>CACRXP010000235.1:708979-739879 GCA_902702965.1 Spirometra erinaceieuropaei
GACCCAGGTTGTGAACTGACTCCCTCTTCGACGCCTCCACTGGGGCAACGGTGCCGGATCGAGGGTACCGAGGTATTTAAAACTGCCTACTTCTGGAAGATGACAGCCATCAATCCCAAGAGGTGCCTTCTCCTGGTCAGGGATGCAGCTTGAAAACACTTTAATCTTCCCAGCGTTTATGGACAAACCGACCGATTTAGCGACCTCGTTCACCCGTGACACCATAGACTGCATATCACCAAAACTTGAAGCAAGTAAGGCGATATCATCAGCATAGTCGAGATCAGTCAGTCGGTGTCCGGGTACAAACTCAACGCCGTCACCCTCGTGTAGGGCCCTCCCGGGGGATCCAGCCAATAGCATAGGTGAACAGAATGGGCGACAGGATACAACTCTGTCGAACGCCTGACCGAATACCGAACGGTTGGGAAAGATTGTTGCGGACCAGGTCTCTCGCAGTAGTGGAGCGATGATAGGCCGCGGTTTGGAAGACTGTCAACTAATGGCTTCATAATATAGCCTCTTTGGCACCCCCACTCAATTAGCACCTGAGCTGCGTCTTTGTCGTGTGTGTGGCACGCGCAGATGAGCAGCCAATCGTGCACTGCGAAAATTGGCTCAGAAACCCCCGGCCCAACATATTGTTTAGATAAGGAATATTAGTACTGGTGATTCATTGTTTGGCATGAGCTTTGCCACCTGAGATCTGATCATCGGTCTTTAGTGACTCATGCTCGACGAGGATGACGCTTGTCTCATATAATAACACTGCATAACTTCAGGCCAGGTTTGAATTGTTGCTGCTTTGTATACCATCGTCTGCATGATCTAGCAATCATCACTGCTGACCACTAACTTTCATTTTTTGCAGACTGGATCCAATGTCGGCAGTGTATGTTGCGGTCGAGTCGTCACCAGTCTTCCCTGTGACAGCGATCTGGTCCTGAATTTGCTCTGTGTTGATGCTGAGAGCAGCCTAATGGTCCTGAGAATTTACCACATTGGCAAGGTAAGTGACCAATGCGAAGAGATGTCGTGCTTGTGTCAGTTTTCCGCGGTCTAATTGGCTCCTTAGCGTTAATCTCCATTTCCCAATGTTTGACAGATGACCTCATCCAGCATACAGCACTCAAAAAACGTCAGTTGCCATCGCATACTGTTTAAAATGAATGTTGTACGCAAGCCCGTGATAACCACTAACGACGCCTGTGATTGATGTGACGGCGACACCTATCGCGTATAATTCAGTACAGTGTCGAGGCTCCCAAATCCCTCGTTACACAGAAGTAACTGAAAGGACAATCCTCAGTGCGACGGTCAGACCGTGCGCCTACAGGGCGGGTCTCTGGCAAATCACCGGGTGTGTTAAAGTCCAACCCCTGGGCACCATAGGATCGCGCTGTTGATCGCAAAACACGCGATACACACCCTGACGACCGCGGGGGGGGGGACAAAGCTCCACGGCTTTGTTTGTGACAGCCCTACCTGAACGGTGGCGTTCGCAAATCCAAGCATCTTAGTAGCCGCAAGTCCGTTGACGTAAAGGCTTTCCGCCTTATTCTGGCGCAGTTGCGAAAATCAAGTTCGGCGGATAGCCGGAAGGATGGCTCCCGGCGAAAACAGCTGAACACTAATTAGCTACAGTATTGTATTATTTTATTACAGATTATTATTACAGATTGTATTATTTCCGGGCAAGGGTCGAGAACGCTGTTCTGGTCCCAAGTGCCAGCGCAATGTGGACATTGAAAGTAAAGTAAGCCAAATGGAGACGCTGGAATCTTTAGTGGGAAGGTGGCCGAGGCTGAAAAGGAAAAGGCAACCTGACGTATGACAAGTCTGGCGCGAGATAGAAGGAAGCCAGGAATCCCCGCAAAAGGCCTGGCTGGCAGGAAACGCGGGCCAACAATACCCCGAACCTAACCGTAACCTCGAAAGTAAAACTAATCCTTGACGTAATTATAAACCTAAAGCTTACCGTAAACTTAACACTAATGGTAGGGGGTGCTCACCGATCGTTCTTACGGAGCGCACTCGTTCCGTTGTGCCGTACGGGCTCTCTCTAGAGCCCAACCAGCAGCCACACAGCGACGCATGATATAGGCAGAATGACATTCCCTTGTCTTTGTCGGTAATGCCATTCTACTTAACACTAAACCTATCTCTAGACCTACCACAAACCCTAGCCCTAACCTTCAGCCTAACATTAACCCTGACCCAAATCTTAACCCTAACCTTAACCGTGACCCAAACTCTAACCATGGCCCTAACCCTAGCCTAGCCCTGACACTAGCCCTTACCCCCGGCCTTAACACTGAACTGCAACATAAACACTTATTCCAGCCGGGACTCTTAAACTTAACACAAACCCTAAATCTAAACTCAATTCTCAGCCTGACACTAACCATAACCCTGAAAATGACCCTACCTCCTAAGCGAAGCATCAGGTTACACTTTTCTGTTTTAGTTTTTGACTACTTGACCACTAACGATTTCAGGATCTTCATTCGGCCTACTTTACTTGAAACGTCCACATCCTGCTTATAGTTGGGATCAGGACATCTTAACTGACCCCTATCATTTTCCCATAGAATTAGACTGACGCCTCCACGAATAGCGAAATATGCTTCGGTCCTCAAGTGCTTTAGTCATAAATTTCTCGCGCGAAATGTATTTATCCTCGCAACGACCTTCGGCCCTATCGATCTTGGAGAGCAGCTTATCACCGCTAAACTAGCGAAAGGACTTGGCGAATGTGGCCGTCGCGTCATTATAGCGCCACATGCGAACTCCTACGTTGGAACCCCTGTAATCGGTGGGTCGCGTTTCATTTGCCAGTCAACAGCTGTGCAGTCGCGCAGCATGGGTATCCAAAACAGGCAGTACTGTTACGTCCTACAGTGAGCGACCGATCTCATGAAATGTTGGCTGAAATTCTGAAATGCGTTTTCTATTAGGAAGGATTACTTGGTCACGATTGTAATACTGATTATCTTGCGACATGATCATATGACATTTCAGACTTTGCAGGATGTCAGCTTTCGAATACTCCCCTTCTCAATCTCCTGTAGAAACCGTAGTCCGTAAAAAATGAGTACTTAATTAACATGCATTTTTCCCATGGATTTTCGATGGTCATACAAATTCAAATATATCTTATAGAAACCATGAACAAAAATATGTTTTCCTTCAGGCAATTAATAGAGGTTTACGCCTTCTCTATATTTTATACTTAAGGAAGGAAAATAATTAGGTTTTAAAAAAGTTTTCTATCTGCCGCATAATTTGGAGCATTAGCACTTGGTGATTTCAGTCGATAAGTTGCATGCGTTCCGCGTAAAGAAAATTGCATATTTTTCTATGACATTAAAAAGATAACATACAGAGTCTATAAACTTTTGCAATGGACGCGGACTATGTTGTACATTTCACGAGGAGCTGTGGTAAACGGCCAGATACGATGCTATGTGAATGGACATTGCGGGGTCTTAAAAAATCTCATAATTGGACATTTTTAAAACCTATCTATACTCCGTCCTTGAGCATAAAATATAAAGAAAACGTAAATCTGTTAATTGATTGAAAGAAGACATATTTTTGTTTAGGGTTTCTATAAGGTATATTTGAATTTGCAAGACCATCAAAAATCAATGGGAAAATGCATGCTACTTAAGTAGTCATTTTTTGCCGACTACGGTTTCTACAGGAGATTGAAAAGGAGTGTATTCGAAAGCTGACATCCTGCCAAGTCCGAAATGTTATATGATTATGTCGCAAGATAGTCAGTATTACAATCGTGACCAAGTAATCCTAATCGAAAACGCATTTCAGAATTTCAGCCAACATTTCATGAGATCGGTCACTCACTGTAGTAAATAAAACAATTGTGCATGATGTATTTTGAACCATTAGACTTCAGATAAATAAATTAGGACTATCGAAATCAATGGGAAAAATGCAGGCTACTTAAGTAGTCATTTCTTACCGACTACGGCTTCTACAGGAGATTCAAAAGGAGTGTATTCGAAAGCTGACATCCTGCCAAGTCCGAAATGTTATATGATTATGCCACAAGATAATCAGTATTACAACTGCGACCAAGTGATTCTTTGTAATCGAAAACGCATTTCAACCAAAATTTCATGTGATCGGTCACATAAACTGTGTCCGACTGTCGTGCGGCAGGCGACCGAAGGAGGCTTTATGCAATGTCAGCCATCCCACCCGACTAAAATTGGCTTAGCCATCGGTGCATGACTGAGGAAAGAAAACGGAGTGCTACCGATACCGCCCCTCGATTTCTATGCCAAATTGGATCCGCCTTTTAGTCATCGCTGTCCCCTGGAAGACATAAGTCAGTCCGCGCAACTCAAGGCCGGTTGGCAATGGCACCTTACTGTGACACTATGACAACTCTCTCTGCTGTGATGCCGAGAGATTTAAGTCTGACCTGCTTGCGTGGCGTGCGGAGGCATCCTAACTCAGTCCCCTCCCACATGCGCACCTTCAGTCGTGTTGCCATTGGGATTTATTGCTTTCGCTGGGCGAACCGTCGGGGTCCTAATTGCTGTGAAATGAGAGTGCCAAGTCTATGTTCCGTCCGTCTCCCCTGCTGCAATCTAGTCCTCACCCCAGTCGTCCCTGTTATCCCCACGGCAGTATTAATCTTTGACATATGAGCTGTCCATAGTGTGGGTATGGCGTTGTTTAAGTATTATTCTATTCTTGATGTTTGGTTAGAGTTGGAATCCAAAACTTTGGGCTAGTTAGACCGATGTTCTGTCGGTCGAATCTCCTTTCTACAAGACTTTATTTTGATCCAACTGTAAAAAAAAACTCGGCAGCCGCTGTGGGATTCAAGTCCATGACAGTAGGGGGAGGCTTGAGTACAGCCAACGCTCTAGCCATCTGAGCTACGGGGCCCCGCTGGGAGCCGCAATTTTAATCACATTTGGGCCAAATTACCCTCCCAGCCTATTGCGACGCATGGAATCCACCAAACCTGATGCTATAAGATGACCGCCCAAGCAGAATGTCCTAAGCAATCAACCTAGACATTAGTAGATGACTGGCAGGCTCACGTAAGTTATAAGTCTTTTAACATATGTCGAGTAATTTATTCGGGCCCAACTCTGAAAAACTCGGCGACCCACGAAAGCAAGGGACAGCCTTGATTGCAGCCAACGCTCTAGCCGCCTGGGCTGCGAGGCATCACCAGGAGCTGTGAGTCTAATCACATTTAGGTCGATCAAATCTGCCAAAACACCTATAAAGACTTTTCATGACAAAGCTAAACTAGTATAACCGAACTTTCTGCCCTTAGTCCTCCCGTAGTAAGCCTTTTTCTCTGTAATTTCAAAGGGTGTTGGTCCAGCCGTGAAGGATGTGCTCACCGTGCCTGATCCCTACGTTGAAGAATGCGACGTGAGTGCTGATCTCCTACGCCTGGTGCTCACTTTCGATGCCTGCACTGTTGCCGAGGGTGCCGGAGGCAACAGTGAATCCGATGACGCCGAGGGCGACGGCCCACCAGCTGTGCCCGCCCCACTACCCCATCTGTCGGACATCCGTCTTAGACTGATCCGTGTGCCCACACCGAGCGTGCTGTGTGTCAATGGACGTCGGGTCGGTCGGGCGTGGACAGCGCCTGTGATGCTTAAAAATGTCTTCTTTACTTGTGTCTAACTATCCGTCTCACCTGTGACCCTCAACTCCCCCTCTTTCCTTCCAACTGCCTGTCTTTCCTTGTGCACAAGAGTTCATTTGTTTTATCTGTTTTGAGCACTGGATGTACACCAGCATCCATATTAGAGTTTCATTACGTTTCATTGATGCATTTAAAGATATCAGGTTTTCCGCGTTCCTCTTGCCTGTCCTATTTCCTCTCTGGCCGGCAGGGCGTCAGCCCACGGCGCCAGTCGTAGTCTGACACAATGGGTGACTTATGTTGTGTCCGGAACTCTGTTTTGTTGAATTGCTGGTGGCAAATCGAGCAGCGAATGCCCGTTTAACTTCACTGCGCATCATTGCTCGATCGGTCTGGGGTTTGGATTTTGGTTATAGTCTTACACAGTCGGATCTCCGACTGGAGAGGGAAGACTGATGGGCAGAGGCGTAGGAACGATACGGAGGCTGGACACTTGCCACGTTCCTCCAGGTTTTTATTAGCACCTATGGGTCCCGTGGTGTCCAGGCGCCAAATGAAGGGATTTGTCCGTGGCTCGCATCACCATTGTTACGCTTGCGTGTTAGCTTCCATTCGGAGCCTAGAATGGAACAGATTACTGGATAGAGTCCTTCGGCATTGAGGATACGAATGTTTGTTAAACCCAATTCGAGTTTCAAGGTATTGCAGTCCTGGTTAGTTCCGAGGGTCAGCTTTGTTAACACTGGATCCTCACACCTGTGGTCGCGTACAACCGCACTGTAAGGGGTCTTAGCACCGTGCCCTGAAACGCTTTTCCGACAAAATGTAAGCCCATCAAACTGTAAAACCGAAGATCGGATAAAACGCGTTAGTCCTTTACTGGCTTAGCGATCAAGAGTAAGCACACAAGACTACCCTGTCCGCAATGATCCCGTCCTCATCGCTTCGTTTTTAGCGTAAATTTGTGCACCCCGAGAGGGAATATGGTGGAGAATGTTCCCCATTAGTGACATGCCAGTGTTCTAAATTTCCCAAAAACACGACAGCTGCGAAAAATTACGCCGACTCGGCAGTCCCTATTTCAGTAAATAAGTTGTGTTTAACTGCATTTTCAAATTTCAGATTCTGCTAGAGACGGTTCGACTATAATCGGTCGAAATAAATTCTAAACCAACAATTGCTTATTCTCACAAAGCCATCGAAGGCAATGTTTGGGTCAAGTCGGGATCTGGACTCGTGTTTTGGCCAAAATTGGGCAAGTCTAAATTATTTAGGATATCCCTCGACTGAATTTTTGCCCCCAATAACACATTCGTTTCTATCTCTGAGACCTATAATAGGACAGCTGAGCTTAGTCTACGTAGCTTATTTTCCTACAGCAACGGTTGAACCCTATAGTGACTGAATACACTTTTATGGTGACTCCTCGCGATGGGGTTGTAGATATACGTGATTGGATAACAAGACTATCCCATCCGCAAAAACATTGGTTGCCCTGTGTGTCGCAGTGGCCGCACGCACGTCCATACTGCCATTAATTCGCGTGTATGCTTTGCAGCGTGCTCTGCTATATACTTTTTGCGGCCTACTTTACCTTTACTCTTATGTTTGAAATGTTAGGGCATGAATGTCGATGAGCACTTAGGTCACGAGCATTCATGTTCCTCCCGATCAACTCAACCCACTTGGTCTATAACATGTCCCACCAGCCCTCTCCGGTTCCCTGTGAAACTGCAGTTTGTGAGAAATCGTGACTGTTTTCGTTTCCTATTATTTTTCCAGATTCTCTTTTGCAACACTTGAATCCGATTATTTCCCAACTATCCTTTATTTTCCCAAATTTGCGGAATCACCAAACCCGTATGTTCTGGACAGTCGTTCGGTCGATGATTTAGGCTCCCTCCCGCTGTGGCAGATAGTTCAGCATCCGCATCTTTCGTTTGAAATTCCAGGTTCCTGTCATGCAGGATGTCTTTAGCGCAAGGTGGTGGTTGTGCACTTTTCTTACCACTGAGGTATGATCAGTTCTCCTTGGACCCGATAGTGAAGTCTACCTCATCTTGACTACAAGCATCTTCGCAACGGCCGCGGGGAAAGCCGTAGTGGACGAAATTGCGTTTTTTTGAAGCGAACCTCTACCATCCGCCTACTGAATTTTCTCACCTACCCATGACAGATTTTGGACACTGACTGCAGATTGCGATGCAGAGTAGTCACTCTCTTCAACTGCTTGTCATTTTCTGCTCTTCTAATATCAATGGCACTTTTGGCTCTCGTCCTTTGAAAGCATTTCATGCTGAGCGCGATTTTACTCTAAATATCACTTGCTTGCGTGTGAATATGATCTTCCTGAATTCTGTTGGCCTACATTCTCCAGTTCAGTTTTTGAAGTATTGCTCTGAGCGTTAAAAGTCGGAATGTGAGGCCAGGTTATCGATTCTCTTACTCGTACACCAGGCGTCCTTAATCTTATTTTCCCTTGCGGCTGCCTGTCCGCGCCTGCCCCCAAAATTACTAACAAATTTTCTTCCTTCAGCAGCCATTTCGGTATACGCTCTACGAACTGTGTTGTCAGCTGCCCCTATGTTCTCCCAGAGTATTTGTACCCTTTACTGCATCTACATAAGTTTGGTTGGATGCAGTCTTCATAGTCATGGTAGCATTAGTTGGTTGGACTATGCAAATGTTTTACTCAGATACGATGAGCCACTAACTGTGTAAGTCCGTCCATTTGTGCGAACGAACCGTCACTTGAGCATGTTTGACGCACACTGCCCTTCAACGTGAGATTGAGACACCGGGTTTTTCTCGTCACAAGCATGTTTTTCGGATTTTATCTTCCGTTGTGGCTATATTTATCGTGAAATTTATCGAACGTGCCCTTTTAGGGAAAACGCTCATAAAAATTGATCGCTTGACCCATGGTCTCCGGAGAACAAGTGTTGGTAGTACGAGCGAGTAGGCAAAAAGCATGTTTCGTCTTCTCTAGAGCGGAGATGAACCCATAAATTGTGTGAGAGTTGACCTAAACACATGCTAGACCCTCGTATACGATTGTATTCAAAGTCACAAAATTCTACGCGTCCTCTCAAATTCGTTTTATGGTGGACTGTTTTCCGTATGGAGGCACCTGCCTGCCTATGAACAAGAGCGTATGGAAGCGACAGCGTGTTATTTACACCCTGATTTCTGAAGATTCATGTTTCTTAGCTTTTATTAGCGGCTCTCGGTCTCTCGGACTATAGATTGCGGGAAAGTGTTGTCCATATAGTTTTTGTGGAATGAAGTCCTCTGTTTGGTTTTTTGAAAATATTTGCTCAGAGCGCAGATGTCTTCTATGATTGGATCAACAGATCTGTCGAAGGTTGTGTGGTCGACAAGATAAAGATTCCCAATCAAAAGTCAGGGAAGACGGTTTGAGTTGGACAAACGTTACTGCTTGGAAAGCGTGTACACAAAGGCTGTGTGGGCAGTCGCCGCAAGCGCGCTCCAAGCAAGCTGTTGTCTGCGTCCGCCCTCGAGGTGTTGTGTCTGCGCGTGTGTGCGCCCTTTGTTGTCTCCACGTCCGCCAGCCAATCAGAGTTGGGACAGCGTTGATTGGCTTTGAGCACTCGCGCGTCCCAGGAGCGTATCGACACGGAGTGTGAGGCGGACAGGACAGCAGCGTGACAAAGGCGGAAGGCAAGGAGAAGCGAACCGCCACAGTACCCCCCGGCTAGACCGAAGGTGGCGCGTAGCGGCGCCCAAGGAACTGTTGATGTCTAAAAAACATGAGTAACGAAACGGTCAGGAAAGTGAACATGGCGTCCACTACGGGTGATATATACAGGGGGCACAGGAGTAGAGTGAGTATGGCTCGCGGTTACAGTGTTGTTGGTTGATGAAGGAGTAGTTGCAGTTGTGGGTTGCGGACATGGGGGCAAAGGAAGTATACGGGACGGAGGGATAGAGGGTCGCGGAGGCGGAGCAGGGGGTGGGGGACCACAGGGCTCATCCGGAGTAGTGTCTGGGACGGCAGCTTTGAGACGGTCCACGCTCACGACCTCCTCGCGAGTGCCGCGTTGGATGCGGAAGTTCTTCGTCCCACGAGAGATAACTCGGAAGGGGCCATCGTAGGGTGGTTCCAGGGGCCGGCGGACTCGATCAAATCGGAGATAGGCGAGAGAGCATGTCGCCAAATCTTTCTCGAGGTAAGATTCGGAGACGGATGGCCTGGGCGGAACCGGAGAAAGTGTCCGCAGGAATGGCTGGAGGCGATGCAGGAGGTTGGTGGGATCCTCAACTGCAACTCGCGGGGTTGGCGAGATCATCTGACCGGGAAGTCGGACGGTGGCACCGAACACGAGTTCAGCGGCAGAACAATCAAGGGCCGACTTGAGGGAGGAGCGAATGCCCAAGAGGACTAGGGGGAGGTGGTCTGTTCAGTTCTTCGGATCGTCTGCGGCGCGTAGGGAGGCCTTCAGCTGACGGTGAAACCGCTCGACCATCCCGTTGGCTGCCGGATGATAGGCTGTAGTGCGGATGCGAGTACAGCCTAAAAAGGATAGTAAAGACTGGGAGAGGTGAGATTCAAATTGGGCACCACGGTCAGTCGTGATAATGGAGGGGGCACCAAAAATGGCAACCCAACGACTGAGGAAAGCCTTGACGACCGTTGGAGCTGCGACATCAGGCAGTAGTATAGCTTCCGGCCACCGGGTGAATCGATCCACGCAGGTAAGGAGATAGGAGCAGCCATTGGACAGAGGCAGGGGGCCTACGATGTCCAGGTGGATATGACTGAACCGTGCGTCCGGAGTAGGGAAGGTGCCAATGGGAGTTTTGTTGTGCCGTCGGACCTTATTCCGTTGACAGCCGAGGCACGCCCGTGTCCATGCTTTCAGGTCCTTGTGCATTCCAGGCCAGACGAAGCGGTCGGAAACCAGCTTGTCGGTTGCTCGACTCCCAGGGTGAGAGAGATTGTGCAGGGAGGAGAAAACTTTGCGGCGAAGAGATGGTGGCACAAATGGACGATGAGATGGGGTGGATACGTCGCATAGAATAGTGCCGTTGCCAGTTGTCAGTGGTAGCTCCTGAAGTTGGAGTCCGGAAACATCCTCATTACAGGGTGGACCGACACGGCGTTGTTCAGCGGCCATCTCAGCGAGGTCTATCCCGGGTGAAAGCTGAAGATGAGCAATAGGGGGCCTTGAGAGTGTGTCAGCCACCTCATTCCGTGACCCGTCAATATGGCGGATGTCTGAAGTGAACTGCGAAATGTAGTCCAGGTGACGGATCTCCCGGGGGCTTAGCTTGTCAGAGTGGGAATGTATTGCAAACGTGAGTGGCTTATGATCAGTGAAAATTGTGAACTCTCGACCTTCGAGTAAATGCCGGAAGTGCCTTACGGCAAGATCAGCGGCGAGAAGTTCACGTCCCAATGTGCTGTAGCGGGTGTCGGCTTTGGATAGTTTCTTGGAGAAGAAAGCCGAAGGCACGGTAGAATCCGGAAAACTTTGTTGAAGAACCGCGCCAACAGCAACATTGGAGGCATCGACCATCAAAGATATGGGTGCATCAGCGTGGAAGTGAGTCAGGAGGGTGGCGTCAGCCAGAAGGGCTTTTACCTGCTCAAATGACGTGAGTGCTGTTGGTGTAAGTTCAAAGGTGCGTTTGGGACCTGAGAGGAGATTGGTCAGAGGTAGGATGGTATCGGCACAGTTCGGTAGAAACCGGCGATAAAAGTTCACAATACCGTTGCAACTGACGCTTCGAGGTAGGGGGTGGAAAGTCCCGAATGGCGGCAACCTTTGAGGGAAGAGGCCGAATGCCGAGGGAGTCGACCAGATGACCGAGAAATTCTAGGGAGGGCACACCGAAGACGCACTTGGACGGGTTGAGAACAACGCCAAATTGTTGAAAGCGGTCAAACACCGTTGCCAGATGCTCCAAGTGTTCTTCGGCGGTGGAGCTGGCTACCAGAAGGTCGTCGATATAGGCGTAGACAAACGGTAAGCCGCGAAGCACTCTGTCTACGAACCTTTGGAAGGTCTGGGAGGCGTTGCGAAGTCCAAACGGCATGCGCAGGAACTCAAAGAGGCCAAAGGGGGTGGTAACGGCCGTCTTTGAAACGTCCTCTGGGGCTATGGGAATTTGGTGGAAAGCACGGACCAGATCGATCTTCGAGAATACAGACTTACCGAATAGTGCACCGGCAAAATCCTGAAGATGTGGGACAGGATAGCGGTCCAGGACAGTAACGTTTTTCAGGGCTCTTAATCACCGCAGGGGCGCCAGTCACCAGTGGCGGCCTTTGGAACCATGTGGAGGGGTGAGGCCCATGGGCTTTCAGACTGGCGGATAATGCCCATTTGAAGCATATGCTCGAATTCGGCCTTGGCGGCGGCAAGACGTGTAGGCGCGAGACGGCGGGGGCGAGAAAACACGGGAAAGCCGGTGGTCCGAATGTGGTGAACAACGTCATGTGGTGGAATAGAAACGTTGAAGTTGGGACGAGTGAGGCCGGGGTATTTGGCGAGGAGTTGCCGAAATGGATTCTCGGGTTCAGGGTCCAAGACGGCAAGATGACGGGAGGCGTCGGAGGAAGAGATACCCCGGACAGTGAGGTTGGTAGTCTTGTCGTGTAGACGTGACTGACGGCAGTCAACCAGAAGATCGAAAGCGGCGAGGAAATCTGCACCGAGAATTGCACAGGGGATGTCAGCAACGACGAAGACCCAAGGGAAGAGGCGCCGGATACCTATGTCCAGAGAGAGGGAACAGGTGCCAAATGTGGTAATAGGCGATGTGTTGTTGGCCTGTAGGAAAAGACCGGGATTGGGGCACCGACGATCAGCTGGTGTGGGTGGAATGACACTTAGCTGGGCACCAGTGTCAACCAAGAAACGTCTGCCACTCCTGTTGTGGCGGACGTAAAATGTGCGACCAGGCTTAGAGCTGTCGGAAAGATTGCTTGCACTGACCTTCCGGCTGACCGGTTTAACCCGTTTGCTCTGCTTGGAAGTGAAGGAGCCAGGAGAGATGCAGCGACGGGCTTTAGCACCGAAGGTGGTGTGGTACCAGCAGGTGGTAGCTGCATTTGGACTGTCTGAATGTGAAGACTGGACATGCGGGGTGGGCGGCTGCGGTTGGCTCCGAGATGAGGCAGAAACTGTGGGCTTCTAGAGAGCGGCTACATCATCGGCCAGCTTGTTGAGCTCGATCTCTAACTGCGAAATGGGAGACGCAGGAGGAGCTGAGAGAGTTGAGAGTGCTGAAATAGACGGCTTGGAAAAACCGCGCATCTCCATAAGCCGATCGGCCATCTGAGTGAGTTGCGTGGCCGAAAGAATGCCGAAGGCGGGTGCCAAAATATGCTGCACTTCCGGTGGAAAGTTGTCCATGATCAACGTCTGACTTTGTCGTAGATTAGGAAGAACGAAGATTGCTGCTCGTAAGGAGTCACCAATTGTCAAAGGTTGTGTGGTCGACAAGATAAAGATTCCCAATCAAAAGTCAGGGAAGACGGTTTGAGTTGGACAAACGTTACTGCTTGGAAAGCGTGTACACAAAGGCTGTGTGGGCAGTCGCCGCAAGCGCGCTCCAAGCAAGCTGTTGTCTGCGTCCGCCCTCGAGGTGTTGTGTCTGCGCGTGTGTGCGCCCTTTGTTGTCTCCACGTCCGCCAGCCAATCAGAGTTGGGACAGCGTTGATTGGCTTTGAGCACTCGCGCGTCCCAGGAGCGTATCGACACGGAGTGTGAGGCGGACAGGACAGCAGCGTGACAAAGGCGGAAGGCAAGGAGAAGCGAACCGCCACAGATCGTCCATAGTTATGGTATTTATCCGCCTGTGATACTATCCATTAAACAGAACTTTGTGTTCTTAGTGCATAACTGCACGTTCCCTGGCTTTGCACGTGTTCTAACCCACGGCCACGAATTAGCTCGGTCGATTGGTCCACTCCCAAGTTAACAAACAGGCCTTCCACGCCCAATGCTATTATAAGCTAATGGGGTAGATATAAGCTCCTCAACTGTCACACCAAAGACAAAATATATTTGGTAATGTAAGGACCAGAAACGCCTGGAACCGGTTCTTCGTGTTGAATTAAACGCTATATGAGTTCAAACAAGTCTGAATTACCCCCGAAAATGTTTATTCGCGACGTTCCACCCCCCCTATGCGTCTTCATTGAACCCTACAGTCCGGCAGTGCAAGCCTACAGACACGCGTTCTTCATCCTGCCTGTCATTTGACCATTGAGATGTGATTTCAATATTTTTCCAATGCAGACTCCCAGTTTTCTTCCTTTTCAATGGAATTTTCATGAAAATTTTATTCATTCCCTCAGTATACTCGATGTTTCTGATAGTTATGAGGTGTGAGTACAGATGCCTTTTGTGTCCAAACTGCGTCCCGTTTGTTATTAGAGCGGCGCTGTCCGTCCAAAACCAGTGCCATTGCGGCGATGAGAAGTAGAATTGGCAAGTTCCATGATTGTCCTGACGACGGTGGCGTTCTGCCCACTGGGATGTGATCTGCGTAGAGTGTCTTTTTAATTAATTCGGAGGTATTCGGCCATTTCGATCTCTTTCCGAATGTCAACTGGCATTATGAGCATATAACCGGAATTTGGTTGATTTCAGCGTTGATCTGTGGTATGTGGACCCTGCGGCCATATAGTTATTCCTTGAACTTCACCTTTTTGTTAGGTTCGAATATGGCAGTTGAAATCACTTGCTGTGCAAGCCTGTAATTTACGAGGCATTTGAATATCCATTATATGATTTGCGGATATAATCAGAATGCCCTTATAACGATACTTTCACCGGTCTCCTTGGTGCGCATTCCGTGTAAGCACAAGCGTATACTGACTGCTCGCGCATGCATGCATCACCCTTCGATAAAACCCTGCATATTAGTCGTGCGTATGTCTATATTAAAGCCATATTAAACATATATAGAACTATATTAGGTCATAGTAAACAGTCGACCACTACTCCTATAATTTCACATTAACAAGAACAATATGATACATGATTCAATAGTATTTTGACAGTTTTGATTGTGACTTACCATTGAATGCCTCTTACTCCTGATATATATTCATCCTTTCCAGCTCTTAGTCCAGACAACGATGGTAAGCCTCCTGAAAAAATACGTCGGAACTGTGCGAGCGCCCCCTTACAGCTGGCCAGATAGACTGACAACCAACAACTAGAGCAAACCGAAATTTACCCAACAGGAAAATAATTTCAAGGTCAGGCCGATATCAAAGTTCTTCAATTGCCATGAAGGACATATTATTCATGCCCCCGAAAACTACCAAACTACAAACTTCAATTTTTATATTGTACATATCGTTATTTTTTGAAAATTTTGTTATTATTTTCCCTTAGAACTGAGGTTTTTTTTAACTTAAAACAAACTCTCAATTCGCGCTCTTTTGGCTAACCAGGCACCCGAAGCAAATGAAGTCAAAGTGCAGTTGAAATTGACGAGTTTGTTTTAGGTTTTTTTCCTGAGTTCAAAGGGGACTGACAGTGCCCAAGGGGCGCTACAATAAACCTATTCTATTCTATTCTATTCTATTTGTGTGACATGTGCGCTCCAATGCTGTTGAATTTACTTAATAATGTCGCAAAAGATGAGGACGTTGGTTATACCCACGTCCACGGTCCCCTGGGAAATTTCTCACCATTTAACCCTTAGCACAGTTAGGAAACATCTGGGGTGAGTATGGTTAAGTTTTCTTGACTTGCGTTCCCCGGTTATTCGTGTCAACAACCTCTAAATCGTCATGGTCAGCGGGACGACGTTGCAAAGCCTCACTTATCTGCTAAGGAGGATACCTTGACGATTTCACGCGGAGTTCTATAGGCTGGTGAAAACTTGGTTGAATTTGAGGATTCCACTTGAAGATTCCTCCTCGATCTTTCCGTTCCTCTTCATTGTATTTCCCAGGTGAAGTACTTTGTCCGCATCTGTGAGGTTGCTTCCATCGCCAATGATCCCCCGTTCGTCGAAGTCATTGAATGATGACAGTTAACACACGATCACCAGAACTGTGCGGCAGCGATCTGGCCTTAAGCTAGAGGACACAGACCCATTTTATGGCCGGAAAAAGGCGGTTTTTTTCGCCAAGACCTGAGTATCCACAGATTTTTTCGACTTTGACAGTCGCATGTCCTTCGCTATTTCCTTAGCCATCTTTTTAACAGGCCAGGCATAGCCCGCTCTCCAACGCGATTTCTGTCTTATTCCTTCTTCTTCGCTGCCGAAGCAGTTCTGGTGCTGTCTGCGTCGGCCATCAAGGGCTATCTGGGCAGTGGAGCGGTTGGTGTAATTTAATATCTTTCGTTTCGTCTCAACATCGGTATCGTCCCCTGGTAGTTGCAGTACTTTTAATTTAATATTCATTTGACTGTCAAAATGTATACGGCATTCAGCCGCATCCGCTGCTTTAGTATCTGATTCACATAATTAATGTTTGTCTTTCGGTCGCCCGCGGGGCAGGACTAACAGCCTTGTTCTCTAGTCATCGGGATAGCGGGCGGTCCAGCACTCAGAACCACAGATAACTTCACCATCGATTAGTCACATTGTGCAGTCCAGCGGATTCCAGTGAAGACTGCGTAGGCGCATACGTGTCGTATTTACCAAGTTTGGAGAGCAAGAACGAGTGTTCGCGCCTGAGAGATTTTGTTCGGCACATGGTGAAAGAAAACGAAATTCACTGCCATTGCAGATGCCATTTTTGCGTAGACTTTGCAATCTACCCCACCTAGCGATATGTATACAGACTTAGGATTGAAAGCCATTGGGATGCATATGTTAGTCTGTTAGGAACAGTCGTGAAGAGAGTGCGAATGTGTTCGCAGAATTTCTCCTTCGTGACCCCAAACTGGCCATTAGGGGAGGTTGGCTTTGACGAGGGCGTTGAACTCGTTTCGGAGGAGTAGCAATAGCTGGATTAGGAGATATACATTGATTCGCCGGAAAACTCAAACCAGTCGTCCCGCAAAGTCGTACCTGATAGCCATGGAGACTCCAGAATTTCGCAGTTCTTCTTTTGACGGTGGGCCACAGAAGTCTTTCTAATTAACAATGGTCATTTTCACTTGTTCTTGCACGGGAGACGGGACTTAGTTGAAACCGTGGTGTCGAATATGTAGCTGGAGGGCACATTTATGACCAGAACTGTCTTAAATGTCTGAAAGGAATATGCATGTTGAGAAATAACTCTTTGTAGACCGTCTAAATAATTAAACCTCGACTCAGGGATATGAAAGAGCGTGATTGTTGTTTTCCAGGGCCTTTCGACAGAGTATGCTTCGACAGCTAGCGACGGCTACATTCGGACGGCTAACATTTCTTTAAGTCACGTTCCATACCCCATTTCCCGAGATAGTAGGCGAGCGTATGCAGTGTTTAACCTAAATAGGGCTTCTTAGGTATTTCCACAACGTGTAACAGTCCATTCCTGGCCAAGACTCTGTTAAAAGGTGGAAGGCTAACCGAATTAACCTATGCGGCATGTGAGATAGTATATTGTTTTAATCAAAGACGGTTTGCATGTAGACGAGTGAGGCAGGTGGGTGAGATAAGGCGAAGTGTCACCAAATGTTAGGTTGTCAGCTTACCATGCATATATATTTGCTCTATTTCATCAGGTAGATCGGACCGGGCGAGATCAATGAAGAGAAAATGGCTTCCTTCAGAAACAAATGAAAGCGGAGAGCAAGTCGACGGTCGAGCGAAGCAAGTCCAACATTCATTAGGCAAGTTGAACCACCTTTCAGCCCTGTTTAGTTTATCTCCTAACTCCAAGTTTGGCCGTGAAATATTATTAACAGCAAACAAAATTACAGATGCTACACGGTGGGTGAAAGACAATTCGGACTAGGCCCTCACGATAATGTGTGGATTCTGCAACAGTAGCTCTTGGATATTACAAGCTTCCTTATTTGGCACCCAACTTTTAAATTTCGCGGTGGAAAATCCACTTATGCGCGTTACGATGCTCTATATATTTTCCATTCGTCAGGTTATGAAATCAGCTTAAGTCTATCAGAGAAGCTCACTCATACGGTATCTCGTTGTCTAGTTTTCTGTCCGATAAATCTCGTGTCTCTTCATTTAGTAACTCCTAGATATAATTAACGCGACAGGAAATTTATCCCTTCACTTACGACGCTGATTTTATCAGGAACCTTCAAATACACGCAATGAAAAGCTCACTCAAAACAGGACGCATGTGGGCATTTCTTAAGGAGACTGGCCCTGATTTCCAAAATGCTAAATGTTTTGTCTACTACCTATTAAATGAAGGGCGAAATTTCCGCAAATGAGGTATTTTGGTGCAACCGTACAGAATTTTTTTTAAAAGTAGAAGAAAAACAACAGCTATCCACATATTTGGCGCACCGTAAAAGTGTGATTCTGGATTTGCTAGTAAGCTACGGGAGCGCAATTATTGTGATTGCAACGTTTTATGGTGTTAAGTTATGCGCTAATTCTGCATGTAAATCGAAGGCACCTGAAAGTTTCACGTGCGACAAACTGAACTGAATCAAGGTTTGCGGTCAACCTGTAAAAGCAACAGTTAATGAGATAAGTCTTTGTCTCTTCAAGGTTAGAATGATTGCGAAGGTTGAAATAAATGCTACATTTTTCGGAAATCGTGACCATTCGTTTACAATGGCTAAGGGATTTCGGCAGATAGCAAGCATTTCCCGATTACTTAACCCTTCTTATAACGAATATTAATGCATGAATGATTATGGGATATATGCTACTCACGGCGTGTGTGCGAATGTAAGGATCAATAATGCGTCAAAATGTTGTGTATGGAAGCCGGCAGCGGATTGCGTGAAGAAATTTTTTGTGAGTTAGGGAATACTAATAAGAAATACCGAAATCTGCATGCTGTAGATTAACGAACTCACATGTGTTATCATAGAAGGGGAATATATTTTCCATGTGATGCATTTGTTTTTCGCTCTTTTGTTATCGCAGTTGTTATAAATGACTATGTTAACCTTCATCCTTGGGTTTTCCAGCTGTCTGCTCCGAGTATTGGTGCACATGCACTACACCTGCCGGTCTACGTCTGTCCGGTCTGCATAATGCCATGTGTTTTTCTACTAACGAGTCGTTCACCTACTTGGTTCTCGTATTCCTATCATCCGTAATTTATCTGAATGCACTCAATTGTGAATTCGTTTTTGATGATTCGTCGGCGATCGTTGATAACCGAGACTTGCGCCCAAGGACACCTGTCGACGAATTGTTTAAAAACGATTTTTGGGGCACGAGAATGGACAAGGTAATGCATTCTTTGCTTACCTGCTTCAAAAGGAGTCAAGCCATAAGTCGTACAGACCTCTGACGGTTTTGACTTTCCGGTGGAATTATGCCTTCGGAAAATTAGACCCGTTTGGCTATCACGCAGTCAATGTAGTTTTGCACTGCTGCGTGACTGTTCTGTTTTATCGGTACGAAACGTATTTTTATGGAGACTTAGATTTTCTCTTTATATTCTTGAAAAGTGTGGTGCCCTCGCTGCAGCACTATTGTTTGCTGTTCATCCAATCCACGTGGAAGCGGTGACCTCTGTAGTGGGAAGAGCCGAACTCTTGTCCGCAGTATTTTTCCTAACCGTGCTAATTTTGTACCTTCGCCTGTTACGCCGGCAGTACTCGTTCTATTGCAGTGAGTTGTTAGCACCTCTAATCATTTAGTCCAGCTGTCCTCACTATCCTCCTTATCGATGTACTTATTTTTGCTGGGACCCTCTGTAAAGAACAGTGCATAACCGTTGTTGGCGTGGCGTTTGCCTTCGACTTCCTTAACGTTTTTATTGTACGTCCATCTTTTAACTCACGAAGCTCCATAGAACACATTTTATGGACGTAATACATGTCCGGCTGCGCCATCGGTGAACTTGAGTTTTGGTCTGAAGACGTTCAATGTCCCGGCAACAATTTTGGCCTCATTTCTCCAGCGGGCATATTATAAAGGCCGTAATTCATTCTGCCAGTTTATTTTTCGTGCATTTCTTCTTGCCGGTGGTGCCATAGCATTCCTGATGTTTCGGCTGCGCGTAATGAAATCCGAACTTCCACATTTTACACCGTGAGTTTTGTTGCCTAATTTCTTGTCCCACTGGTCTTCGCGGCCTTCTATTTCCCCTTCCGTATTATATGACTTTTTTTTCTTATCAGGTTCGACAATCCCGCAGCGCACGCGGAACCTCTATCCAGGCGCCTGACTCATCTCTATCTTATTTTCTTCAACTTGAAACTTCTTTTCTTCCCATCGAGCTTGTGTGCTGATTGGACCATGGGCAGTATACCACTGATTGTATCCTGGACAGACAGCCGCAATCTTCTAACACTTCTAGCATTCTTCTTCTTGTTCGTGGTTGGTATGCGTTCTGTACATCCATCCACCCCTCAAAAACAGGCTCTTGCCTTAATGATGGTAAATCATACAATTCTTGCCTGCATTAAACGACTTATTATATATTCGCTTGTATATTGTTTTGGTAAGTTTTGCCTGTTTCAGTTACTTTACTTGTCTCAGCACGTCGGTGCGTACGCTATCCGGTGGGCAGTCATTGACTTAGCTAAAGAACATTCGCAAAACGACTCAGCCGGAAGGCAGTTGTCCCGTTAGCCTGGATGCTGGTTACCCGTCACGTCAACAGATGACGGATATTTGAATTGGGTTCAACGAAGGTTTGCTGTTGGCTACCCGGCGCATCCACGGGTGGCGTATAGTGAAAAGGCACTCGAGGAAGGTTGGCTGCGAAATAAGCAGGCTCTCTGCTCTGGCTGATAAATAGTTGTCGGCGAACAGCGACGATGCCACTATTCTGTGGAGGGCCGTGGTCTGGCACGCCTACTGCCTTAGAAAATGTCACAACGCTTGACCTGCGTGGTTACCATTTCGTAACTGTGCTTGCCACCTCCGTTCTGTAATTAGGTTCTTGGGTCAAAACTACATAGGGGACAACCTCGAAGAAACAATCCGAGCGACTGTTGAGGACCCGCTTGTTCTCAGAATCCCCAACACCCATTTTCGTTAGGATGTATGCCAAAAAGTCCGCTGGGACGGACGTGTTCTACAACATTGGCCTAATAATGCAGAGGGGTAGTATGCGGACTCACTCACTCGAGAACGAACCCATATTATCGAATGCTGTAGTGTGCGACGTTCCCGGACCCTGTTACTCACAATCGGACAACGCGTACTCATCAGTACGTGGTTGTCTTGGTGGTAACACAGCTCAGTAAGCTTAATGGGTAGTCAGTTATCTTCATCTCCACTGTGACTGCTCTATTTCTACTATCTTGGGAATTTGCCCTTTGCATTGCAGTTATTTAACCCACACCAACCAGCTGATCTATGACAGCCTTTGCCGTAGAAACGCCTAAAATCTGCTAACTGCACTTTTCGGTACACACTTTAGCCTAAAGTCCAACAGATTATTTTTACGGCATTCCATCTAGGGCTTTTCTCTCATGGTATTCCCATTCATACCGGCCTCAAATCTCTTCTTCTATGTCGGGTTCGTGGTCGCTGAGCGCGTCCTTTACATTCCAAGCTTGGGATTTTGTCTCCTGATCGGCTTGGGTTTGCAGAATATCTACCACGCTCTGTCGACGTCCGCCACCGGTTTTCCTTCTGCGCCTAAGAATGGGTACGGTCCCTCTCTTAACTCGTCACCGTTTCATGCCCTAATATCATGCACTTTTCCCGGATAGTGTCATGTGTTTTCTACTTGAAGTTGTCGAAAAGGCCTCCTACAAGTCCTTCAGTTTTTCGTCTTGGCCGTATTTGCTTACAAGACCGTTCGGAGAAACTACGACTGGTAAGTTTTTCAAACCTCATTTCAGAGATTATCCCTTTTGATTTGTCATTTATTTTGCCCACCTATACCCGTTTTTCTTGTCGCTTCCGGCGACCAGGGCTGATGAGTACTCACTCTTCACATCCGCCCTACGCGTCAACCAACATAATGCCAAGTTGTGGAATAACGTGGGCCACGCCCTAGAAGCAAAGAACAACTACTCCGAGGCTCTGCACTTCTTTCAAAAAGCCGTTGAGTACGTCTTCTGCGTGTCTTAAGCCTAGGGGCTAACGTCTTGATCTTTATACTGCCTGTATTTGGGAATTTTTTCAAAGCTTACGTCTACGCTCCTCCTCCTTCCCACAGAGTCCAGCCCAACGACATGGGTGCTCACATTAACGTTGGCCGGACTTTTGTGAATCTGGACCTTTATAAGGAGGCTGAGGAGGCCTACACGAGAGCTCTGGACTACTTTCCAAAACCCCGAAAGGGTAAGCTTACTAGATTTCTTGCATTATCGCTGTATCCTCATTCCACATCGCACTTACTATTCAAGTAGTTCTTCTCTGCCCACACTGTGTTTTCTGATTTCCTCTTATCATATTCACCGCAGTTACTCATGCTACCCTTCTCCTCTGGAGACCTGTGCTTTTCATCTACCTGATACCGTTCAGGGCCCTCTCCAGTCTATAATAATGTCAGCTTCGTTGACTTTAAAGACGTGTACAGTACTGGAAAGAGGTGAGAATCAACCATTTCGAGTCGGGCTGGATCATTAAAATTTAAAGCGTTAATAAGTGCGGAGAAAATAAGGGGTAAAATTTCCGATGCTGTACATCTTCCTGATCTGTTTCTGACCATGATCTTGAGCCTGCGATTGTTTTTTTCTGGACTGATTTACGTTCCTGGTATACATAAGTGAGGTGCCTGATAGCCGTTCTTAGCGAAACCCGCTGAAAAAGCATCCTAAAAGAAGGTAGTTTCGAGGAGACATTTGAAACTTACTTACTAACCGTTGGCCATTTAAGACTACGTGGCCTTCTGTCCATGGTAGGGGACTGTACTGCCGTTGTGGGTTTGATGATAACGACAGTAAAGTTCACCAAACACTACTGGACAGTTGGCCAACCGACGAAGAGGCCGCCATACCATATGGGAAATAAAAATCAGGACATTGCGGACCGATTTGGGGAAGCAGTTTAAAGTTCTTTTCGATTTTCCGTGCAATGGATAATGTCAATGGCCGCTCGCGATGTCAGGCGGCCAGAACGCTTATGTTCGGGATGTCTACCTTCTCAACTTACCATCATCAGCTTTCGTGAACACTTTTTCGCCCCCCAGGCGTAGACTCTGATTTCTCTTTTGACTGAAGTGTGCACGAAGACAGGATTTTTCGACTAACCGAGCCGTCAGTTTTTACTACTTTTTATGGATTCCTGCCTGTTGAAAATAACTAAAGTCCACGAGCTGCACTTTCCGTCTGACTGCCTTTCAGACTTCAGTCCAAGTTTTACCCACCTCATGCAAATAGACTGTAGCCGTCACTGCCTACGATGCGTACTTTGTCCATTACGCCCTTCGGCTATCCTTGATTGTTTAATTATTGACAGCTAGATGCTGTAGTACTCCCTTTTCGTAAGACCTTTTGGGTTTCCGAATCAAAAGTCCTTTTTGGACGCCTTTTATTTGCCGATGTAAACTCTGACAATGCTGAATTTATGTGCATTTTAATCTCAAGCTCATTACATAGCATTTTTCCCATAGATTATTGCCTAAATTTCGGTCCCCGTTAATCCTCATTGGCGTTCACTTGTCATATAAGTGACGTACTCTTTCACTTACACCGACAGCTTATGAAACCTTAGTTCTTAATTCAGGAAAAGCTTTTTAAAGGGAGTATATGCGTCTGTAAATTCTCTTAGTTAACTTTTAGACTGTTCTCTCCCAGTCCTCCAAGAGCAGTGATTATTCGGCGTCTTCAACCTCCCTCCCATTTGATTTCCATAGTTGTGAGTCAGAATCCATCTTCCACCCACCGCCCACCCGTTCATTCGCGCCTCGTTTCATTTTCAGCGCAGGCCTCCGGGCTCCAACGGTGTTGAGTCTGTTTTCCCTGTAGACGACCCCCCCCATCTTTTAGTGCGCAGATGTTTATACTGCGGGGCTCTCCCATGCTTCCTTTCTTCCCCAACTCGTTAGTCCTTAGCACATCCATTGTCCACTCCCCTGCAGGCATGACCTACCACACTCGTGTTTCACCCAAAGACCTCACAGTATTCATCAACCTGGCCAACCTCCTCGTTAAAGATCCTGCGCGTCTAGAGGAGGCTGATGCTCTTCTCAGACGGGCAATATCTCTGCGTGAGGACTACGTTGACGCCTACCAGAACCGAGGAAGTCTCCTGGTGCGGCTGCAAAGGTTCGTGGTTTTGTCTGATTTCTTTCCATGCTCAGAAATGAAGGGCACTGCGTCTGAAACCTGTAGTGAAGTTAATAAACGCCTTTGCAACGTATGGTTACCAATGCCATTGCAATTATCTCGTTGGGGTCGCCCCTGGCACAGGCCGCGTGGTAGATGCGCTCGACCGATCCAGGGGGCTATATCAGAGTGCGGCAGGCGTTATTGGGAATGCCCAACCATAACAAATATCAGCACTTGGGGTGCGGTGACAGGTCCAGTTGCAGACAACGCCGCGCCCATTGGGATCCCTGCAACCCCCCATTTTTGGTGTTTAAAGTTCTGGTTAAGTGTTTGTTGTAGACCAGGGGGTGTGATGATACGCCCAGGTCGGGGGTGTCCTCCGTGCCAGCCACCTGCGGCCTTCTCCCGTCTCCGGTCTTTTGGACTTGGTCATGACACCGGATCCAGGTGGAGGGGGGGGGGAGGAGGAGAGAACGCGACAGATGTTTCATAAGTCTGCCATCACTGTAAACTGATTCAGGCGCAAGTCACCGTTCCTGCTGTAACCCTGCTGTGGAGCAAACAGTGGACATTGTCGAGATGGACGATCCTATTGAGGAGGTGGGCGTCCAGCGACCTGGTGCTTTGTTTTCCGGATGCAGCCCCCCAGTCATTCGTATAGGGGCGACTGGTTAGTGCTGTGAAAGACAACTGGAATGGTTATTTCTGATTGGTTTTCCGTCACTGGCCAGTCATACTCCAAGTCCAGAGTAACGTTACAAATCTGAGCCCGTTTGGTTAGATCTCTGCCGGTTTTGTCGTGAATATTCAAATTCACATGCGAGGGAATTTCTTCGATTGGACCAGGTTTCAGAACTGAAAACTGACATTCCTCTGTTGACAGACT
Organism: Spirometra erinaceieuropaei; assembly: GCA_902702965.1. Classification (NCBI taxonomy): domain Eukaryota; kingdom Metazoa; phylum Platyhelminthes; class Cestoda; order Diphyllobothriidea; family Diphyllobothriidae; genus Spirometra; species Spirometra erinaceieuropaei. The sequence goes on from CACRXP010000235.1 coordinate 733,770, forward strand.
GAGTTTCAGTGAATATCGTCCAACTAGACCTCATTGTCGAACGTTACTCTGCTGGACCCACGATTCTTTGTGCTATTCAGTTGGCCTTGAGGAAGAAGCCGCTGTAGTAATAGCAGTGGCGGTTGTAGCGGTGGTAGTAGTAGTAGTAGGTAGTAGTAGTAGTAGTAGTAGTAGTAGTAGTAGTAGTAGTATTAGTAGTAGTAGTAGTAGTAGTAGTAGTAGTAGTAGTAGTAGTAGTAGTAGTAGTAGTAGTAGTAGTAGTAGTAGTAGTAGTAGTAGTAGTAGTAGTAGTAGTAGTAGTAGTAGTAGTAGTAGTAGTAGTAGTAGTAGTAGTAGTAGTAGCAGTAGTAGTAGGACGACAAGGCTCGGCTCGTTCGCAGAGCGTCTGACCTCAGTCTCTGTTAGCCACTGAGTGGGCATTCAGCTGTGACTGGTTGATGGTCGCGAGCAAGCCAGAAGTGGCAGCTCCGGCCTGGTTTCCACGACTGGTGCTATCATCTAAGGCGGGCCAGACGAAGAGTCAGCCGCAGGGCGGTTGACTCGCCACAAGCTAAGGTCAGCTAGGGGAGGGGACAATGATGACTGGCGCGGGTTTTCAAACTGTCGATTTCTTGACTTACGTACTGCCGCCTCGAGTGACTTCGCGACGTTTTCTCACTTGTTCTGACTCACCTCTGCTCTCGTATCCTCTCTCTTTCCAGATTTTCCGAGGCAGAGCAAATGTACCGCACGGGACTGAAGCACCAGCCAAGAAATGTCGCCCTCCTATACAACGTATGCACTTTCAATCCTTCTCTCTCTTATACGCATGCCACTAAGTTTTTTGTTACAGTGAATAAGGTAACAGCCAGATCTGCTTTAGACTGGCCGGATTCTCTCTTCCTCTGCTATCCAGCACCAGCAGCATTTCCAGGTCAAGATGATCTCATTAGACGTAGTTGCTGGCCCCTTTTGAGGTCTCTGTCCGACAGCTGTTATAGGTCCATTTGGCGCTTGTTTTCGTCCAGTGTCATGGCGTATTGTATTCTGCTGCAGTAGAATATTTGGCCATTTGAGAGAGAGAGAGAGAGAGAGAGAGAGAGAGAGAGAGAGAGGGAGTCACTTATACCCATCTCTGTTCTTGTAGTTGGGTGTTGTTCTGCTGGAAACGAATCGAACCGAAGAGGCCTACCTGAACTTCCATAAGGCGCTGTTCTACGATCCTGGTCACGAGGTGTGTCCCATTTTTTTATTGCCTAGGATTTGCTTAAATTGCAACTGTATCCACCTGGTAGTCTCACTTTCTCGGAGTTTCCCGGCCTGTGGCAACCCACTTTCTTTCCTACACACATTTATAGGCTGTGTGACTTCTACAGCGCCTGCGCTTGTACGTGTTCGTGTTACTGTTTCGTTTATTTCCCTTTCATTGACGGACAGCCCTCCTAACAGTGCGTCTTTGCCGTTTTAGCAAACCAAATTTGTCCTTGCCGCTTCCTATGCCGATTCCTCCGATCCACAGCTCCGCGAAAAGGCTCGACTGCTGTATGTTTTATCCGCTATTTTTTCCACCAGCTTGCCCGATGGTAGTACACAGGGGTTTCTCTGTATTCCGAAAACAGAGATTTCTCTTGTTGAAGTAATTGCTTTTGTACCCTTAGATCAAAAGTGATAAGCGGAGGCTAGATCCCAAAAGCTGCGAAGTCAGTTAGCGGGCGCGGACAATGTGTCGGGTCTGTAGTCGGCGTCAGCTTAACTGACTGTATTTACACACGCGTCTGGGCTACGTGGACTACACACGCGCTGAACTGAATTTTCGGTCTACGACAGCTCCTTTTCTCTGTCAAAAAGGAAAGGCTTTTTCCACAGCCTTTTTCCCATAACATTGAGTATCAGCAAATACCCTATCACACAGACCAGGACTGGGCCTTCGTCTGTGTAATGCTTTCTCCGTTCTGTATGACTGCCTGGGCCCAACGGGACGCGACGCACCTAGCGAGTAAGTATTCACCGCGCCTCGCACGACCTCCGGCGATAAATGCGGGAGCAGTTAATTACGATTGATTGCATGGCAGCCAAGACCCCTTGTGTGTCCATCAGCCTCATCTATGGCTGTCACTGGTGATGGCTTCGAGTGAGGCGAATAAAATCCCCGCTCGGGCGGTTGCGTCTCCTTCTGAGTAGTTCTACGCCCGTTTTGGAGGAGGCGTTCTCGTGGCTCCCTCCAGCGGAGGTACTAGCGTCTGGATAGTTTGTCTGTCGTTGTCGACGATGTCCGCCGGTGTTCCAGAGCAGGGTGGGCACAGGGACGGTGACTGCGCGTGAATTAGTTTATAGTTATCGTAGACTTGTGTGCCATCTACTGCACCGTGCCCTTCTCCCCTCATTTCTTAACTCGGAATCAGAACAAAGTCAAGGAGACCGAAGGCGGGATCAGGCGCAAGTGACTGGCGCAGCGTGGGCTGCGCCTAGGCGTGCCACCACACCCCACGTTTGTGGCAGTATTTACGTGTGCGACCCCAGTCAGGCATGTTGTATCCCGATCTGGTCATTCTCGGGGCTAAGGCCCAGGCCGAAACAGATTCCACATAGAATGTGGGCTCCGTGACAACTGTCGCTAATGTGAGATCCGAATTTCGATGGGGTCTGATTTGTGCGCATGCAAAGACCTGGCGCTTGCCTGTCTCTCGTTAGCCACTGCGTCCACACCTAATTCCAGTCCTCCCTAAGTTTGTCATACTATCATCTTTCAGGTACGAGGAACTGTCACAAAGTAACTTCGAGCCGGTACGCGTTCACTTCGGTCTGGCTCTGCTCTACTCGGACTCCTCGGACTTCGAAAGAGCTGTTCAACATTATCGTACGGTTCTGAAGGTCAGTCGATATTGCCATCGAGGCTCTGCGCCCAACCCATTTTGTACTCATCTCTGTTTTTGAAGCGCGAGCTGCAAAAGACACTGTTTCTGCATGCGTGAACTGTGGAAGAAGGTTTATCTGCTCGATCCATAGTCAGGTTGCAACCAGCGTTTTTGCATAGAGAGAGAGAGAGAGACTATCTATGAGGGCTGCGTCCAAAACTCGAAATTAAGGACTAATCTACGTACCTTGAACATAGCAGCGGTATTATAATAAGGCTCCGAAGAGCGCGAGGGAGTATGAGGCTGCGTGAAAAAATTCGAGCATTATCTAATGAAATGTTAGCCGAAACTCCGAAATGCGTTTTTAACTCGAAAAGACCGCTTAAGTAGGATTCTCATGTTAATTATCGTTTTGTATAATACCAAGGCATTCCAGTCACGTTAGAACGTCGGCCTCTGGACGAGCCCCTTATCGACCGTCTGCGTAAACCACATTCTGTGTAAATAACGACTAAATAAATAGCCTGAATTTGGTCCATTGATTTTTGATGCCCTCACAAATTCAAATATATCCTACGGTGAACCTGCACCAAAATATTCTTTCTTTTGCCCATTTGGTAGTAAATTACGTCTTCCTCAAAGTTGTTTGAAGAAAAGGCATCTTTCGACTTTGAAAAAGTTCCTAATTACCAGATTTTCCAAGACTGTGAAACGTCCAATCATACGGTATCGCATCAGCAGATTTATTAATTCATATTGACCCAACTGCGAAAAACTCGGCGCCTCGGTGGGATTCGAACCCACGCACTAAGGGGAGGCTTTAGTACAGCCAATGTTCTAACTAATTGAGCTACGAGGCCCCGTCGGACGACGCGAGTTTAAACACATTTGGGTCAATTTACCCGCCCAACCTACTGTAACGTCTTGAATCCACCAAATCTGATACAGTAAGTTGACTGTCCAAGCAGGATTTCGTAAGTAATTCACCTTGAATCCACCAGATGACTACCAGGCTCACGTAATTCGTAGATGTTATTTCTTATCATTATTTATTATTATTATTAATCTTATTATTTATTTATTTTTATTTATCTATTATCTATTTTATTTTATTTATTATTATTTGATGTTTTTTAGAAAGTGGACATTAGGGTCCTCATCCAATACGGAATTTTATTAGCCCTATATGTCCTCTTCATAATGGCATGTAGAAGTTTATGATTGTCATTACATGAAAGGTATGCAGCTTGCAGTTTGGAAATCCTGGATTCACGTGTAAGGGCAGGTCGGGTTCAGAATTAAGCATCGAAGGATATTCTTTCTTCAAGTTTTAAGACGCTATTTTGCGCAGACGGTCGATAAGGAGCTCATTCGAAATCCGGCATCCTGACGTGACCGGAATATGCTATCATTATACGACATGATAATTAATATGCCAGTCCTACTTAAGCGGTCTTTTCGAATTGAAAGGACATTTCAAAGAATTCCAGTTAACATTTCCTGAGGTAGCCCATCGACTGTAATTATGAACGGAAAACTCCTGTGTTGGCAAACTGGAGGTTGCAGCACTTAGGGACCCAAGCTACTGCCTTCACGTCCCTCTTCAACTCTTCATAACGACCACGCTTAAAATATTTAAGTATCGCACAATTCGCCGTTCCTCCTGCGTAGGACGAGGACTAGCAACACCCCCGTACTACAAGTGGTCTTGCGCTAACTGTCAGGGTTAGGACACGAAAATAGGTACCCTTCCTGGAATTTGGCGCAAGGCCACCTGCCCTACGAAGGGGGAGGGGAGCTCCTATTCCCGCACCGACGCCTGATTCTCTTAGGTCGGGGTCGACAAAAAGTTTATGCGTCAAGGGGGAGAGGGAGGGGGGTCACCTTCTGAAAGTACCAGTTAGTTTTTCAGAATCCTGAATTAGTGGACTTTTTGAGACCATTTTCTCATACAAGGTAGTTCAGTACCTACTCGCAAAGCACACCGATTGTGTGGTTTAGGGCGATCCGCTGCAGTAACGTTAAAGTAAAAGATACGGAGCTCTGGAATTTAGGCAAATGTGCGAACAAGGTGTGTTTTTCTAAACTCGAATTGAAGGCAGTCGTGCTTGCCTACGAGCGGACCAAAAGGATCTGGTCTTTCAATTGCATCTAAGATGGAGGGAGGTAAGATGTGCTACTTAAGGAATTTATTTCTCAAGTGAGAGTTCCATGCGTTATTTCAAACATCTGTTACCTTTGTGCCGTTTACTAATTAAGTTGGCCTTACGCTCTTTTGCTGGGAGCTAACTGTAGCTCAAAACCGGGATCAGTCTTTGAGCATCTGAATCAAATACTCTACTCAAGAATATTTTAGACGAAGGGATTGGATCGTGGTCTATAGTAAGTTACGTGCGGAGAGACTATCAGCGGTATCAGCATGGTCGGCTAGATCAGACATGATCACAAGCTTACACGAGCGTGTAATAGATCATCATTGTCGCTCAAGGGGGACCTTGCCCGCCTTAGGGGGTCGCCGCTGTCTTATGCATTTTATGCGCTGATTTCCTGCACTCACTTGCTGCGTCACACAATTCTTCTCTCCCATCACACAGCTTGAGAGCACACACCGCAGCTCGCTCTTCAACCTGGCCCTTATGTACAACAACGAGCTACGCCAACCCCTGTCAGCTATCCCCCTCCTCAAGCAGCTGATCGAGGTGAGTGTCGTGTGTGTTTGCGTGTGTTTCTACACTCTGGCGTTGCGTACTGTCCATTGAGAATATTTTTTATGTCAAATTTTATACGCACAGTGTGCCTACTCATGAGTGCATGAGATGTTCGTGGATGGACAGTCAGCTTAACAGTCCACCTAATTGTGCTTGATGTTGATCCAACTCGAAAACCGCCATTCGCTCATCTGTAATTCACCCATTCCGCCGAAACTCACCACTAGCCGTCTTGAACACGATGTGGTGAGGGCGAGGCAGTGAGTTTGGTGCTATGCAGGCCTGCGTCACTGTCATCCAGTTTGCTCGCGAATCCGCGTGAAAATCGGAGATGGTCTTAGCTGAGATCGGTGATCGAAACGGCCCTGTGTTTGGAAATTTTAAATGCACGCCTGACTGCTACTCCTCTCCTCCCCTCTGGTTTCAGGTCCATCCGTCACACACAAAGTCTTACCTCTTACTCGGCGACATTGAACTGTCTGTCAGAAAGAACCCTACAGAAGCCCGACGGGTGAGTCCACCAACTGTTTATCTCATCCCTTGCACCTCACCCGTGGTTGCATCTCGC
>CACRXP010000235.1:744615-783288 GCA_902702965.1 Spirometra erinaceieuropaei
AGGGTTAGGGTTAGGGTTAGGGTTAGGGTTAGGGTTAGGGTTAGGGTTAGGGTTAGGGTTAGGGTTAGGGTTAGGGTTAGGGTTAGGGTTAGGTTCAGAGTTAAGTTTAGGGTTAGGTTTAAGGTTAGGCGTAGGGTAAAGTTTAGGTGTAGGTTTATGATTAGGGTTTGGCTTAACTTTATGTCTTGGGTTTGGGTTATCTTTGGGTTTTATGATTCCGATTACGTCCCGCTTACACACTCCTGTCTACCGTCTGCGACGTAACCCAAGCCCATGTTTTGGACGCACTACGTTGATGATACCTTCGTAATAATCGATGAGGATAAAATTAGTTACTATGAGGAACTCCTGAGCTCAATCATCCCCGACCTACAGTTCACGATGGAAGAAGAAGTGGAGAGCAAACTCTCATTTTTGGATGTTCTCATCTGCCGCCAACCAGACGGCAAACTGGCGACGTCAGTCTACAGAAAACCGACGAACACGCTGCAAATGCTCAGTTGCAATAGCAACCACCCACTGCAACACAAACGAAGCTGTGTTAGCCAAAATCGTGGCGGAGCATTCAATACATGAAAGGGCTCTCCGAAGCTGTAGCCGGATCCCTCGCGCCGCTCGGAATAGGCGTTGCCCACAGGCCCGACTCAACAATCCGCCGCCTAGTGATGCGGCCAAAGGACCCGATCCCTAAGTAGGTGATGTCGGCCGTTGTCTACAGACTTCAGTGCAACTGCAAGATGTACAACTACGTTGGGTAAGCCGGCCGACGGCTACAAACACAAATACACGAGCGTCAGTTTTCCACACGAAGGTTTGACCCAAAGTCAGAAGTAACAACCCATGCCGCGCAAGTAGGGACACATCTTTAACTTTGACGGCGTTGGGATCGTGGTCGGGGGCGATGATCATACATCAGGCCATATGAAAGCAGCTTGGATGTCCACCGACGGCTCTGTCAATCGCCACATTATTTTGCCTCCCCTCTGTCTAGTTTTACGAACCTTCTTGACGGGAGACAGTCGTGGTGCAGGGCTGTCAGTCATCGCGGTCAGCGTGGGCGGGGGTGACTCAGGTCGCTGTGAAATGCGGGCCGGATACAGCCACACAGGCAGCACTGGCGGGCCACGCATCAAACAAAGTGCATCATATAATGAGAGCTGTGTGCATGATTTTCTAGTCTTTGAAGAAGGGTAGGCGAAATAACTATTCGAGACGTCAGACCTCTAGTAAACCGCTCCCGGCTAACACCTCTTCTTTTGACACGCCACCCGCGAATCGCATTTTAAATACTATTTACATGTCTACTTAACGCGTATGGGTAACCATTATTTAAAAGGAAAACCAGTCACGAGACATGGCGTTAAGTCCTTGTCTTGTGTTTTTGATTCCTTCTTAGCAGACATTTGGAGCGAACGCCTCTTCTTCTTTTGGCATGCCACCTGGAGACCGTATTTTCACTACTCTTCATATCACTTTATTTCAACCTCTAGAAATTACAAGAGGTTGTGACGTTTACGGGTGCATTGCGTTGGGCAGTTGTTAACAGTCACGAATGGAATAGAATATGCGCATCCCAGGTACTTGTTTAAAAGAAGACGAAGGCACGATCACTGGGGCGATAGATTTATTGGTCTGAGCTTTCGAACTCGAACTGGAGTTTATCATCAGAGACTGCTAAAGTGCAGCAACGTGTGAACATTTATATTGTTGTTCCGTGCGGATGAGGGGACTACGTCCGTGGCTGGGTCTGGTTTGTGCCGTCTGTTCCACGATGGTCCCCCGGCGTGATGACGTCGTTTGTACTTCGCAACGATGTGAGCCGCGCCACCTGGCTGCGTGGGCCGAGTGCGTGCTAACACGCAGGCAAATCAATGTGTTTGTTGATAGAGTTGGTCTCCGACACCCACGCCTCCAACCGTTCTTGTCCTGTCTTGTTGCCGGCTCGCGCCAATATCCGCGTGTTGGCGAAGTCAAATTCATAGCCTTTCTCCAGCGTATGCGTGGCGACTTGAGATAGTAAGTCGCCTCTTCGAACGGCCCGTTTGCGCTCAAGTATTCGTAAGCTGAGGCGTCGTCCTGTTTGGCCTGTGTAGTGACAAGGGCAGTTTTGCCACGGGATTTGATAGATTACGCCTGACTGTTCGCCTGCGTCTAGCCGATCCTTCATTTTCATGATCCTGCTACACATGGTAGCTGCCGGATTATGAACGATGCCCACTCCTAGCTCTGACGCAATGCGTTCTGTAGTCTCGAACACATTCTATATGTACGGTATGGAGTGCCAAATTGTTGGTCTCTTCCGTTTGTCCGTCGTGGGTGCATGCGTATGCAGCGACTGATAAAACTATTTGGGTAGCCGTTCCTTTTTAATTGGTCCCGGAGATACCGTAGTTCTTGCATCCTTCCTTCGGGCTCGCTACAGTGCGTTTTTACGCGATCGAAAAGCGCTCTCACACAGCCCCATTTGTGCACCAATGGGTGGTTTCCATGATAGTTGAGAACCTGGATTGTATTGGTCGCCTTTGTCTACACTGTAGTGCTGAGTTCACCGCCAGGTGTGCGCGTGACGAGCACGTTAAGGAAGAGTAGTTTCTCGTTATCCACGTCTTCCCTTGTAAACTCAATGACGGGGAATATGCTGTTAAGCAAGTCTTGAAAACCCGGTAGCTTGTCTTTTCAATAATGACGAATGTATCGTCCACGTATCGGCGCCAAAACGCAGGTTGGTAGTGGCTAAATGCAACCTTTTCCTGCTCTTGTAGGACCAATTCCTCAACTAGGCGGGATATTGGGGAACCCATGGGTGTTCCTTTGATTTGTTCGTATGTTCTGCCATCGAAGATGAAAAAGGTTCGTTGGCAGAATTCAAAGAGCTGCATTAGGTGCTGGATCTTTAGCGGCCCTGTCGTTTCGTCGTACTTTTCGTTGAGGCGTTTGCGTAGCACGTCGCGCGCCAATTCTGGTGGGATGGACGTGAAAATTGAGACAACGTCGAAGGATACCATGATTTGGTCGGGTAGAATAGTTTTTCCCGAATGTCGGCAAGGAATTGGGAGGCCAAATTGACTGAGATCACAGTGCCCTCTCGGAGAAAACTGAGTTTTCGGGACATCCATTTGGCTAAATTGTATGTGGGGCGGCCTTTCAGGGCAACGATTGAGCGCAGATGAACGTTGGGTTTGTGGATTTTCGGTAGTCCATAGAACCTGGCCAACGCCGTGTCGGTTGGCTTTGTTTGGCGCCATTCGTCAAACGAGATTACATTGTTGTGCCGGAGTCGGCTTAGGAGTCCAGTCAGCTGGCTAATCATCGATTTGGCCTGCGAGGCGGGTGCGGACCCGTAGGATTGTTGGTCGTCCAGGAGAGCTTGTGCCTTCTCGTTGTAATCAACGCGATTCATCACAACGGTTGCTCTTCCTTTGTCGACTGGTAGCACTATAATATTTTCGTCCATTTTTAATCTCTTCGTTTCTTCTGTTTCTGCAGGTGCCATATTGCCTGTTCGTCATTAAGAGAGACGTAACCTTTTGGCGCACCGTGTGTTTAGCTTCTTCGGTTGCATTAGTTCCTACTAACATGGCCTCATGTGCGGCGATGAAGTCGGCTGGGGTGGCATCAGCAGTGTTGAAATAGGCTTCCTGGCTCAACACTCGAAAGCTCAGGCCAATAAATCTACCGTCCCAGTGATCGTGCCTTCGTCTTCTTTTAACAGTATTCACTGATGTCAACAATTACTTCCAGGCGAAGTGGTTCCAGTCCTTAAGATCGGCACCTTTTTTCATTTGGTTGTGCGTATCCGGATGGGAAATAGATTTATTCCAAAATCATTGCTCCGTTTTTTTTAGTGTAGTTTAGTGCAACGGCGAATTTGGTCTTAAAACTGAACATCAAGCTTGCTGCCTAAAATAACACACCCCTTCCGCCTTCATTTCCTCCATCTTATGTATGCAGTTCCTAGAGAACCTCCACTGACACCGCTTTTTCTCCTTTAACCCGCAGCTTTTTGAAAAGGCAGTCTCACTTGAGCCCGGAAATCTGCAAGCCCGACACAACCTCTGTGTTTCAATTGTCGACGGCGGTGACCTGGTGGGGGGCGAGCGCTGTTTGACGGAGGCCGCGCGTCACGCCACTGACAAGGATGACTACATCTTCAAGCATCTGGCAATAGTACGTGCCCGTTTGACCGCATCTTCCGGTGAACAGCACAAGCTAGCGGAGGACGATGATGACAAGGACGACCTCTGACCCCTTCCCCTCCATCTTACCAACGCATTTTCTTGGACTCGGTGTATCCGGTCCTCTGACAGCTTGAAAATCGACTATCTTGAAAACGCTTTCGCCTACCGGGCCTTTTCTTTTGGTGTAGAGGCGGCTTTAGAGGCGCTTGTAGGCCGATCTCGAGGGGCGTATTTATTTAACGTCACACATGACAGTGATGTTCCCCAAATTGGCCTAGTTGCAGAACACGTAATCTGGGCACTTCTTTCGCAGTGGAACTCCGGTCTCATAACAACGGGGAATATTTCCAACTAAGACAGCAGAGAATAGCCATACTCGTTTCTGAATTATTTGCCGTTGCCGGTCTGCCATAATCCTCCCCTGCCTTCGGTTTTCTTGACTCTGTCTTCACTCCGGGTCCCGGTGGGGAAGGAGGAGAGAGTGCGGTAGATGCTGTGCAAGTCTACTGTCACAATAAACTAGATTACTCACCAGTCACCGTGCTCGGTTCACTTGTTGTAAAGCACGCGGAGACATCGTCGACAACGACGGTCGAACTATCATGCCGCTGCCAGTCTGCCATAACCCGACATCAGGGCGGGACAGTCTGATTTCGGTCCAGTTAGGCATTGAGTTTAACTTGAAGAGGGAGACACGATCGCTGGGACAAGAGCTTTATTAGTCCGACGTTTCGGATTCCTGCTTGAACCCATTATCAGAGACAAAGCAGATACGGGTCTCCGATGATGGGTTTGAGCAGGAATCCGAAACGTCAGGCTAATAAAGCTCTTGTCCCAGCGATCGTGTTTCCCTCTTCAAGACTGCTTCCTGGGACTCGTCTCTTCGCTTCTATTGGCACTGAGCTTAACGCTGTCTTGATGGAAATCAGTCAACGCCACCCCCACCTAAGTTTGAATATTTCCAATCTTAGCCGATAGGACCGTGAGCCCGTAACTCAGCTGGTGGAACCTCGACAATCAAAACTGAAACGGTTAGTCCCGCCGCCCTTGCCCTTCTCGATAAGACCTCCAGAGCATTTCAGCGCGTGTTGCCAACTACGCGACTCTAAACCGCCGGGGTCTTTACTGTCCCCAACTACGGTGGGTGTTTCTGCTGAGAGTGCCTAAACTCCCAAAAACAAGAGCCAGGCAATCGCTGGAGGCCACGTGCATTTTCTCTACTGCGCTGTCATCCTAGTCGTGGTGCCTCTCCATTGGCTTTTCCTCTTGGGCCTGATCGGTCTGCATATTCGAATTATCGACCGGCTCGTCTGGAATGTTCTTTCCGAAGGGCATTGGGCCGAACGCCGGCGAAGCACAGTAGGGCGTTATAAATATGCGTTACTTCCAGCTAATTTTGACCTGCGATCTCCTAATACACATTTTCGTGGCCGGTCGCCTTCTTCTCTGCCGCGTTGGTATTGGGGACAAGGGTCGAGTGCGTATATGCTCCACGAGATTTCAAGTATCAGGCCGGGTCATAACAGGTTCTTACGAAGTGTCGAGCTTTGAACTTTGTCAGAGTCTAGCGAGTCCTTTTGTCATCAGGCAACAGGGCGCCATAAGCTCGGCCTCCATGGCTCTCATGGAGTGCATACACCTCGCGCGGTAAGTGATAACGCGGTTAATATAGTTGTTTTCATGAACAGGACTCATCAGTTCGTGGATTATTATTGAAACTCAGTCCGCGTCAGGATGTGTCCGGATCTGTATGTCTAGTGTACTCTAGGTTGACGGTGAGGACAGGCTTTGTTCGACGTCCATTAGGGATGGCACGTCAAGGGCCAGTCGAGGGGCAGCGCGTTTAGACCCAGGCTCCGGCTCCGTCGCACAGGACATCCAACTCCACTCGAATATAAAGGCGGGTAAGTAGACCGTTTTGTAGTGTGAGGTCACGTAGCCACAGCTACTGGAATGGTGTAGAGGGATTAGCCAGATCCATATAACTTGTTTTGATGCGGGTATAAGTTAATTTGGGTGGGCCCTCACCTGGGACCGCCATCGTCTGTGTGATTTTGCCCAGTATTGGATGTAGTCTATTTCCCCCCCCCCTCCATATAATCCGCTTTATCACATCGTTTTGTCCACTTTGACACCCAACTTCAGGAGGTGACAAGAAACTCCAACATGTACGCCCAAGTTGTGATGCTAGGGACGGTGCGTTGGCCTGTTAGAGAATCCGCAATTATTGGCGCGGGTAAGACCATGGTCTGAAAAAGTCGCGCATGATAGGCCTTCCAGTTCTATTACAGTGGGTCTTCCACCTCAGGGTACAACCAGCTCCCCGTCATCATCAGCAACGACCATATTCCTCAGCCTGCCTCATAAAGGGTGGATGGGATGGTTTGAGAGCCAGTGTCACGACGTATCCGGGGGTTCCCGACGAGTTCAGTCGTAATTAGTGGGAACGGGTTTGAGTGCTGTTGTGGATGTCCTTGTTGTTTGGTGAGAAGCTGTAGAGGCGCGCGGTTGGAATGATCCGATGGGCCCAAAAGTGTAAGATCAATAAACGATGGAGCGAGGTAAGTTATTAATGTGGACAACGCGCCTGGGTCGGAATGTCAGTACAGCCACTCCATCTACCGTGGCCCCCCTTGATTCCACAAAAGTAAGCAGGCCGCTGTGCTCTACTTGTGAGAGGTTGTGGTCCCTTAGCTGCGAATGTTAACAGTGATGGCGGGATCTAGTTACATTGAGGTGCAGATTGGAGTGTCCTAACTGGATGATCCGACACGGAGCGTGAAGTAGCAGTGCGGACAGGTAATGGGGTTTATGGGTCTCGACCACCCTCTACCCTGAAGAATGCAGGTCTACAGTAGGCACTTATTCCCCACTTTCTCTGTTCCTATCGGTTTGTCCTGCCCTTAGGGCAAGGGCCCGTACTGATGTCAGTCGCCGCATGGTGACATAAATGCCAGCATCTGCGAGCGCAGCTAATTTTGAGTGACTTCATTGCGCCCCTGAAACGGGCCACGCGGTAGATGTACTGAACCAATGCGGGGGGCCACATCGGATTCTGGCAGGCGCTGTCGGGAATGCGCATCCATAACAAATGCCAACATTCGAGGTGCGATAGCAGGCCCACTTACAGGCTCATACCGCATCAATTGGAATCCTGCCGCCTCCCATCTTTATAGTTTAAAAACCAGTTCAAGTGCTTTTTGTGGACCAGAGGGTGTGACGCTACGCCTCAGTGCGGATACGGCCGCACCAGACACCCGCGCTCTTTTCCACCTCCAGCCTTCCTAACTACGTCTTCATGCCGGATCTTGGTTGGATAGGAGGGGCGCGGTAGATAATGCACGAGTCTTTTATCAGTATAACTTAATTCACGCGCAAGTCACCGTCCCTGCCCCCACTCTGCTCAGGAGCACACGGTGGATATCGTTGGTCGCGACTCCGAACTTTGGGGTGAATTCACTAGACTGAATCTCCACTCGCTTGCGTCTTTAAGGCCTCTGCATTACGGCATGACTCATCTAAGACGGTATACGAGAGAAGTGGGAGCATGGATTGCGACCTAGAGTTCAACCACAGGTTGATCCTTAAATGTAGGCTTGGCAAATAAGACCGGGCATGTCTGACCTATCGCAGACGCAGTAGAGCTTGCTCCTCAGCTGGCGACGTACTGAGACGTTCACAAATCCTGCAGAATTGTTGTTCACAATACGACAGACCAAATAAACAAGTCAGCCAGCTTCCCGAGCGTACAAATCGGCGATTCGACCGCCACTAGTGAGATATGGTTGTCGACTATAAATCTACAGATCACTAGCTCTTGCGATAAACAGTTTTACTTTCGATAAGTTTGATGGACGGCGGTGAGAGTCGAAGGAGAGAAGATTTTCTGAGATACATTTGTCGTTTCGCGCTGTCTGGATGACTGTCCTCTGCCAGTGAAATTGAACCCTGCTCTAAATCGCTCTGCAAATCAGTTAGTCTCAGGTTGACAAGTGTCGCCCCTCTCTCTTGCTCGCCGTGAATATTTTAATCTACGTATCAGGTGCTGGTAGTTTGAATGAATCACCAGACGGCGGAGGACAGGTGAGCTTATGGAGGGAGTGCTCGATCTGATGGCTCTTAGGCCTACCTGTGGGGCAAACGGACTGTCAAGCCGTTTCCGGTAAACGCCTGTAAGTCCACTAATGACGCCCCGCTGGGTTGCAGTGCGGATAGTGGCGCAAGGCGGAGTGAACCGAGGGGCGGTCGGTGCGCCCGTCGCTTAGACTGACAAGACTCCCGGTGCGAGGCGCTCGCTCTCACGCTATCTAGGCACATACCTTTTTCAGTATACGTTGCGAATTGAGAGCTGGCAGAATGTTAGTTGACCATACACTCGGAGCAGGGTCCTTTCTCTAAAGAAAACTGCCGACTTGATTCAAATAACACAGTGGCTTTCCGTAGGCCTGTTGTTTTCATAGTGATATAGAGGGTCTCTGGGAAGACTGCAAACTAAGCCTGGAGTTACATTGTTTTAAACTATTCAATAATCATCCAATTCGCACAGCAACGACTTTTAGTCATTCCGACGCCTCAGAGGGCAGGTCCAAATGCCGATTTGCATACGTTAAAACGACAGGCCTAACTAAAAAATGAACCAAATACTTCTGCGAAGTACAAAAGATTGTATTTAGTCATAAGAAACATCTAAGGCGGTAAATGGTCAAGTGGACCAAGGAAGATTAACAGTCCAAATTCTGAGCTTTCTTCGCAGCCAAACAGAGATACGTCTTCTTTAACAGAGCTCCCGGGAGAGTCATATTTACCAAATCCACAATCTGCCGCACAGAGTAGCGATCAGAAAAGTGAATGAGGTAGAGCGCCTCGACCGCCTAAAAAAGAAAAGCAGCTTTTAAAAATTATATGCAAGAGGGAACGACGTTATACCAAGTCCGTGGACCTCTAGGACTATAATTGCGCAACTGTACATGCTAGGTCATTCGCCTTGACCGACTCATTTGGTGGCCAAAAAATCGACCACTACTAGATCATTTCCGGGCAAAGTTAGATAAGCTGCGATGCAAGTTATAGGCCCGAAGGTTGAGGATACGCAGAGGAAAATTTTTATGACAAGTTACATACAGCGATCGGCATGGGCGCTCCGGCTGTTAGACGATTCAAAATTCAGAAAAGACAAGTAAAATGCGTCTTAGACCACGCACGTGGATGATAATCAGTCACCAACATCGATTAAATAAGTCCGATGACTGTCACTCTGACAATTCGCCTTATAGAAATGTAAGAGCGCTGTGTCCACAGTGGAAGTAGAGTACGTAGTAATGGGCCTGAACGCGCAAATAATAGTAATGTTTATGCCAACATCAACTGGCATGCGTCGTCAGGGAAAAATCGACAAGACCTGAGATCGAATCGGGGCACTCGGACAACAAAGAGACAGCGTTCTACCCAATATATTATAGGACCCCCACTAGTGTGCGGCTGAAACCAGCAGAATATTTGACGAAGAACGCTGTAACGGTCTGGGAGCCATGTCTCTTCGTTGTGGATAGCTGCGCCTGAGGAGGCCGGACTTGGTATCCAAGCTACTAATACCACCAAGCCAGCCACCATGAATGCACCGTGGCTGGCCTGCCTCATGAAATGTTAACCGAACTTATGAAATGTGTTTCTGATTTGAAAGGATTACTTCGGTGGGGTTGTAATATTGACTATCGTGTAACATAATTCCAAGGCATTTCAGACACGCCATGATGTCGGCTTTTAGGCCGCCTGCAGAAACCGCACGGTAAAAAAATAACTGCTTAGGGAGCATGGATTATTCCCGTTGATTTTCGATTTGATTTTCTTTAAATTCTACTTGAAGAAAGGGCATACTTAGGTTTAGAAAACTCTTTTGACCCCCGAATAATTTTGAATTCGATCTGCAGTAGCACTTTCGCATAGAGTTCCCAACCATATCCTGTAGACTTTCCGCTTAAGGAAAGCCGGACATTTATCTATGCTGTTAAGATGCCATATAGGGCTCATAATTTTGCCACGAGTGTGAATCACGTCATATACTTAACAAGCAGCACTAATAAACGGACAGATAGGATGCCGTATGAACGCACATTTCAGCCTCAAAAAGCCCCGTGATCAAAAGGGTTTTTGGAAACCAAAAATACCCATCCTTCAGGTAATGCGTTTGAAAGCGCGATGTGCTACCAAATGAGCACACGAAAAAACATGCTCGCGCATGTTTCCCATGACAGTTCGACCATCGATTTCGATGATGTCCACCGTGTGCCCCACAGCAGGTTGGAGCAGGGACGGTGACTTGCGCAGGGGTTTATAGTGCCCACAAGCAGCCTGGAGGGCCTTCATGAAACTCTGTACCAACAGTCGCTACGTGGTTAAGGGATCATCAGTTAGCATGGAATGGCTGCATTTTAATCTCCTCAGAAATTAACTGCGAACTTGGAGTAGGTCAGTATATATCAAGGTCTACAGGCGCAGACCGAAATTCGACGCATGAATATTTGGGCCAAAGTCCGCCAGCCACAGTGGGATTATTGCGTAATATTCATTACCTGCCAACAGGCGGCTAGCAGTATATTTTAGTGTTACAAGATACCATACTAGCAACACAGGTACTAGGTAAAGGAGTGTTAACCTGAATGTGAAAGATTTCAGTGTCATTTGTGTTCTTCGTCATAGTGCCTTTTGTGGTAGTTATTTTTTTATTTGATAGGTCTGGATACGGAAGTCCCGAAGAGAAAAACCAAGGCGCCTTACTCGGCTGGCCTGATCACCAATGGTCCGCGTTTTCAATCATTTAAGTCTATCCACAGATAAAATTTGTAAACTCATTAAGCTAAAAACGTTTTCGACTAACTCTGCATTGTATTAAAACATGGCTCCGGATGTTGCTTACAATGCGTTTTTACCACAGTCGCACATAACGCCATGAAATCCTCTCAAGTTTGGACGACTTCGAGTAGGTCCTAAAAGCCGCCCCAGATCAGCAGGTTTAAGTTAAAACTACGTTCTACTTTCTCATCATACGTAGATTGGTTTTTAAAGTTAAAGTTAAACGCACGTGGAATAGGTCTGCGTTTCGGGCATACTGCAGCAGGTGAATGTGGCCATGCAACTGCGCGTTGGACATGTGCTTATCGGGTCTGTCCAGGTAGGTTGCCTCAGTTATTAGGAGCCTGACCTTCAGTAGATCTGGGTGCGCAGGCTGATCGAATATGGAGAAACGAGTGTCACCTGCAAAACATAAACGAAGGCTGATGAAGATGCTGAGATTAGAGTGAGGACACAATAACCAATATATTCTCTTGACAGTTTAGCCCTGTGTGCAGAGAAAGCAAGACAATGACCGGGGCAGGTCGTTTACACATAGTTATAAAAAGAAAGAAACAGGTGCAGCGGACTCCGGGCACCGCGCTGGACACTGAATTAGAATAGTATGGGCTAGCAAGAACTGACGACTCAAAACAGCAAGCAGCTTGGGAAAATTCCATAATTGACGGCGTGTACCGGTCAGAATGCCCCATCAAGCATATAAAACTACAAAAATTAACCCTCTGGCATTTAGCTGGGATCGCAGTACATGACTTCTTGAAGTCATTTAGTTTACGTCATTGATAAGTCCATTAAGTGGTGGTGTTCGACAACGTTGGCGAACGGCTAGAGGTTTACAACGATTTTTTCTATTCTTCCGCTATAATGGTTGTTAGCAAGGAGAAGAGGGGTGATACGTCAGAAACCCGACTTTCTAGGAGAGCAGTTGCGACAGTAAGAGTAAATCAAATAGACATTCAAAGGGTTGGGGAAATACCAAAAAATTGGGAAAGATGAAATTCCCATTTAAGGATTAGTAGTCGTTATCAACGAGGTAGGTTACTTTGATTAGATTTAGCCCAAATCTTAGTTTCGAATCATCAGTCGGAGGAGGGCCTGAGAAAATACGTCTTCACTGCGTCCAGGGGGTTGGCTATTCGCCACCTTAAACCTGTGTTAACGGAATGGTTCGGATCGCCTTCAATGGTGCCGTGTTGGCCAGCGGGTTCTAGTTTCTACGCGGCCTTCAAGTTAAATTGTTGGTAGAAAATGACGAAGACTAAATGTGTGTGGAGTTGATTCAGCAGCGCCGGTAGAGCGTACTACGCACAGACGAGAGTTTTATTTTCACAGAGGACAAGATAGATGAAAACGAATTCTCCGACTTAGGTTTACAGTCCAAAAGTGATATGCTTGCAAAGAAAAGTAGGAAAGGACATGCAGGACAGTAAACGAACCTGTAAAGGCAACTGCGGGGACGGTTCGTTTCAAGTCGTCGTCGGTGGTGTATAGAATGTAGCCCTGACTTGGCACCGCGTGGTCGGTGGCGAAGGACTGGACACTCCATCGGTTATTTATCTGAGAGACAGGAAACGGCAATCATTCTAGGATCTTCCATTGAAAAAACTGGTAATTAGCAGTAGGAATTGGGAGGGCCGATGTGTTGTCTTTATGAACTTGGAGTAAATTATCGGCTCAGTTACTGACGCAAGTTACCCTAAAGCAAATTATGCATGCAGAACCAGAGACCAAAGTAAAAATGGCCAGGCTACGTAGGTTTGTGAGCAAAATATGTCATTTTATACGTATACTCTAGATGATAAACAACTCTTAATTCAAAGATACCGACAACCTGCCGAAGGACAGTCACTAGCGACAACACAAAAGGATCATGAGTTCTGTGCTCGCACCACGAGAAAAGCAAATACCAGAATTTCACTCGGAGTCACGAAACGACTCGCTACAGCTAAATTTAGGCCGACAGATCACGGGGTAGTTTTTCAATCAAGAGGACAGAGCCAAACGGCCCAGAGGAGATTGGCAGTTTTACATCGGTCGAAAGAGCAGACGAGACATCAAAGTTGTCAACGCGGAGGGTTTAAGGAAACTTGTCCAGGAATTCAACTTGATGCACTCGAATCGACGCAGACTAGATATGTTGCAGCACATACGAAAAACTCAAAAACCCTCGGTCGGTATATTGTGGCTCAGGTGATTAAGGCGTTGGGTGTACTCAAACTTTGTTCCCTCTGTCGTGGGTTCATGCCCCGCTGAAGCAGACGAGCTTTTCACAGATAAGTATTCAGTCAGACTGTTAATAACTGTTAAAACGCCTGACAAATCAAAACAGAAAGTGTACGGCACGAGGACTAAAGGCCATAAAGTACCTGAATTGTAGAACCTGGTTCAACGGGAACTAGAAGCGGTTCCTGGAAGCACTGCAATGACAAACCCTGCATCTTTCCGTATTCAGCACAGAGTGTCCTCACCGATTCAATGAGAGCAGGAAGCATATAGTACTTAGCTCGTGACATCCTGTTGAGCTCGCGTTTGCGCATGTGATGGCAAATACTGCCAATGTGATCTATATGGCCATGGCTGATTGGATAGGCGGATGAAGATGGACTAACCTGATAAAAACATGTTCAGCACTTTTGGCCCACGATGGAATGGTGCCAGCGTCGAACAAAAAAAAGTCTGACCTTTGTTTTACACCAATACATGTCTCGTTGCCGGAAATGGACCAGCCAAAAACTTCAAAGCCCGCAATCTGTTGGCCACCACCCATTTAAAAGACCGTCAATAAGGAAAGGGGGAAATAATGTGCTCGGGGAAATCTGCGTCCGCTACCGACTGGATAAGAGTATGGATCTGGCGACTTGTTTCTAACGCGAAACTGTGCACGGTAACCAGGATAAAGAGATAGTTCTGTGATGACAGACTTGGTTGAGTATTACCAGAGCCACGACTTCCACGCTTCCATTGACCTGAAGGGAAATGTATGTCAGATGGGCGAAATGGTAGGAAAAAACGATTCTTTTGAATATGGGCTATCCAAAAAACCGAACAGGAATCATAAACAACTGGCCGGAAAACAACCGCAAACATTAGCGTGTATTTTGCCTGAAATTCAGCAGCATGAAATCGTGGTGATTGACGTCTGTGCTGTATTTGCTAAGAAGAACCGCTCACTTGGGCTAAGTAGGCATAATAGCTAGAATCAGGTTTTCGAGGTTTCTCGTATGTATGTTCTAAATCGATCTAACCCCAAGTAGGCGTCGCGAAGATAACATAAGCATGTGTCATAATGTCGTAGGATACGTGCCGGATAAGAAATTCAATAAATTAAGCAAGCATAGTTATTAGCCAACAGACAAAATTACATTTAACTGCCGGCTGGAAGTAGAACTAAGCAAAGAATCGCAAGCTAAAAAGCCCCTCACTGTAGGTAGTGTATCTTACGATATGTTAAATGAAGTTCAGAAATGTGATTCTGGTTAGAAAAAATCACTTAAATGAGGTTGCAATATTGACTACCCGGCAGCATTATCCCACGACATTTCAGTCACACCAGAATGCAGGCTTAGGAATGCATGTTTTTCCAGGCACCTGCAAAAACCATACTTGCTGAAAGATGACTATTTATTCAGGCTGAATTCTTCTCATAGATTTTCGATATAACTGTCGGTCAAAACATATTTTATAGAAAACATAGATGTAAGCATCGTCTCTTGTAATTGTTTTGTAGAAAATTACGGCATTTCCTGATTCTCTAACCAAATGAGAAAAGTTTGCGATTATGACATTGTCAAGACCTTGATGTATCTATTAAAACAGCCACACAGTGGAGTACACAACGTGGTCCACATCCATTGCACAATTTAGTGAACCTTATGTGGCGTCTTCATAAAAACATAGAGGAATGTATGATTTTTCTTGTGGTTCGAAATTCTTAAATGTAGGTTGAATTTAAAATAAATCAGAAATTCGAAGTTTTTAAAAATTCGAGGATGCTGCTTCTTCGGGTAGATAGAATGTAATTAATTTAAAAAAGGAGTCCAGGAAGGTGCCTTTGTTTCGGACTTCTATAAAATATGTTTTCATTTATAAGGACATCGAATATTAACGAGAAGATTAAAATGATCAAGCAGCCATTTTAGAGAATGTGATATTTGCAGACGGTCAGAGGGACGTGTATTCAAGAGCCAAAATTTTGGTGGTTCTAAAACAGCTCTGGACTATGTTGAGTGGTGCTGAATGCTACAAGCCCGTCTTAGTAGTTCTTTCCGAATTTCAATCTACGTCTCACCAATAACGTCACTTGATGGAAAATTTTATTCTAATTCGGAAGGAATCGGAAAAGTTTTCGTACAAGCAAACAGTGTGGAAGATTTTCATTTTTTGGGTCAGAGTCTAGTGATCTTTGATGGTTGGCATCTGACTGAAGGCAGGTCCACAGTGGGGCCGGATCACTAGATCCTAATTTTAACAATCTTGATGTCTTTCCAAGAAAGATTATAGCCTTAGGTGTCGAGTCAATACGGATTTATTTTTAGGTCGACCGGCGAATCTACAAAAGACTGGGGAGTCTGTCAACCATTCTACTCTGTTCACGCGAGACAGACTGAGAATTCAAGCTGGAGGACGCCTAAGCATCTGCTATAAATACCACTTAAGTGTCACTTAGATTGACCTGCGGGATCTCCGTAATGAACACACACATCTTCGTTGACAATTTCGTTTTTGTTCACGGCTTTCAGATACGCATGCTCGTATACTGAAGCCCAAAATCCACTTGGTATGAAAACGATTCCCTTTACGGTCAGGAGGGCACACCCTTCGGAAAAATATAATACTCGTCAGTTCCCTGTAAAAGCCTACCAGTTAGTGGCGATTAAGATTTCTTTAAGGTCAACTGTCCAATCATACCATAAAACAGTTAATCTGAAATACATGTCTATACTGCGTCTGCAAGTGTGGTGCGGATTAGCTGCGGAATAATCCGGCTTTTGGGTTCGACGACCAGCAACGACAAATACCCGAGCGTCGGTGGACTGGTCTGTCATGTCGATTTTCTCACTAAATATCACAAAGCCTGATCACAGCGCGGTGAAATGCCAACTGTAAGCTGCCATTCAATAAACCTTCTGGTCAAATTCTTGTGAAAAAGTTCCTATTCGAGCCTGCGGAAGCTGGTTGAAGGACTCACTCGCCGTGATTAGCCTATTGTGGCCGGGGACTGAAATGTCTGGGGTGTGCTAGGCGACCATTCTAACGACTATCTTATCGGACGCCGGACACCGGCTTCGGACGCGACAATGGTCAGAGAATGTTACAGTCTGCTGATAAGAAACGGCTATTTATTACGAACATGTGCTTCCGGAAGCGCCGCAAATACCCGCTGATCAAACGATGGTTGACTTCATCCTAGTCAGCCTGCTCTTCCCTGGCTCGATTTATGAAAACAGATTGATGCATGGTGTCAAAAATGGCAACGCAAATGGGTTACGCCATGTTAACCGTCTCACAGACCTGACATTTAACCTCTCATCCACAACCCAATTATCACGTGAGAGATTTTTGGATGATTTAAAACTACGACGGCTGAGTACAGCTGGGATCTTGAGAACAGATATCTGGTCTCCTTATATGCCCCAAGTCGGAGAGGGAAGCAGTAAATGGTCGGTAACAAATTCATCCATCTACGAGGCGGAGGAAAAATTCCCAGATTCATCCAGTGGCGCCTCAATGACCGAGCCAAATGAAAAACCTTACAGTCGTTTGTCCACATGGCTTTACCAAGGTACTGCAAAGAGAATTCCACCCGCCAGCTCCTCACAGTGACAAAGTCGGTTAAAGATGGACTCAAGCTAAAAAGCTTGAATATATTACGCTGGAATATATTCCATTGCAATATCAAGAGGGCGATTAAGCATGAATTACGTCTATTTCTGTAATTAACATATAAAAATACTCTTAAAGGTTTTGCAACATTCTTGTAGATGCAGCTGCATCTTCAAGAAAGTTGTAAAAACTTTTGGAGGTCAAGCTGCATCTAGATGTAGCTAGACCTCCAAAAATCGTCTCTAATGCGCTGGTCAGTTGGAGTGCCCCTCATACCAGTCACAATAATGATGACATACGTCCATAAACCTTTATTTTAACAGTTGGATAATCTCCTATAACAAGGAGTAGGAAAGAGGTAACTCGCAGTTGTTCAAGTATTTGGACGTTGGCGAAATAGCCAAAGTAGCCTAGGCCAGAAAGCCTCGTGACTTGAACGCCTCAGTGTATAAAGCAGCTCAAGGAGTCTATGGATCCATCCCGCCTCGCGGAACGATATTCAGAGGTGGGATTCCCGACTATAGTCGGGAATCCCACCTCTGAAGGCTGCTAAAAGTCCACCATAAAGACAATTAAAACGACGCCTGTTGGAAAGAAATAAATCGTAAAACACACGAAATTAAAATGTTGAAGTACGCCAAGAGCAGCCAGCGGCACTAAATGGGTGGTTGGTGAAAACGAATTCAAAAATGAATGTGTAAAAACGAAGGCTAAATATAACTTTTTGATTGATTTAAAGACAAGACGAATATACTAATGAAAATGATTCATTAATTTCTCACAGACTACTAAGTAACGTGTTGGGTTTATGGAGTATTTAATGCTGTTACATCCGAACTCCTTGGTTGGTAGTTTTCTGCAACTTGGACATGCAAAGTAAATGAGCCGTCCTGTATCAGGTCAAACCAGGATTATCAGAGATAAGAATAAGAAAGACATCAGAAGAGTGCGATGACGGGAAAACAAGAGAAACCAAACTTAGCGGAAATCATATTGTCAACGAAACCAACAAACTCCAGATTATTCAATGACTGTTTTCGTATAATCAAGGTAGAATATCCTAAATGATGCTTGTTGCATCTGGTAATTGTGTTTCAGTAATGAGAATGACTGAAAGTTGAAATGAACTAATAGTCAATAAGGAGAAGTGGACTCGAGTCAGCTAGTGGCGTTGCGATTCGCCCTACTGCGACTCAAATCCTAATAACTTTCCTGAACTCAGGCTTTGTTCACGAAGACATCAATGAACCGACACTCGAATGCGAAATAACCCTCTACTTACATTCATATCCGGGAATATTATTCATCATCATCATCCTCCTCAAACGATTTACAAATGAAAGGAGCAGTTTAATGAACACTCAGTCCTCAATTACGGACGGTCTTCCAAATTACGTTGCCAGGTATTATCAAATTTTACATGGTTGTCTGGTTACGTCTTCTTTGTCTCTCTTTCGAGCAAAAGCTTTTGTGATACATAGAGAACACCTGCTGTTCTTTCAGGCTTCAGGTAGGAATTTTAACCTGACTCAAGTAACTACCTGGCATTGCATGAGCTACCTTATTGAGAAAATCTTATTAAAAAGATGACAATCAACGATATTCTCGTAATTCTTATCAGAAGACAGATTATCCGTAGTTCTCAGCATGCCCTTTTATGTGGAGTTCTCGCAAAATCACCCATTCGCTTTTACTTAATGTCATCGCCCCGCCTCGGCAAGAGCAGGTGCTTATGACAAGCATTTCCCCTGATTACAGCAAATCATTTAAACTGTTGACCCATGGACGGCTTTCAGTAGAAGCGAAGGCCCAAAATATGTAGTGTACTCTACTTGATTTCCTTGGATGCCATGTAATTGACTGTTGTAGATGGCCGCGACTGGGACTTTAGTGAAGCTTCGAGGCTTGATCGAAACCTCAGTAAATCACAGGCAGCGTACTTTAAAGCCCCGTAAACGTAGTAACCTTTCGTCAGCGGTCAAATATTTGTAATAACTGAATTATGCTGATGCGTTTAATTGTGTTTAAAATATTTCCGATGACTTTTAAAATGCTTACGCTGAAAAACCTGCTTTAAATCTGTTCCGTTTGCGCAAGTTGAGCTCGACACGATAGATAAAACGTTCTTTGTCAAAGTGCAGTTCCATGTTTTGTGGCCGTGCACAATTTTCCCAACCCATAATCTTTCATGATCGCCGCCTTTAAGAATACTCGTCATCAAAACCCTAGGCCTGTGTTATAATAATTAATTAAAGTTATCAACCCCTGAAGATCGATGTTCGCAAGATCTGCTCATGGGCGTGTTTTCGATTTGCATAATGCCTTCCTCGGGAAATGAGGCGGCGACTTTATTACATGCCTTTCCTCGTCGCTTTAAAAATGGTCTGTCATGCATTTGATCCCTCGGATCAAAAATGCTTGGAGGGTTTTACTCAATGTCTCTTCTGCCATGTTCCGTCCATTTTTTCAAACGCTTATATTTGCCATTTGGATAGAAGGAGACTGTATGCGCTAGAAGATTTAAATCTGGTCTTTGCTGCCTATTTCACCTTAATTAGATTCCTAGTCTTCCACCTGTTGCTCCGTTGCAATACTGGATTCCCCTGTTTTCAACTTCATCTCATTCATGTCCATTTATTTGCTTCTATGATCAAGGTCTATGCGCTCGCTATTGTGTCCCTCCTGATTTTATGTCTTTTGAAATTATCTCCCGCCTGAAGCCAAACTCAGACTGTATATTCTTCATTTTTCGAGTGCTCCTACTGCATTGAACTTCTAGCCTTTGGAAACGGTCCTCCGAAATTGAGGAGTTACTTCTGCATATTTTGCTCTTCCATTTAAAACTATCATGTAAGATGATGTAATTAATGTATTTCACTGATCGTGCAAGTCAGTGGCATAATCAATATGATGATGATGATGATGATGATGATGATGATGATGATGATGATGATGATGATGATGATGATGATGATGATGATGATGATGATGATGATGATCTTCACATAGTTTAACTCCCACTTCTCGTTTGATCCTAGTCAAAATGATAATGTCCTGGTCGACCCGTCTGTTTTACTTCTAGTTCGCTGGCTCACGCGGTCAATAAGAAGAGCAGTCTGACTTGCTTCGTTTTTGGGATATTTGCCCAGACCGCCCGCAATTAATTAATATTCTGCTTGACATAGAGCTTTTCGGGAATACATTTATCCTAGGAAGCACATATTATCATCCCTAGCCCACAATTCGATTCTGTAAAATTACGTTACACAAATTCATTCTGCACCGTACTCTAATACTCAATATCTTTTTGCAACATGCGCATTTGGGTTTTTGTATAAAGATTAGTTTCACTATTTGTTCATTTCTTGGGCTCAAATCTTATTTCTCGATTCAAAACCGCCGAACTTTTGGGAGGGGAACTATTTACTTATTAGGTGGGAAATGTCAACAGTACCATCGCAAACAGAACTGCATGGTGAAGCAAGCGACAATTGGTAGAATTTCAGTTCTTTTCTGGAAGGGATTGCTGATCTCAACTGTCCTCTCGGAAGAGAGACAATAGCGAACCGCCCTAAGTGAATAAAGTCGAACTTACAGGCTAATTTCAAAAAAGTCACTTCTGGACTCGTTACAGACTAACCGTCTCCGAAAAGCACTAACGGGAGTATGAGCAGCAAAGCAGCATTTGCAAAAGTAAAGTTTCTAAGCTACGAAGGAAATTCGAACTGAGTATACTGTGAAATTCAGTGGGGAACCCCAAAATTCTACATGGCAACATACATATGGAGTACGAAAATAACAAAAAACTGAAGACTAACGAACAGGTTAAAGCGCCCCTACTTTCTAATTTTTTTCATACCGTCTTCACCCAAGAAACATGTTCTCCACTAGCCCATCTGCCACACGATTGCAAATCAACGTCTCCTCCCACTCCCCTCTTCCTTTGCCCCCTCTTTCTTCTCTCTACTCTCCTTAGTCGAGGAAACTTACTTTTTACCGGTCATAGTTAGGACCGAAATACTCCGACTGAACCCTGCCAAATCGCTCACTCCGGATCGAATTGTGTACTGATATCTCAAGAGCTTGCTAGCAAACTGTGCGGACCACTATCCATAAATGTTCAAAAGCATTTGATCAAGGCATTTGATAAGGCTTCTTTAAAAGACGATTAGGGATTTTGTTATTCAGGAGGGGACATTTAAATGGATCAGGAGTTTCCTTTTGTCAAGTCGACAGAGAGTCGTTGTTGGTAACTCTACCTCAGTATGAAAAACTTAGAAACTGGTGGCCCACGAGGTTTTGTTTAGGCCCACTTCTCTTCTGATTGATGTAAATGATAGCACCAGCGAACTAGACTGCAAGGCCCTCATGCTCATAGGCGACATAAAACATAAAGGGTGTTCAAATGTGTTGATGATGCAAAGAAGTTGCAATCGAACATCGAAAAATTGAGTGTGTGGTCGAAAAGATGGCTTTTGAACTTTAACTCGTCCAAATGCGTGATTTTGCACCTAAATGCCTGTCGAAATGCCTTCCCTTAACATCAATACTATGTTAACGGGACAGCATTATAAACTGTGGAAAGACACCGAGGTACGGGTTTATGGACGACCACAAATTTAATGTCATCAGATACTGCAATAAGGTGGTCCCGAAGGCGTCTAGTACTATACAGAATCAGACGTCCATTTAAAATATTTCCTCGTGAAATCTTCGAAAGACTTTGAGTGTTTTTGTTAGGCCCTACCAGGAATATGGAATGTCAGTAGCTTCACCGTGGATGAGGAAGGCTATTGACCTACTCAAGTAAGTGCAACACAGAGCGACGAAGATATTCGATAGTATAAAGCACTTGTCTTACCAGATGAAACTGAATGCACTTGGCTGTTTCCCCTTATCTTATATGCAAATAAATTGCGGCGTGCTCCGGACATTCAAAATTGTATGTTGCCAAGGCAGCTCATGGAGGCCGGAGAACTTCTTTGAGTTTGCAACCACAAGTCAACTACACGGCCATCCCTACAAAGTCAGGAGCGAACGCACGCGGCTCGGTCGTAGGAAGTTTCCCCTCAGCCCACTGGTTGTCCAAAAATATGACTCGCTACCCAGTGCGATGGTGACGACCGGCACAATTTGTACTTTTAGATGGGAACTTCCTTGCGTAATGTCCGCTAAAGATCGACTTTTGCAATATGAATGCGCACAGCCAACGTTAAAAAACAGTTTTTCATGCCAAATCTTCCCGAGCTGACTCGCGGTGAACAGATGAGCCTTCTTTTTATAAAGTTTGTACTGTGAATTGATCCCTTTCTAAATGTTTGCAAATTTATTTCATTCATACATAAATAGGCTCATAAAGGGCTCTGCATCTAACCCCTCAAATACATGCATACATGACAGTTCAACCGTTGTTACCGACGATGTCCACCGTGTGCTCCACAGCAAGGTGAGTGCAGGGATCGTGACTTGTGCGTGATTCAATTTATAGTTAATGCAAATTTGCACAGCATCTACCGCACTCCCTCATTCTACCTCTGGACCTGGCCCCGGTGCCAAGACAGAATCAAGAAGAGCTGAGACGTCTGAGTGCACAAGTGAATGATTTGACCGAGCCTGCATATTAGGGCCCTACTCCACACCCCCTGATCCACACACCAAATGACAAGGATTTTAACCAACAACAAAGACTCGCTGGCACAGCCGGAGTCGCACGTAGGCGTGCGGTTAAATCTGGCTCGGACCCCACTGAGTGGGAGAGCCATAAAGGCCACACTAGGATGAAGAAGCTATGGCAGCCTGAATCTTATACCACCAGCCGGCCGCTCCACACAAAAACAGAACACTGGACCAACTGCGATGCCCAAGTTATCCCGTCGGTTGGCGACATTTCAAGCCGCGGCTTTTAGCGCATCATGAGAACTTCAAGCGCATCGGATTGTTTATAGTGAAGAAAATGCACTCAACCGTCCACCTCACTCTCCCTTCCCAGTCCCAGGCCCGAGCCGGTCAGTTGAGAGGTGCGGGAAGTGGGCGTGGTGGCTGACATATCTAGTGACCTTGGCTGTGTGAACCACATGCACGACCTGCCCCTTCCCCAAACATAAACACCAGGATTTCATACAATGAGGGTTGATCGGCGGACATCTCACTTGCGTGAGAGTGTCGTAGGCCATGCTAAGAAGGAGCCACTTAAGCCTGCCTCTCAGCCCATCAGTCCGCCACTTTAGATATATACATCCACAACTGGACGGACTGTGTGGACTGTGTTGGGGCGTCAGTTATAAACTCTAACTACATACATCTCTAACTACATACATGGTTTCGCTTGGAGTTTTTGCAAATATCTCCCTCTTGCACTAACAGAACCCTTGGGGTGGTCGATAAAGTTAAAATTTCTGTGCATTGAAGTTTATCCAACGACTCCGCCTGTAATACATCAACGTCATACGAATATGGGCACTAAGTCTTATTTTGAAGGTCTTGACTTTTTTCACTATTATAAATGAATGGGACCGTTCCTGCTAAACGGGTTTGTGTCACAACTGACGTATTTATCCTCGATTTACTTTGTAAAACCAGAAGAACTTTCGTTTGTATCAGTCAACATCTGTACCAGGTTAAGAGCATAGTCCCTTTGTAAGAGGGTAGAAAATATTTAAAGCCTATTTGTGGATCATTCATTTGGCGAGGGTATTGATCCACTGACCGATTTGATCACTTACTGCTGCACTTTCATTAAAGCGATGTTGCATCGTTTTATTTCGACGTGTCACGTCCAGATGGAGTATTTTAGGATGGGCCAAACGTATGCTCAAAAACCTGCCTACAGCATTATTCGTTGAAATCAACAAATGATCTCCTGAACACTCTAGGTGGAAATCGTGGCCTTTTTAATACCCCGGCATAGTAAGAGCGTGGTTCCGAAGTGGGATTGTCTAGATAGCTAAAGATCTTTGTTCATTTGAAAAAACCGAACTGATGGCTATTGATGTAGCCCAAAAATCTAAAGATATCAGTTTTTCACTTTCTTCAGTGGTGACTAACTTGATATCTGATCAAATGGACGATTAGATACCACTGAAAACACCGCCATTGCAAATGGTACAAATTTTTTTCAACTCTACGTCTCCTATTACTTGCAAAATTTAAAATCGTCGAGTCCAGCCAATTATGGATGTCATCCACACGCATTCATTACTGATTGCGTTCAAAAGAGTCCCCTGAAGAAAGATCACACGAACCATTGCCCAGTGAGAATTGACATTAACGATATTCATATGATGAGATTTTGATGCAAAAATATCATCCAGTAAGTTGTGCTGATCTTTGGTCCAGCCGAATTGGCGCAGTTTGAGCATCTGCCGTCCGCGTGCGACACTCTAGAGACTTTTAGAAACAAGTGTTCAGTGCGTCTGCTGAAGAGCCCACCTCAGCATATATCGCCCAAATTATAATGGCCATGGGTAGGAGTCCCATAATCTGTGGAGAGTCAACAAAACAAAAAACACAGACAAACAAGAGCCAGATGATGGACTCTGTTTCCCTCAAGGAGCGTGGTATTTAGTGATGAAAACATTCTAGACGATCAGATTCCCCGTATAGTTGCTGGGTTGCTCAGACAAAGCCTCAGGGAAACAGAAGTCTATCCTAGTGTCCTGTATATTGCACATGCAGGGCGGCCGCAGAATAAAAATGCAAACGTTTTTCTTCTAAGATTCTTTATAATTCTAATGCTACAGGAAACTTTGGACCACTGTCATAAAGGACTGTCAGAGGAACGGGAAGAAGACGTTGTTATAGACAAGAAGGTTGCCATGCTTACCTGAATATTTACGTGATGAATAATTTGAGTGAAGTACGCCACCCAATTCATCACTGATGTTTGACCTCGGCTAAAAATTTACTTCCTGATGTGCCTTTTATTTATAGCTGTATACTTTGTGCCGCTGGAACACAATAAGGCAAGACTAAATTCCCTTTCGACACCGAATAGTTAAAAGGATGTCTTGGCAAACTCATTCGAAATGTTCCCAAATCTAGGAAAACAAATAAGGGGAAATGCGAGTGACTGCCTTCAAATATGGTGTGTTTTTCTGTGACACGATCACTCAGAAATGCTGCAGGATAACTGAACAACCATACACCACCACTAGCATGCCAATATACAGTTCTGTAATGCTCTAGAACCCTCAATGAAATCATGGGTTCTCATGCATACGTACACCGCCTAGAACGTTTCATGAATTCGCATATTATTGAGGAACGCGAGTTTATTGGGTTCAGAAATGGGCATCAATCAACGTAATCATCTGAATACTTGTCAGAATGGCTGCCTAATGCCAAGGTATTGTCACATAGGTCACCATTAAATAAATTCTTACTAGCAATTGAACACTGTCGTTGCAATTTGGTAGTATTTGTCTGCAGTTTCTCAGGTTCTACCTGTTCCAACTTTACTCAGAAGACACGACCGCAGGTATAAGGTATCCATAGTGATGCAATTGCTTGAACCACATAAATGGCATTTCACTTTATTGGCGCTACCTACATCCACAGGTCCATAATTCGCATAGGCACCAAAAAGTACTGCGGGCCGGTCTGTCGGACGTACACATCTTGGCAACATAATGAGTGGTTTCAACTCTCTCTTGCCGGGTCGGCAAATGCCAAACTCCAAGTAAATACGAAGAAGTGCAGCGCTTGAAGCGATCGATTTCCTCTAGAGTTGATTGTCATAAATTCATCCAAAGGTCCATCTGCACCCAAGCGAGAGAGAGACCATGTTAAATTTCTCCAAATGAGTTCACAAGTGCAGCAACGTTTTCAACACAATCTTGTTTCATAAGCTTTTGACTACGGCATGCTTGAAATCTAGGGCTGCGTACTAATGCATAATAAAGGGTCCTGATTTTTGGGTAATTGGGAAGTGTTGGTGTTTCAAAACCAGAATGTTGGCCAGTGTGTCCTAATCAAGGCCGCATACGGAATTCATAGAGGCAGTTTGTTTTGCTTAAAAATGGTGCAGATGACAGTTCATTGATCAAATATAGTGTTCTGAGAGATTTTAATCCTGGCCATTTGGCCATTATCTATTTGATTTCGAAGTTAAACTACTAGATCCATGGGCCGGTATCCTGTTGACTTCGACTGAAATGACTCAAAGTCACCTAAAAGTGGTGCTTCGCAGAGCAGTGTGAGGCAAGGGTTGGAGCGTCAGACACTTCCAGACTAGCTACCGGTATTAGATTACAGGCTTTGTAGCTTGGCGCCAGATTTTTTCGAAATTCCGATGCTGCAAACAAGGCTAGTTGGCCGAACTTTCGAGCAGCACTGAATGTACGATCAGATGAGATTTGTGCAGGGGAGATGATAATTTACTTCGAAGGGTCTTTGGAAAGAACTTTGACAAGAAAATCTTAATTGTGTACCTTAACAACAGTTTATCTTCACCACTTTATGGATTCCATTTTGACGGTACTAATAATTCCCCACTGTGACGGAGTGTGCCTAGATCATAATATACTGTGCCCAGGGCTTGCGAATGCATGGGTCACAAATTTAAAGTTCAGTTCGGTTCCATTATGGGAAGAATAAGTGAGCAACTTTGAACTCCCCTTCGGTTTCAAAAATGTTTAACAAAAAAGCATCAATACGCAACTGCATGCCACAAACAGGTAACTATCTGCAGACGAAAAAATATAGACACCTACCTGTACTTAACCATTGTAAGTAGTATGGTTATATATCATTTAAATGACTCGCTGTGGGGGACATGGGTGTGAATGTGATTGGTGAGTGAGGCGCGCAACGCGCGCCAAGCTACGCTTTACGAGAATTTAAGCTTGAAAAGAGAACGAGGTCAGTGGACAGAGCGTTCCAAGTTATAATCACTCTGATACTGAAGGATAACTTGCGTTCACCAATCCCGGCTTTGCGTAATGAGTTACCGTACTGACCACACAGGTACCTTTGCAATATCGACATGGCCTACTTGGCCTCCTTGCTGCTGGTGTAATCTACACACTCAAGTTCTTCTGGCTACAAAATGGTTGCGGTGATGTGCTGTTTAGATGGTTAATCCTCTGGCTGGAAACCGTGCAGCTGCCTTTTTGAAAAGGGTTACATTAACTTACATTGAAGGCATAAGTCAGCGCTTCGATTAGGCCTCGAGTCACCTGAAGTTCATTTTTAGATGATTTCCTTCTGCCGCATTGTAAACAACGTTGTGCCGGCGGCAAACGAGATGATACTACATTCAAGGTTACTGACGTATTGATCGATGAAAGCAATGAATAAAGTTCCGCCTAAAACTGAGTCCTGTTGGACGCCGCTCTGAGGTCTGCTGACTCTCGATTTGCACTCTTCGGGACCGTCTAGTCAGGAAGTTATGAATATATACAATGATGCTTCTGCGAACTCCGACGTTGAGTCGTTTGTGCAAGATGCGCTGACGATCTACGCTGTCAAGGGCTTTGTTGAAGTCGATGTAATTGGCATGTACCAGATTGCCTTCCTGACGTGCCTTGGCCCAGCGTTCAAGTAAAAACAGGACAGGACAGTGCCATTGCGAAATCCATGTAATGCATCTGTTATGCGGGGATTCTCTTCGATAAACCATTTCAACGCTTTCTCAATTATTTTCTCCATGATTTTGCAAAAAGTGCAGGTAAGATCCACTGGCATGTAGTTATTTGAAGATTTTTTGACTTTCATTTTTAAACAACATGTGATGATTGCGGACTCCTAGTCCCGGGAGCGATTTAGTCATTTTAGAAGCTAGCTCCCTCAACAGCTTGGCAAGGATTTCATAGGGGCCAAGAGAAGTTGACTCTCTCAAGTTCAGCAACGATTTGTGACTGGTTTCTTCCATGAAGGGAACTGTTCGATGCTAGGTATTTTCCCCGTCGTCATGAGTGGGTGGAAAAAGACCGGTCTATCCTGTAAAGACGGGGCGGAAGAACTCAAAGAGATATCCGGGCTTTTATCCCTCTCCGAGATTTCCTCACATTCGGCAGTTCACAACAGTGAGGCAGGGTCCTAATTCTGCGCACAGTGTCTTTTACAACAGTAGAGGATTTTGGGACCAACCGTTGCGCAGTTCAAAAGACCCCTTTTTGAGGATCTACCGCATTGTGACGATGAGACTTTTGATCCGGTTTATTTGCAGCTTGTAAATGTTGAGTGATTTAGGTGTCCTATCAGTGAAGGATATTTTGAACAGTTGTCTTTTCTTGTCGAATTCTTTCTATTAGTATGCTGTCAGCCAGCAAGGCCTCTCCGTTAGTCTTTTTTGCAGGATTGAGCAGTGGTTGGGGAGGAGATGGTGGACTAGCACTTTGAACGGCCTCCAAACCTTGTCAATATTCCCGGAGATTTTGGATGCGCAGTCAATAAAACGAAGTTCATTTTTCGTCGATATGAGGTATATTAAAGTCCACAATGACAATAATATTCGGCGGCGTAACAAATTTGAACGCCTTCAGCAGCAGGACATCAGTTTCAGGGTCGATACGCAGGACGGGACGTTTGGCCGGTACTGCATCGAAACGTGGGGAGGCGGCTAGTTCAAGTTTAGGAATTCCTCCTGAACGATTGCTTCGGTGAATAGGACCGTTTCAATAGTAGAGCTTTCCTCGCTTTCATCAGTGGGTGAAAAAAAGTTGGGCTCTCTCTCTCTCCGTCTCCATGACGGACCAAAATAACTGGGCAAAATTTTCAGCCTTATCCTTGTCTTCTGAAATTTTTTGCACCCCGACAGTTCTCAGCGTTGAATAGGGTCCTTTTTTGCGTACACTGCTTTAGATAACTGCAAAGGCCCTTGCCGTTGCACTGTTCAAATGATCCTTTTTGAAGACCCATCGAACTCTGGCGAGGAGAATTTTGAGCAGCTTTTTCTGCAACTTGTAACCGTTGAGGGGTTCAGACATCCTATTAGTGAGCGGTCTTTTCCACAGTTTCCTCTTCTTTAAGGGTGGAGAAAACCAGCGGGGTCTGTTCGTCAGCCTTCTTCACATGACTGGGCAGTGCTTGGAGATGATATTGTGGACTTACTCTCTGAACTGATCCCAAACCTCCTCGATATCGCTGGAGAGTCTGGATGTCCAGATCGTTATTCATCTGATCGAAATCGCCATGCCAACTATTGGGTCGGGATCAAATGGTTGGGCAGGCAAATGGAATAGGACGCATTCTCATGTGAGAAATACATCGTCGCTCTGACCTAATGGGGGAGGCGATTTACAACGTCAATGGATAACAATGGTAACAATCGGGAGAGGGCACCCGAAGATTTGTTGTCTAGAAAGAATACCTACTGTAGCAATTTGATTAGGTAATAGCCCTTCATATTTGTTGTTTCATCAGACCTGCGGTAGACATGCTGCTTCATTTACACTATCATAGTCTCAGTTGAGAAACGTTTACTGTAGATCGACCCATGGTTTATCACATTTAACCTTAGCTGTTGGCTCATGCGAACTCTCATCGGAAACATGACGTTTTGGGAAAGACGCAAACTGCGAGTAGTAGGCAGTAACTGCTGGTGGAATACTGTTTCAGTACAGGCGGAGGGGGTCGAGAGTCAGTCGTCTTAAGGTGCATTAGAGTGTCGATGATGAGAGTATTCGGTCGTTTATCAAACAATTTGAGCTCATCCGGCAGTAGGAAATCAATTTCAGAGGCATTTCGCTATGGTCGATACACCGCTAAGATATCAAGGCTTTGAGAACTCGCTGTCCCTATGGTCAGCTCTGCTGCTAAGGCGTTACAAGTAGGCTTATCAGTTTCCACTGGAATATGTCGGCAATTCTTTACAAACGTAACTATACTTCCACCAATACATCGATAACCTGACAACCCCAACTGCTGTCTCCCGATCGCCTTGCTCTAACCCCCAAGGCGTCAACGACAACAAACACCGTCATCACCGCCGCCGCCGCCGCCGATCACCTCCATCTCCATCATCCCCACAAGCACCTCCGCTGTGACGCCGACGACCATAGCCTCCACGCCTGCTACCTGCCAAAAATCTCTCTTCATTCCGTCAACTTCCACCTTCACAATTACCACGCCCATTTACCGTGATGCGGGCTCAGACTTAACCTGTCCACGCATTGGCCTGGTCGGCCGCATGGGAATCTACCGCGCGGCGACCGAAGCACTAGCGCCGGGAGCCCTCACGTACACTCACCGCATACTGTTCGCGCACATCCGCAAACCGCATGGGCCTATTGGGTCACATCTGTATCCACAACAGCGAAATTCATCGCAGTATCGACATGCCTAACACACTTTACACGTCAGCCATCGTTCTCATCTCCGGTACAGTCCGCTTTCCATCACAATGATAACTGACCCAGCGTCCCTCAACCTATCCTGCTCGCAGTGTCACTGCATGCTCGCCTCATGAATCGGCCTGGTCGGTCACTTGCGGATCCATTACACAGAGGATGGCCAACCAGTGCCTGGAGCTCCACATACACGCGCCACATGCGCCCTCACTGCCCACTTCCATTCATTCGCCGCATGAGCCTAGTAGGTCACATACGAATTCCCTACTTTCCCCATGCGCCACAGACCAACACCTCCAACAACCCACACCACCGGAACATCTCACACACGTTAAAAGTGCGCTTTTCGGCTCCTCCCTCCAAGCGGCTGGCCTATTAAATGTGATATTCGAGCGGTCTACCCGCTTGTGTATAAAATCTTAATGAACGCGAATGGGGTGCCAAGATGAGTGTGTGACACGCGAACGAACTGTTCTCGGTTCACTCTTAATATCAGTTGGTTTGCCGGGTAGAACGGAACAGGTCGACCCTCAGTGTAGAATTCCTCACTGTCTGACCCGTTTGAACATATCACGATGCGCTAAAAGCCGTGGCTTGGAAGTTTGCCAGCTGATGCCTCAACTATGACCACACAGGCAGCTCAGTTGTGTGTTTGTGTTGAGCGACCAACTGGTGGCCAGAGAGGTAGACTACGGTGTCTCCTTCTCAATGGAAATCTCTCACGCATCCGAAACCAGAGCCGACTCCCCCTTGTATATGTTGTCCTGACGTGCGACGGGCTCTCTTACTCTGTCAGTCAATCCGCAGGCTCCCTGCATCGGAAATCTAACCGGGTCGGACAGTAGTAGAAGATAGGAAGGGAGGCAGAGAGACAGAGTGAAGTTGACGTCCTGGCGCACTATCCTCGTTGCAAACATTTTGACGTGCTCGAAGCTATCACGGCGAGCTAAAAGCCATGGTTGGAAGGCTGACATCTGACTGGATAACTTGGACTTCGCAGTCAGCCATGTGTGTGTTTGTTTGGAGTAGTCGGTTGACAGACTGAGAGTCAGGCCGCAATGGTTCCTTCTTAATGCAGCCTCTATGGCACTCCAACTTATTTGAATCCAAACCCTCCTGTTTTGTTGGTATGTACTGAACCAGAGGGTGTCGTTGTACGCCTAAGTGCAGGTATTCGGTGTGCCAGTCACATGAGGCCTCCCCGTCTTCGTTCTTCTTGACTTTGTCGTTGGGGATTTTAATGCATCTCACATAAACTGGAGCTCGGCTTCAGCCGAGTGCTCTGAAGCAGCATTTGACCAGCATCTACTGCGTACCTCCGACAACCTGCTTCTCACCCAACACGTAAACTTTCCAACGAGAGTTCGAGAGGGCCAACAAATGAACTGCCTCGATCTTGTGTTCACCAAGTCGTCTGACAAAATCGACGTTGTGAATTGCCTCCCTCCGTTGGGTCAGAGCGACCATGCAGTTCTCATGTGGGAATACACCTTATTCTCCCTGCCTGCACAACCGCCCGATTCCCGACCTAATATTTGGCGGGGCGATTTCGAACAGATGAAAAAGGATCTTAGTCCTATCGACTGGGGATCCACTTTCTCCGGCGATGTCGAAGAGGCTTCGTGTCAGTTCAAAGAGTTAGCCCACAACCTCATCTCCAACCACTGCCCAATCATGCGCAGAAGACTAACAAATAGACCCCGCTGGTTGACTCCGTCCTTAAAGAAGGAAGTTAACAAGAAGAGGAAGTTATGGAAAAGATCTCTGACGGACCGGACGCCAGAATCCCTAAGCAATTATAAGTTGCAGAGAAATCGGGTCAAAATTCTCATCGCCAGGGATCGGAAAGCCTTTGAAAATAATCTTTGGAACCGTGCCATGGTGAATACCAAAATCCTTTGTAGCTGCATAAGACAGCGCACACGGAACAAAGATCCCATCCCACTGCTGCGAACGGCTAGGGGTGCGGAAATCTCCGATGACAAGGATAAGGCTGAACGTCTCTCTCAGTTCTTCCGGTCAGTCGTGACAAGTGAACCTGATTTTTTCTCACCCGCTTATGAAGACGAAGAAACGCATACCCTCGAAGCCGTCTTCTTCACCGAAGCAATTGTTCGGAATGAGTTACTAAGCCTAAAAGAATCGATCTCCCCAGGCCCTGATGCAATTCCGGCCAAGCTGCTGAAGGAGCTACCCCCCGAAATGTCTAAACCGCTAGCCTTGATCTTCCAAACGTCATTTGTTACTGGATACTTACCCTCTGACTGGAAGTCCGCTACCATCACTCCGCTTTTTAAGGGTGGAAGTCGTGCGTCTGTAAATAACTACAGGCCAGTGAGTCTTACTTCCATCTGTTACATAATCATGAAGAAGATCATGACGAAGGCCTTGATGTAGTTCCTCGAGCAGCACCGCCTCCTCTCCGATGTCCAACACGGCTTTCGAAGTGGTAGGTCCTGCCTCACGAATCTGCTCTTTACGCTCGAACGCCGGAACAAAGCACGCGATGAAGGTAGTGTGGTGCACGCCATCTACGTCGAATTCAAAAAGGCTTTCGACAGCATTCCTCACCAACATCTCATGTAAAAACTGCGCAACGCTGGGATTCGTGGACGCCTTCTTGTATGGATCCAGAGCTTTTTGGCTGGACGGTCCCAAAGAGTGCAGGTCGGGCGTCAACAGTCCTCAGATGTAAGCGTGGTGAGTGGCGTCCCACAGGGCTCAGTCTTAGGTCTCACACTATCCCTCCTTTTCGTAAATGACTGCGTCAAGGACCTGGACTGTGATGTCATCCTGTTTGCCGACGACATAAAATTGTGGAAAGTTGTTCACAATGCGGCAGACGCAGACCACCTGCAAGCAAACCTGAGTAGGCTCGAAGACTGATCAAAGCGCTGGCTTATGCCCTTGAATATAAGCAAGTTCAACTTTCTTCAACTCGGCAGCTTCAGAGCTCCCAGCCGCAGAACTTACTTTCTACACGACACACCACTGCAACAGGTTGACAGTGAGAAGGACCTGGGTGTATGGATTGCATCTGCACTAAAACCAACACTGCACTGCGCGAAGGCAGCAAAGTCGGCTGCGGCCACATTGCAACTCATTAGGCGAGCATTTATGGGATTTGACCCTGACTGCTTTTCCAAAATATTTGGCACCTACGTGCGACCCCATCTAGAATACGCCATACAGGCGTGGAGACCTTGGACCGCCAAGGATTATACCGTCTTGGAGAAGGTCTAGAGACGGGCGACCAAAATGACACAAGGTCTGGGAGTACTACCCTACGAAATCAGACTGTCAACTCTCAACCTGTTTCCCCTTTCCCACAGGCAATTACGTGGTGACCTTATACTAACATTTCGAATTATCAACGTCCTAGACTGTTGTTTAGATCCCACTGATTATTTCACCCAAGCTAACACGCCCAATTTGCGCGGTCATCCCCTAAAACTACACGCAGGAAAATCAAGAGTCAATTGACGAAAGTTCTTTTTCAGTAATAGAGTGGTTGCAGCTTGGAATGCCCTGTCTGCCGATGCTGTAATCTCCTCCTGTGTGAATTCCTTCAAGTGAAGACTTGACGCGCACCTAGGTTCCTCATTACCATGCACACACCCACTCACATAGCCTGGTACAACTTATACTACTTGTAATTAGTAAGTAGTCTTTAATGATTACACTTTTTCGCATAGCTGTCAGCTTTCTGCGATTATGTACACAATCCCTTTTCCACATTCCCACTTATCAATGTTTTTCTCCGACGACTTGTAAACACTAGGCAGTTCAAATGCGCTCGCCTATATTTCCCTTAATAAACTGATACTGATACTGATACAACAGGAGTAGGTGGAGGAGGAGGAGGAGGAGGAGGAGGAGGAGGAGGGAGCGGTAAATTCAGCTCAAATCTTCTGTGGCTATAAACGAATTCACTCGCAAGTCACCGTTCCTGCTATCACTCTGCTGTGGAGCACGCGATGGATATCGTCGGCAACGACGGCCGAACTGTCAGTATATGCATGTATTCTAAAACAGGCATCCCAAGGACTTTAATAAGAAATAGGTGAGATTCTCTGGGAACAAAACGTCTTTTATCGTGTAAGTTTTCGAGACTGGTTATCCAGCCCGCCTCTAGACTTATGTGTCATGTACATGAACCGTTATCTAATCAACCTTGCCTAACGAATGATTCTGCAGTTGGCCGAAACCTACACCGATGTGTGCAAATTATATCTCGTCATTCCTTCGACATTCGCTGCGCTCGCTTCTATTTACACTTGAGAAATTGGTACGTGGCCTCTAAACCGAGATGATGCATATGCTAACGGTAGGCGGCAGTTTGAATCTATCCCAACAAGACACTTTTCGTATCCGCGGCTTCGTCAGTAAAACATCCCCAAAAATTTATTCTGCAAAATCACATGTCTTAAAGTCAAACCCCGACCCACTTGGTTCAGTGTACTTATGTGAATATCCCACCTCCATAGAAACTTGTATGTCTCGATTCGGTCAGTTTGTCATGTGATTTATGCCGAGATTCTGATTTTGGAATGACTTATTGTGAAAAAACACTTTCAAATATCTGAAGTTGGAGAAACCCGTTTACGAGTGTTTAACTCATTTGCGGGAGAGAGAAAAAGACGGCAACATCTCATAGCCGAACTCCGATCATTTAACAATTTTGAAGTGGTAGTCGGAGTTTAAATCTCCGTGCCTGTGTTGACCGTATCATAACCAAGTGGGCTGAGAGCCAGGTTGTCACGGCCATCCTCAGGCGATCTGTGACACTCTCACGTATATGATGAGTGAATATACTTTATGGATAGTGCCTCTCAGCCGACGACCGTTTGGTTACCCAACCTCGACGGGTGACTGCTCAGGCCAAATGAAGGACCACGTTTCGTCCTTCTAGGTCGAAAGGTCTAGAAGTATCAGCAAACCATGGCCATCGCAGCCTGGTATGCGCTGGCAGTCCCCGACACCTGGTTCCTTGCCGGTAGATGTGTTTGCGCTTCTGCCGGGTATACCGGTGGTGGGCACGGCTGCCCAGTCGCCATTGTCTTCCTGACCCCTGTTGGGGTGCTGTTGTGGTCAAAAACCTCGTCATTTACTGTGTGTACAAGGAAGTGTGGAGTAAAACGCTAAGGTATAGGCTCGACCGTGACATTCACCTAAGCCCCTCGCCTTTGGCCTTTTTGACTCTGTCTTGACACCGGGTCCAGGCGGGGAGTGAAGAAGTGAGAGTGCGGTAAATGCTGCGCAAGACTATTATCATTATAAACTAATTCATGCGAAAGTCACAGTGCCGCTGCACCTTGATTTGGAGCGAGCGGTGGGCATCGACGAAATCGACGGTTGAACTGTCATGGCCAGTTCTTCCTACACTATGTCCATTTATTCACTTAACAAATCGGCGAAGATCCGCGGACAACATTCTCAACGAATCACCATGCGTTCACTGTGGTTTTCTAAGTGTTAACTTGGTTAAGGGCATGTTTAACAGCCTCATCAGCATCCAATCATTATTCGGATTCCTTCTGCCTATCGTACTGGAGTTATTTCATGTTGCAAATGGTAATTTTTCTTAAACATGATTTTCTACTCATATGCAACTTCTGTGAATTGCGTCTGACTGTCCGGTTGCTTGTTGATCCTTCCCAGATTCCGTTTTACTCGTCCTTGTAGTCTCGGCTAACCTCAGACTTAAAGATCAGAAGGTAACCCTTTCTTTGGCAGCCAATGCACAAACATATCGGGCAGAGGTGGAAGAATGCTCGCAAAAAATAAGTGATATAAGCCTGCAAACAGTCAGCGGAGGCTGATGTATCAGTCTGCGCCACGATTGCAGCCCAATGCGTAGAACGTCAAAACAAACATGTATTTATTCGAAAATCGGCCATTTTAACGTAAAACTTATGTCCGGAGAAAGGATAAAAGCATAATAAAATTTACGTTAATCACTAGCCTACCGTGTCAGGTTCATTGCCCCTAAAACAGGCCGCATGGTAGTTGCGCCGAACCAACAGGGGGACTAGACTGGATCTTGTCTGGCGTTATCGGAATGCGCGCCATAACAAATGCCAACATGCTGAGAGTATGGTGGCAGGGGCAGATGCCGGCTCACCCTGTGCCAAATGGCATCTCTGTCCCCTTCCCTCTCTCGTCGTTGGGTAAAGTCCTGGTCAAGTGTTTGTTGTGGACCGGGAAGTGAGGCGGTACGCCTAGGTGCGGGTCCGACCGTGCCAGACATTTGCGTCCCCTCCCGACTCAGGTTTTCTTAACTGCGTATTAACACCGAGCACAG
Source organism: Spirometra erinaceieuropaei (assembly GCA_902702965.1). NCBI lineage: Eukaryota > Metazoa > Platyhelminthes > Cestoda > Diphyllobothriidea > Diphyllobothriidae > Spirometra > Spirometra erinaceieuropaei. The sequence goes on from CACRXP010000235.1 coordinate 781,059, forward strand.
ATGTGGGAGGGGGAGAGAGTGCCGTAGATGATGTACAAGTCTACTGCGGCCAAAAACTAAATCATGCACAAATTACCGCGCCTGCTGTCATGCTGCTGTGGGGCACACGGTGGACATCATCAGTCAGAAGGGTCGAACTGTCGTGTCAGTTTCAAACACCGGGCGCACCAACATATGGGTTTGGGGTATTATTGGGTAGTGCTGGATAATAAGTCATAAAGAGCCCCTCCACCATTCCTTATTGTCCATGCGTCTGACTGCTCATGGCGGCGTGGCAGCCTAAACTGGCCTTAGACCTGGAGCCCAAAAGCAAGTCCAGAATGCGCACTTTTGATCTATTGTCGCTGGACACTAGCAGGAGATAGATCCCACAACCCATTCCAGGGTCTAACATAGCTGCACAGACTGAATCCAAGATTGTGCGCAGGACAACAGGTCCGCGTGGAGCCAATCAGATTAATTTTGCCCTGTGGTTGTTTGTACGATGGAAGTGAACATTGCTCAATCCACTTTTTGTCGGCACCCCAGCAGTCTTTGAAGTGGGGACTAAGTTTTACCGTGTTAGTGCTCCGTTGATAAGAGGATGTGTTTCTCGTGGGCACTAGAAGCGAACAGAAATGGCATATTGATGAACCTCATTCAATATTGATCCACGGTTGTTTTCAGGACGGAAGTCGTCTCAGAAGACCAAAATACGCCAGGTATTCAAACAGACATTATATTTAAATGCATGCCTATGCAAAGTTCAAGTAGACAAAAACTTTCAACCGTTTCAAGGGAATTTTCGTGGTCTTCTGAGATGAAGGACTGTAAAAGGAAGTCAGAGGGCCATACTACTACAAATATCAGAGTTTCATCGACAGATGCAGGGGGCTATAAATGACCACTTATGGCTTATTTAGCGTCGTCAGGCATATCCTAAACGAAGGAAAGAAAACCCTAGAGTTTAATTATGTTGATTATTGGGCGAAACGGACTGCCAGCTGTTTCACGGTTTCATGTTTCGTCGGCTTTGGTGCAGATGAATCAAAGTCGCATGAAAGTACCGCACGCGGATCAAACCTGACTGTCAGGCATAATACAGACATTCAGTTTGCCGTGGAACTCGTTTCTATGCAAAGATGCTTCCTAAGACCTCGAGGCGGCCGAATAGCGACGAGTAATCAGTAGACGAGGAGGATTACCGGGAAGGCAAGAGAGATCGAAATTGTCAGCTTTGGCTTTCTCGCTGCCATCCACCAGTGGTATCCCGAACCAGACAGAACGGATATCGCTGCTGGACAGGCGACATCTTGAGATGACCGTAGCTCAGTGCTCCAAGGCGAAGTATGGACACTTCTACTTCTTCCTGCGCTGAAGATAGTGTAGCGAAAGCCCCCCTCATGTGACTCTAAATATTCCTGACAGCAAAAAAAGAAGAGGAGGCGTTCACCGGAAGAGGTGTATTTGAGGTCTGACGTTTCGGGTAATCGTTTCTTCTACCCATCTTCAGAGACTGAGCAGTCGTGCACACAGCTTTCCTTTTATGGCGCACTTTGTCCAATGCCTGGCCCATCAATGCCGCCTGATAGCGGCCAATAGGGTTCGAAGCCATGGCTCAATGGTGCGTCTCCGAACTCAGCAAACGACCCCAACCCCCACACGCGGATTAAAGTCAGCATTTCCCCTCTCATGTGCTGACCTGCATTTGAGCTGATTTTAATCCACTACTAGGAGAGGTCAAGGTCAGTCTCCGACCCGTGCGAACGGAAGCAGACGCATATGAAACGCACTAGTCAAAAAATGTCATCTGCAAGTACACATTTCCATGCTGTTTTAGGATTAGCGAGGTCACTAGTTATCAGAGTAGGACAAATGCCTAAAGTACTCAGTTTTACTTTGAATTGGTCAAACTATAGACAAGGTAGCAGACGAGAAATTGTGAGCATCTGGGCACCGCTGCCAGATTTTTTGGCACATGTGGTTCAGTCGCGCAATACTCACTCCTTCCATGCAGGGTATCAAATCTTAGAAAAACTTCTTTCCACCCATCAACTCAGAGCCCTGATCGAGAGAGTCTATATTGTTAGGCCTCCTCCATATACAGAAGTGAAGAACGCAGGGAAAATGGGGGAAAAGGTCTCTATTTACAGACCATGCAAACACTCCTGAATTCTTCAAATGACCGACAGTCACAAAGTACTGCTTAATGGGCCTCGAAATGTTGACGGTCGGAAAAACTTACGCGGTT
>CACRXP010000235.1:784624-807342 GCA_902702965.1 Spirometra erinaceieuropaei
TTTCCTGAGTTAGGTCACTAATTGTAAGTAGTCAGGAGCATCGCCGACACAAATTAAGGGTATTGGATCTACTGGTATGGCCTGGGGTCCGAGTTTTCAGTGAAAAAATGACCTGGACTCAATTCTTGGAGAGGTGCTTCTGCATCAAAGACTCGGCAACTGCATCACTCATCAGGAAGATGCAAGTAAAATGAGTCGTGTTATCACGTATCATGTGCGAATTTGCGGAGAACACACAAGATTAGCCATCTGGTCTCGAAACACAAACTGATCAGTTACCCCATAATCGGGATCTCTGAGTGTATGCTGACAGACAACCGTAGAGTCGTGTTGATGAAGTTGCTGCACTCACCAAGTCGTTTATGTACATTTAGTACAGTTTGTCGCCGATCACTGCGAATGCTGTTTGAGATGAGCCTAAAACGACCAGTTCCTGATCAGGTCGATTGCATTGAGTTTAGCGCTCCCACATGTCTACGTGATCACGGTCATTGTTTTCAGTCTAAGGCCACCAGACGGCTTCTGTCACCTGGGTCTGACCTTCTGTAGAATGGAGATGAAGATTAAATCAATTATCACCTCCTCAAGGGGTGTGTGCCTAGCAGGTCGTTTCCAGTAATTAGCACTGTGACATGGAGCCCTTAGCATGTGTTTGTCGTTGGCCAAGTGAAGGTTTATTTACGTGGTCCAAATGATGGCGTTACAGTGGTTGCTTCCTTCCCAATGTCACGACTTCTGTCTGAAACTGGCAAAGAGTATTATTTGAGTAAAAGTGGATATAAACCTCCAAACTAAGACTGCAGGTATGATGGCCGAATGCTGGTTTCTTCCCCGGACTGTTCCGCATACACCAGGCATTTTAGCATGCGTTCAAACGACCACTTTGTCCACCGTTCGTTTGCACACCCAATATGCTCACGTTCCCTAACAGAATACAAGATCATAAACACTTGTATGTTGAAGGATTTCTATGGACGTTCAGTTTGCCTACAGAATGCTTCGCCAATCGTGCTGCTGAAATTCAAACACCCGGTGTGGAAGCAAGAGGGCACCGCTTATTTGAAAGTGACTTGTGTTACGAGGGGTCTTGGCAATTTTTTGCTGATTTCTGACGGCGCACCCTCCACGAGCTAGTGCTGCCCGACATCCAGCAGGCGCTCTGTGTCAGACGATCAGGCGACGTAGTTCCCTTACCTCAAAGTCAATACAATAAGTGTTCGATTCATCCGGCTCTCGACTATGTACTCGAGACACAGATAAATATATGCAGTATGTTATTACCGACAAAGACAAAGGGGACTGGAATTGCCATTTCTGGCTTATTAGCCGTCGTCAGGCAGTCATACCCAACCCCGAAGTGTGGAACACTCGAGGCTCGAACTCGCGACCTGTTAGTTAGAAGTCCACGCCTCTAACCACTGGGCCACGAGCCCTTGCCCTGTCGATTTTCGATCGGGAATATACAACAGTAGGGGGCGCTCACCGAGCGTTCTTACGGAACTCACTCGTTCCGTTGTGCCTTACGGGCTGTCTCTCCAGCCCAACCGGCAGTCGCACAGCGGCGCATAATAGGTGCTGTTTGTTATTACCAACAAAGACATGAGAGACTGGAATGGCCATGACTGGCTGACGACAGCTAATAAGCCAGAAATGGCCATTTCAGTCTCCCTTATCTCTGTCGGTAATAACACACTGCATATATCATGCGTCGCTGTGCGGCTGCTGGTTTGGCTCGAGAGGAAGAGCCCGTAATGCACAACGGAACGAGAGAGTTCCGTAAGAACGATCGGTGAGCGTCCCCTGCCATTATATAAATATATGGGAAAATCTGGTACAACAAGAAAAGGCAAGGCGAGAAACTGAAACTTGAATCGATATCCCAACGGGATATTCCCATTTATTCATTTTCACGATGGAAGTGTTAGTTCTGAAGGCATGTCTGCATGCACCAATTTCTCGTCTTTGAAAAGCAGTTTAGGAAAATTCTGTTTCTGTTGTACCCACACAAAAGTAACGCCTTGCAGATATTGACCTTTCAACGCATTTGTGCGGAAAACCGGCAGTCTAATGGGCGTTAGTCAATCAAGTTGTAGGACGTACTCGTCATGTTGTTAAGTTTGGCTGAACCTAGAGCCCTCGCAGGTAGTCGCATAGCAACCAATGACATATATATGCAGGGCTGAGTGCCGACAATGACAAGGGAGATTTGAAAGTCCGTATCTGTTTTGTCAGCCGCCGTCGGCCACCTATGTCCAACCACACATTTAGATAACCAGGGATTCGAACCTTGATTCCCTGTCCGGTGAGTGGTTCAACGCCATAACACTGAACCACGGAATCCTCCTGTCGGTTTCAATCAGGAATATCATCTATGCTGGGAGGTCGTCCATCGATCGGTTTGCTAATCTAGAGCCCTCGCAGGCAATCGGATAGCGACCGGTCAAATATGCAAAAAGGTGATTACCTCAACTTCCTGTGTGTGGACGTGACTGGATGAGAATGATATAGTTGCCCTGGTTCCCTTTCATTATGTATTTAGCTTTAAGATGTCGACTGTTAATTGAAATAAGCAAATACTCGGCTACTCCATTGCTTTTATCAATGCCAACCCTATCGATCGGCGTATCGCCCGGATAGTCCTGCCTGGTTCATTTACGATTGAACTTATTTGTTTACCTGCTTCCAGTTATTTATGCTAAGCAGCTACGGTAGGTGGTGTAAAAGTAATCATAAAGCCCATTTTTTAAATATTTAATCTGATTCTGCCAACTCAGCGACAAGACAGAGAAAATAAATACAATCAGTTTCGAAAAAGCCCGTTTTAATATCCTTACCCCTTAAGGGCGGCAACATCTCAAATACCATTGTAACAGCCGCTCCAGTCCCCCTTTCCTCCGGCTGCGTTTTGCCGAACAATGGCCGTGACAGCTGTTAACACTCAGACACCTCCGGTCCAACTGTCGACTGACCTCACAAACTTTCATCACCTCACGCGCGTCTAACGCCCTGGTTTGACATCCGTGAGGCATTGTGTACATGCGCCCCTTATTCCTCCCCTAATTTGTCCAATCACACAACCAACACTCAGCCAGTCACCCCCCTCCTGTTGACACAGACAGCCACTCCCGCGTAAACAGCACACACACCGCGACTGACGCACTCCGTGAACGGATGCTTATCTCTGCTGCAAGAAAACAGCCAACTTACGGCAATCTGCTCTGTGTACAGAATAAACTAGTCCCCACAGCTCCCTGAATTCTGATAGTAGACGAAACGAACTTATTGTGCCTGGTTTAAGTTGAGCTCACATCCTTGACCGCCACACCATCAAGCGGCGATTGAGATGCGCCATTGAAAGAACTTACAATTAAGGTGAAATCATATTCTGCAGCCCTACTAAGGCCATCCAAGTTCCACGGACGAAGGATTCCTTGCCATTGCGCGCCACGTCAAATTGTGTTTGCGAATTTACATGCACTTATGGATGCAAGTACATTGGGCGAACGCAAAGACAACTGGCAGCCAGGACAGTTGAGCATCTGTCTAAATGGCTTCTAAAGCAGGAGAATAAGATTCCACGGTCTTCTATTACAAAACATCTCCTTGATAGTGGCCATTCGGTTGGCCCCAAAACGTCTTTTCGAGTATTAGTTCCAGCTCGAACTACTCGGTTATTACGCTACCTGGAGGCAGCCTATATACGGCGGGAGAAACCCGACCTATGTAAACGATTAAACCACGTGGTCAACCTCTGCTTGCCCTGATAGACCTGAGCCCCTTTTGATTTACGAAACCCTTCGGTGTATTTACTTCCCCACTTTCTTTCCTATGTTGCGTTTTGAAGTTACCATTTAAACTATTAGTCTACGTGCTGTATACGATGGCCTTGCTGTTTTACATTGATTTTCTCTGTCGAATTTCGAACCTCTGTATCTTTCTCACTTGTCATCTGTGTTATGCAACGACAGGCTGCAGTTCGTAAGCCATCGCTAAATTTACTGGTTCCAATAAATTCTGCTGTCCATACCTGCCTTAAATTCATTCGGGGAAATATTACTTCAATACATCCTCTGTATCGGGGAGGAGCTCAACCGTCTTTTCTGGCTAACAAGAAGTCGAGGCACCCGATGACGTCTTTCCAGCCTCCTGAACCGTAGTTCAGATTATAAGGCAGATAAAGTGTGGTAAATAATGCAACATACCTATACTACTGGTTGCCTGTTGTTAGTTTGGGAATGTTGCATGGTTATCTACCAGAAGCCGGTGGATGTGGCCTCATTTATTAGTATCGACAGTTGAACTATGCCTAATGAAGCTTCATTCAGAGCTAACGTATTAATTTCTGAGAAAAGTAAAAAGGTAAAATTCAAAAACTGGAGTATCCACCTAAAAGCACACGGGAAAACAGGATGACCCACTTGTGAGCCGAACCTCTCGGAGCTGTGTTATGCAGCGGCAGAATGTCGACGGAACACCTGCCAGGGTTTTTGGGAGGTACCTGTGCTGCTAGTATGGTACCTTGTAACACTGAAACAGTCATTATTTTTGTTTATTATTGGGATATTATTGCATGGATTTGTGCTAATGGTGCTGTCCGTATGGGAAGTCAGGCAATATGTACATACTACAGTAAAGCCACGTTCAGGCTCCGCGCTTACCGTGGTCAAAGTTTGGCTGACTACATACAACTTTCTGCTCCCTTCCGCTCTTGCCTAGCCTGCATTTTAAAAACTAACTTTTATCGATTTTTTCGCTCACTGTACCCCGTCCCATATAACTGTACTGGCCTGACGAGGAGTTATCGAAAGCAACGTTCGCTCGACACATTTTCATTCTGAAAGTCAGAAAGCCAATTTGCAAGCATTTCACTGACTGTCTCATTAGTCCTTCACTAAGCTAACGAAATGACACTGCTAGACGAGAATTAAGTTGACTACAAAATGGACCCCAAACGGTTGGATTCCTGAAGTCCTTGCAGGCTGAGAAAAAATGGGGGGGGGGAAGGAAATTGGCAAGTTGACGGGTTTTCGTGCCGCCCGTCTCTGCATGCGGGCATCTCATTAATTGGCTTTGCGCTATCGTAGCTGCGGAGTCTGCGGAGTTTGTGTGACCTGATGTCCGCAGTCCCCTCATTTCAAATTATTCGCTGTCATTATGGCTTTTCTTAGCCCGTCGGCCCTTGAGCAGCTGCCATCACAGAAGCTACCTTGGAGTCTTCTGGTGTTCCCTATTTTCCAGATATTTGGGGGTGGTAGCGTTTGCAGCTTCCCTTCCTCCCTCGTTGCTCAGTCATTCAGGTGCCACTTCCTTCTCTCAGCTAAAGTTGCTTCAGAGGAGGGAACGAAAGGGTCTGGCCCACAATGGGCGTACGATACGGTCATAACTTGCCTTGGCTCTGATGGGTGAACGAGTCACAGAGCTTACACCTTACTCGTTAAGAAGGTGTGAATAACGGCCAGATTAGGACACCTCCCTGAAAGGGCAGTCAGACCGCTGACAGCGACAGCAAGAGTGGCTGGGTTTAATCGACCAGTGAAACGACACAGGAGGGAACGAACCACAGCTGCTATGAGGTTTAACTGTGCGTAGTTAAATAATTAGACAGTTAAATGCTCTATAAAATGCCACTGACCAGCGTTCCTCGTTCACCATCACAATAATTCACGGCTGCCCCCCTCCCATCCTTGAACACTTACCCCACCCACCTTTGTTAACAGTTTGAAGCCCCTTTCCCGTCCGTATGCCCTGAGCCCACCAGAATCCCAACCCCATCCCATGACCCCTGACACAATCGGCCGCTCTGTTGATTATGCTGATTGACGCTTACTTCATCGTCCATGACCGTCTACCTTATCACATGGTTTTGTGTACTGCCTTTTCGGTGTGGTGTCTATGCTTAATTTGGTTTTTATCAATGCAACTACTCCCGATGGCCTTCGGAACAACGACTTCTGGCGCGTCATGACAGATACAAGCGTGTCACATTTATATTGTTGAATAACACGCTAATTAGTCGCGGAGATACCTTCCCCAGTATTTGCCTATCTTTCTATTCTCTCTCCCCACGCGACCGCCAAATCATGTAGCATAAAGTGCTCAAGTGAGGCTTGAGTGGAGGGTGCATTTCAGGATACTAAGCACTCGTTAGCCGGTCACAGTTCAATGGCCTTGAAAGTGACCGATCAGGCCGGTGCGTGATTCGGGGAATGGAGTCGCACCCAAGAGGGGTTAGAACTCTGTCCACAACTCTGGTGGGGGGCGCGGAGATGACAATTGTAGACAGGATGTCACAAGCGTCCCCACTGGCGATGTTGGTGGTAGTAGTGTTTAGTGAGGCCGAAGGCGGCTTGGTCATGTTCATATTGCACTGTTCAACGGGGACATTGTGTGCCCGGAATGTCCTTTGTGTATGCGAACACGATAGTTGGGGGCTGGGTGCTCGTGTCGTTACCTCGCAAGTCCGCTACTTGCCTTGATTGTGACTTTCCGTCTGGCATAGAAAATGGCTGCTCTAGTCTTTCCAACACTGCGTCTTGCCTGACGATCTCGATTAAGGTACTCCCAAGACTGAGGGCTGACTCGCAAGGGCTCGAAGGAGATGCTTAAGCTGTCCTTGTAGCTGCGTTTTTGTCCCCCTCGTCTACGACTAGCCGCTGCTAAGTCGCGATAGAAGAGCCGCTTAGGCCGGCGTTCGCCATCCATCCTCACAACGTGGTCATCCCCTATCTAAGTCGCATCTGCCGCAGCATGGCGTGGATACTGAGGACGCCGGTCCTTTGCGGGGTCTCAGGGTCTGAGATCCTTTCCGCCAATTCGCCTTCAGTTTTATTCGGAGACAGCTGAGGTGAAAATGATTGGATCTTCTTGTCTCCACCCCCGTACAAGAGCGTTGTGAATATAAGAATCGTTATTTTCGTGCTGGGGGAAGTTGCGTCGGCACTTCCACGTCGAATTTGGAGATTCAACACGCATCTTTGCCATCGAACTTGAGATTTCGCGAAAGAACACTCTCAAGATATGAAAAAGTATTCATCTGTGTCAGGCGAGCTCCATGGACATGTGGAGAGTTGGCGTACAACATAAAACAGTGCAATTTCTCACGTTTCAAATCTGTTAATTATTGTAACAAACCCCTAAAATTCCGTTATTTGCAAAGTGGTTTTGTTTGAATCTGTTCTCGCTTTCTACGCTAACTGTAAGCTGCTTTAAACCAGTATTTCCGATAGTCTCTCGGCTTAAAACAAGTGAGACCAATCAAATTTTGCTGGATTATATTTATATTAACCGTCAACCCCTTTAGTGGAACACATAGTGGCGCTGATCTATAAAGCATTTGTTGATAAAGATCACTGGCGTGTTCGGATGCCACAGGGCTAGAAGCATTTCTTACAACTCCGGATCCAAGGAACGGTTAGTGTTTGACCCCTGCCGAATCAAATACTGGTTCTGGTCAGATAAGGCTATTAAACTGGTTATGTAATGTCGCATGGAAGTAGTGCGGTTGGGCGCAGCTTACGTTGGGCGACCGGGCGAACGCAACGAAATTATGTGTTGAGCATACATCTGTTAACGACACATCTTTGTCCAGATACAGAAGGTATAAGCGCGAAGTGAAGAAATGCCTGCTGTATTTTTCAAAGAAGGTGCTGTCCTGAAGAGCTTTTGTCGGCAGAAGGACATTCGCTTACCTGTTCGGCGCCGAGGTGTCGGTGCTGATAAAATGTCTACACTGGTTCACTGTCCTGCAACTCTCTAGTAAGAGGAAAGCTCATCTTTGAAGAAAATTTCGACGCGGAGAGCAGTCAGGTAGTAAAGTACTACTCAACATAATGCTAGATGGAATGCATACGCTTGTCGGAAAAGCAGGAGGGTTGAAACGCTGGTTAATTTGTTAAACAACAATTGGCATTTTCTTACCCCCAGCATATACTTAATCCTTTCCGTACAGAGTATGACCAAACCACATCCGGCAGCGGCGGTCGGATGTGGTTATGTAGCCCTACCTGAAGTAAACAAACCCCATTCACCTGTGATAAGGGACCGGTGGTAATAGGGGTTTTCACGGGTGGAGCCGCGGAACGCACAGGCGACGAGGTGAAGTAGTTGTATGCAAAAGAAAGCTATTGGGAATGCGCGGTTGTAAGTTGAATGGTTGAGAAATAGTTGCACTAACCGAACCCTAACCCCTAACTATAATCCATAATCTTTGACCTTAACCCGAACCCCTAACTTTAACCACTAACCATAACCCTTAACCCTGACCCCAACTGTATTGTGCCCATCAGGTGGGGCTGCCAAATCGCATCTTACCCTGCGCCTTTTGGGCCGAGTAGAAACTGCAAAATTCAGAAGGAGCACTAGCACAGACAAAATGACCTAGATACATGTTTCTTGTTTATTGTCCGTCTGCAACCAGTCACTCATCAGCTGCAAGATTTGGATCTGGTTGTCCTGTTGGTTGTTGGTATGACTAGTGTGTGTTTAAAAATGGTGCGCATTCCTTCCATGACATAAGAGCAGCGCGCCTCGAAATAACAAATTTTCAGGCCCGGATGACAGCCCAACCATCCCATTGCAAAGGACAAAAAATCAATGCCGACCACGCAGGTAGATTGTCCCGACATTGTAAGCAGAAGATCCTCCAAAAAGCTCTGTGACTGCCTTGAGGCCAACGGGAGCTCGCCAACACCTGCATGGCCTAACGATCGCAGTAATGGCCGATCACCAACACCCCCGGGCCAGGACAACCTAGCGGTGTTTAATAGCACAACCTTACGCCACCCTCCCCCCCGCTTTCCCCCCTGTGGGCCCTGACCTCCCCGCATCCGTTAATCTCCACCCCAGATCGCCGTAAACTGCTGGCTTTCAGCTGACCTTTGATCTAATTTACGGTCCCTCTCATCACCAACCCCGGTCACCCGATGTAGGCTGTAGGCAACTGCAGAGTATTGCCGTATTCTCCCACAGTAGTTTTCAAAACTACTTAATTTTCGAAGCCACTACTGCTCGCAAAACTTTGCTCTATTTGCAGAAGCAGAGTGCAGTAAAGTGTATTCGACTTACCTTTCAACGACATTTCAAAGCACTCAAGCAATTGGCTGATCGATTTCTAGATAGCGTTGTCCACCCCCTTCATTCCGAACTAACTGCCGCGAAGTCCTCCCGCTGCATGCGCCGTGGCTTCCGGCATATCACTTGCCGTACATCGGCAACTCAGCATTCTGCATTGCTACTATGGGCATGGTATCTTGCGTGTGAAGAGCGGAAATACGGGAACTAAGACTTGAACTGTCCCCGCAGTAGATGTTCCTCTTTGTGTAAACCTTTTTGACTCTTGCGTAATTTTTTGACTTATACCTTGTCCGTAATGAATTGAAGCGCCTTTTGCTGACAATTTCAAATTTATACTTTCAAAATAAGGCGTATTGTGCAATGATTCACCGTACTAACAACACAGGTATTAGCTAGAAGCTTTTAGCTAATACCTGTGTTGTTAGTACAGTAAATCATTGCACAGTTCTCTACTACTGGCTGCCTGTTGGCGGTTTGTGAATATTCAGCGGTTATTCCGCAGTAACTGATGGATTTCAACTCAAATATTCATATCAAGCTTTGGATCGTGTCTGAAAAGGTCCGTTTCGAAAGATTTGCTCCAAGTTTGCGCATTAGTTTCCTCGGAAATTAAACAAGGCATAAAGCGCATTCCTCTCTCATCCTCTTTCCCTCTCTCTTTCTTCATTTGTTCGCACCGGACGTTTTCCAGTCGGTTACACCTGCTGTCCGACGGTGTGAAAACCAAACCGGACAAATTGAGGCCAGAACGCCATTCCCGCTTAACTCACAAGTAAAGCTAACCGCAACATTTTTTCGACATTGGAATCATTATTTTTCAAAGGCTGCCTGGTTCGCATAGTCAATAAGTAAATGAGCAGAGTCCCTCACGCTTGGCCTCAAAAGTTAGCAGATTCATTTAACTGAAATCTTATTCCACACTTTAGACAACATCTGAATGGAAGTATCGAAAAATTCGCTTTTAAGTAGGATATGTCGCTGCCCGCTGGAACCCTTTATGTCCGGGGTCTTATAAGCAGTCAAATGTGACCTTATCGAAAAGTATGTCGAAAGTTTGAGCACAAACCTGATCTTACCCAAGTTCGCAGTTAATTTCTGAGAAACTAAGAAGCAACAAACTGAAAACTCGCTTGTATAGTCGAGAGTATTCTCCTCATAGTATGTATTGTGCGAACGGAAGTCCCTAGAGGCATTTTGCGGACATCCGGAATAAGAATGCTGGCCGGGTAAGCGCCCTGAAGTTAAACATTTGTGACGTATTGACGTAGAAGACCAGGGTGGAGGTGGAAACAGTCACAGCTCGATTCCGGATTGTAGGTCTGAGCTCGTGGTTAGTTGCTCACTATGATCGATGCCCCGCCAGTTGAGTCATTTGGACTGCAACTGGAAGTAATCAGAGTCATGTGGGAATAGCGCCAACTGATCTGCCCAGCTCACAGGACAGTACTACCCCCTTAGCTACCGATTGTTCACCGCTATGTATAGTCGCCTTCAAAAACGCTAGACTAGAGGCTCAAAGTTAAAGGGAGTGTCCTGTCATAATAACTGACGGACTGTTGACTTTGTGATGGCCGTTCCCCCGTTAAATGAAAACGTGCTCAGCTCTATCCCACGAGAGAGTGGGTAAATATGCCTGAAAAAGTCGCTATAAGAGATTCAAAAGTTCATGTTTATCACAACACTACTCAGTCCCTTGTTTCTCAAGGGAAGACGGCGTTCCAGTTGGTGTCGCCTCGACGAAATGTCAATGATTAATGGCGGCATTTTCTGAAAGGCGCCAAACGCCAGCTCTCCCTGCTGTCTTGGTGCATGTATTCTGCTCCTTTTATAAAAAGAATTCTTTGAGGGAAAACTGTCCTTTGAATCAGCTTTCATTTCCGGGGTCTATCAGAAGTTGTCTGTTGAGAGGAGGTGTTTTTCGTAAACCCAGTGGTATCAACAAAAGGCCAAGATGGTGACCAATCCACAAGAACAAAAGGGTACGGATGGCAGCGGGTCATTTAAATATGCATGTCTGGTACGCCGGATACACCCACTTGTGCAGTTTTGTTTACTTCATGGAAAAAAGCACCAAACGTCGACTACAGGCCTGCACCTTCTTCATATCAACTGTTTCCTAAAAACAAATGACTTGCCTGCTCCCTGTCTTACAATGAATGAACATAAGTGATGCGGAATGTGTAAGGTTAACTATACGATTCTGCACTGATCATCACCAAAAGCAAAGTAATTTGAGGATCTTAACACGTCCTCCTTGGCACGTAGGAGTCTGGCTAGTTAGCCTTATGTCATAACGTTTGCATAGTACGCATTTAAACCTGATTTTATACATCTGAACAACTTGCATAGTCTGATCACCCTTGTCTTTCACTGGAGGTAGTTGCAACAATGTCCTTTGAGCGCTCCTTGGTATTCGGTCAGACATCTGGAAAACTCCCTTGACAACACACTAATATTCAGCTGCTTATTGTCGAGCTGAGACATCTGTGTATACCCCTTACTATGAACTCCGAAGTTTTCGGTCAATTCGCACTGTTGCACAGAAGCCTGTCTAGGCAGACCGAGATGACAGCCTCTTGGCGACTGGTAAGACCTGCGAATCTGAACTTCTCTGTTAACTTTCTATTGAATGGCAGGCTAATGCAAGCCGTCCTGGACTTAAGAAGAACAATCGGTTTAAAGTTCTCGGAGGACGGACTTCCCAGACACTGTTGGTCAAACATATGTTTAGATTACGTGTCAAAGTAAGTGCCAACATTGTACCGCCTTATTTCAGCAAATTCCGAGCAAAAAAGTAAGAATCAAACGCACATGAACTGTGCGGGCGAACTATACCGATCATACTCTCATGCAAATAGGAAGATGAATAGCAAAATATCCTAGCAAAAGCCCCCTAACTTGAAGTACGGTAGGTTGTACGTCGCTAAATGTATTTGGAATTAGATTTATTTTCTAGAATTCCTTTCTCGAAGGCAGGTCATGAGTGAAGGCGCATACGACTGTCTTGATCACCGCAGCTTAATGCCAGCGGCAGCAGACTACCCGAAGTCCCAATGCAGCGGGCGAAGTTGTTGGTGTAGCGCAATAAATTTAAACGAGTTCGGTGAGCCACGAACTAAAAATGTTAGCATAACATTCATTTTGATGATCACAACGAGCTCGTCATCTAAATGCATCCAAAGTCACGTGCGCCTGACATTCTCCGATTTATGCTACTTCCTGCTTAGTATTCAGACGTTCCGAATTAACACGGAACTTCAGTTTTGATCTCCGGTCTCATAGGGGGCCGCATACTACTGACTTGTAGTTGTAAAACAGTGATCCAGCAGCGTAAAGGCAAACAGCTTACAACTTCGGCATCTCTAAACCGAGGATAATTTGAGTTGCAAGCGACTGCACATGCATGCCATCTGATGACGAGTTCTACTAGAAATGTTATAAGTAAGTCGCCCACCATTGCGTCTATGTCGCTATCGCCGTTCTCAAATAACTGTTCTGTTACGAAGTATCAATCTTTCAATGAACCGCTGCTTTACAGATGGCTGAAACGTCACTACGAAAAATCGTGAGTAGCTCGAAGTCACCTAGTAATCAGCACAGGAAAGAAACCTTCCATTCGCCGCTGCAGGAACTGCTTGAAAAACTTCCTCATTGTAAGCTACTGATCGTTGTCAGGGGCTTCGGCTGCCGTAGACTTAGTTCTCGATGCGACAGTGGTGAGAATACTACTGTGCATATCGGGATCGGCTAGTGGCGTCCAGTACTGACATAAACATCTGTCGACTTACTATCGAAACGTTGGCTGTGCAGCCAATCCGACTGGCTAGATTCTAATCTTGTCCCAGAGATCGCGTCTCCTTCTTCAAGATTCAAATCTGTTGACGGTTCTGCAACTGTGTTCATGATAGCAGATTGATGTGTGGTTCTGAAAATTTTAACGCCATGGAGCAGACCCTGTCTCCGTTCCCTCACGTCTGTAGGTTAGTCTTAAAACAACAGTCAGGTTGTCACGGTCTTAACGTCAAAAACTACAAAAATCCAGCACCGTTAAATCATTCGGCACATAAATCCGTCCTCACGTTACAATTAAGCTCAAAGGCCTATGAGGTAACGGCACCGCAGTGACTGTGTCAGAGGCAGCATTTTGCAGTTATCCGTCCAGACGGTCCGAGCTAGGTCTCGCAACAATAATTTTTGCTGATAGAAGCGAACAGGCGAGTCCCAGGTAGCAGTTCAGAAGATGATGTCCCAGTGATCGCATCTTCATCTTCTGAACAATAATTTTCCCAAATTCCAGAAAATGACCGCAGAATAGGCTAGGTAACGCCGTAAAACTACTGGGCTGAAGTAGCGGTCTCTGTGGAGTAAGTGACACTCAAAAACTAATAACGGTAATTCACAAACGAAGGACGCACAAGACCCGTCGGCTATTAGCCTAGACGATCGATTAAAAACCAGACGTATTTGACTGTCACCCGCATCGTAGTCAAAGTTGACAAAATGATTAAAAGCCCAGGACACAAGAAAGCTCAAGGCGGAATTAGAATGGAGACTGACGTATTAACCAGTGTTAGATTCAAAGTGAGTGATCCACTGTCTGCAGTAGTCACCAGTTGTGCATGAATTAATCCATGGACAGTTCTATAAGCCCAACCCTAAAGTGATAGCTGATATTACCTCGGCCGCGCGATGTCTGTGTGCAACTAATGAGAACCAAAGCATAAAGAAATAAGTCAAATTACATCTAGAGGTTAATTACTGAAAAGAACTCCCAACAATCGTCGTTCTGTAAAACGTGACACGAACTAACTACGAAAATGGAGAAAACCTCACCAGAGAAGAATCAGGATTCACTAGTTCGTTACGTAAGAACAATTTCGAGTAGTCTTATCGTGAGCAGTCTAACCCTGGGCTAATTAAACCGAGGGACAATCTCATGCGGTTTATCTTATCTCGTATTTAAACTCCTTATACGGATCAGACTGAACGCATGCCGGGGTCAAACGCGCATTAACACATGCCGGCTATGCGGAGAATTGGCAGTCGGCAACTTTGAAGTGGGTCCAAGAGCCTACTTCGTAACCGCCAAAATAATTGTTTATAACTGGAGCACTCAGAGCCAACATTTGATTGAAGCGGGTTTGAGGCCCACAAAAGCAACCCCGGGCAGTGGCCTTCAAACCTGCGGCACTGGTCGTTGTTCGGTTAGTTACCTCTATATCTCTCGCCCGTCCCTCCGCTGCTGTCATCTCCAGCGACGCACTTCTGTAAGAGTTCGAAAACTCGACCTCGCCCCATTCCTTAACCATATATAAACCTTGAAATTTTGAAAACCTCCACTTGTAAAAATAACATTTCTACAATTATAATGAATTTCCCTGCAAACCCACCCCCTCCACCAGCAGATACGG
Source organism: Spirometra erinaceieuropaei (assembly GCA_902702965.1). Lineage (NCBI taxonomy): Eukaryota > Metazoa > Platyhelminthes > Cestoda > Diphyllobothriidea > Diphyllobothriidae > Spirometra > Spirometra erinaceieuropaei. The sequence continues at coordinate 799,108 of CACRXP010000235.1, forward strand.
GCTGTTGCCGACCCCGGGTTACCGGGAGGACTCCCTAGCTGAGCATAAAAACCTGCAGATTGTGCCGAAAAGTCTGGCCACCAGGACGAAGAATAAAAAAATATATTTGACTAGAAATAAAAATTAAGTCAAAGCTGCGAGGGAATTAGTACTCTTCGTCCTCATGTATATTCGCACTGTCTTCACCGACTTCCTCGTAGTCCTTTTCAAGTGCAGCCAGGTTTTCGCGAGCCTCAGCAAACTCACCCTCTTCCATTCCTTCCCCGACGTACCAATGCACAAAAGCCCGCTTAGCATACATTAGGTCAAACTTGTAGTCAAGGCGAACCCATGCCTCGGAGATCGCCGTTGTATTGCCGAGCATACAGACTGCACGGGAGACTTTCGCTTGATCTGCACCTGGAACAACTGTGGGCGGCTGGTAGTTGATGCCAACTTTGAAACCAGTAGGACACCAATCCACAAAATGGATTGCCTTCTTTGTTTTTATGGCCGAGATGGCAGAATTGACATCCTTAGGGACGACATCGCCGCGGTAAAGCAGACAGCAAGCCATGTACTTGCCACGGCGAGGATCACACTTAACCATTTGGTTGGACGGTTCAAAGCAGGCATTTGTGCTTTCGGAAACGGTAAGTTGCTCATGATATGCCTTCGCGGCTGAGATAACTGGGGCATATGCTGTCAGGGGAAAGTGGATGCGCGGATAGGGTACTAAGTTCGTCTGAAACTCTGCAAGATCGACGTTAAGAGCTCCATCGAAGCGTAAAGAGGCTGTGATTGAACTGACAACTTGGCTGATGAGTCGATTTAAATTGGTGTAGGACGGTCGTTCAATGTCAAGGTTACGTCTATAATGGGCGTTAGCATTATGAAAAAGATTACCGGCAGATGTCATAAATGGCCTCGTTATCGACCATAAAGGAACAATCAGAATGCTCCAGCGTCGTATGGGTTGTAAGGACAGAATTATACGGTTCGACGACGGCTGTCGATATTCGTGGGGCAGGATATATTGCAAACTCCAGCTTAGACTTCTTTCCGTAATCCACGCTGAGTCGCTCCATGAGGAGAGAAGTGAACCCAGATCCGCTGCCACCGCCGAAGGAGCGGAAAATAAGGAAGCCCTGAAGTCCAGAACATTGGTCAGCCAGTTTCCGAATGCGGTCAAGGACGAGATCAATTAGCTCTCTTCCAATGGTATAATGACCTCGTGCATAATTATTTGCGGCGTCCTCTTTACCGGTAATCAGTTGTTCGGGATGAAACAGTTGTCGATAGGTGCCGTTTCTGACTTCGTCGATCACAGTGGGTTCCAGGTCTACGAATACCGTTCTTGGGACATGTTTTCCAGAATCACTTTCGCTGAAGAAGGTGTTGAAAGAATCACCACAGCTCCCAATGCGTTTGTCGTCGGGCATATGTCCGTCGGGTTGAATGCCGTGCTCTAGGCAGTAAAGTTCCCAGCAGGCATTGCCCATCTGGACACCCGCCTGACCAATATGAACGCTAATACATTCCCGCTACAAGATTAATAGATAAACAAATATGGTCTTACCATGGTTTAATGGAATCAAATGTCGACCAGCCGAGGGGTAGGGGATTGCACATTACGCAAGAACGCACCTGAAGCACTTTTATATGTTGCGCCTGAAATAATTAACCAATAACCCTCTCGGGACGCGAACGCTCAAGGTTGCTCAAGGACAGTTAATGGATCATACAAAGAGCAGACGGTGGCCGGTCAATTATTTTTAATAATCGAAGCTAATTGTACAAAGAATATCGAATACGCCTAAATCTACGTGAAAGTTGCAGTGCGTTTAGTATTAAGATAAGAAATAATAAGAAGAGCGGAGAAATAGTCGGGAGGCAAAGGACCCCGAAATTCGGTGGCATTTTCTAATCGTGATTCACACGATAAAAAGCCCGTATACAGCATTGGAATGTTCTGCCAAAACCTAGCAATTTCTGATTAGAGAGTGCGGTCCTGAGCAGTGTAACTGGACAACAGTAAGCTTTCTTAGGCTATGATACGGTAACTGGCAAACGTACGTTTCCAGTAACTTACCACGAGCCATACGCAGTTTACTATTGAATGAAAATGATTCGTGGTCATAGTTGACAAATATCCCGGGGTTTGATAAATTTTCTCGCTCCCACGCCGCCGACATGGCGAGATCTGTGTTTGGACATGAGCTTTGTAAACTGTTCATGAAGGCAGATGAACACAAAATGTGTATTAAGAATCTGGAAACGATATCTAATGACATTCGAAGGATACAAACAGAGGTGCGTGCAGAAAAAAACGACGGAAAAGGGAAAAGCATACTAATGTCTTATCTAATTTTCGACGTGTGTGCGAGAATTAGCCGCAATTTCCCGATATATGCAAAATTACGGTTGGGGGCATAGCGCTCTTTGGATTGGTTTTGGTTCCGATGATATACTCTGGTGTTTCTTAAAAAGTCTGCCCATGTCACCGGGCATCTCATCTTAAGGGATAAGTTATCGGATTCTCTTCTTAAATCTTTCATTTTAGTGTAGACTAACCACATTTTAGTAAGGCGTGCTTGCGTCAACTCTGATTTGCCTCCGATATAAGGCTAACTAGATATCTGCCTTAAACGTCGATTTTGAAGGCGCTGAGACTTCCTGAGTTAGATAATTTTACGAAGCCTCTCTCCGTCTACAGTCTCCAGAATTGCTACGTGACTGTCTGCAACGATGTTTATTGGCACTATATCTCGTTTGATCACTATGCAGCCGTCTTGAGAAGGTAACGCAGAATTCGAATTGCAAAATATTCTTGGTTTTGGCGTCCTCTCCTGGAAGCCTTAAAGTTACTGGCAGTAAAATATTAATATATACTAGGATGCCCCAAGTTTTGATTGACTGATATTTTACCGTGTAACAGCAATAGTGCATTCATACAATATAGCATCTACGCTGTTACCGTTATCAAAGTTCGTGCTCAGGGCATTTAGCTCTGTCAGAATGATTTTTCGTACATGATCTTCAATCTTACAATTCATGTTTGCAGTGAAGACGTAGAAATATATTAGAAAGTACAAAGAAAAATAACAGGAGTCTATTCTTCTAGATGATGCTGACAAAACTATCAAGGCTATTTAGGCAGTAAAATGGTTCAACTTGTATCGATCTCCGACTAAATATTGAGGGGGAAAATCTCTATGTTCTGAGACATGAGGGTTGATACACAGGGTTAAGTAGCCCACATGTGGTCGTTTCGTGACTATAAAATGCCGCACAAATCGAATATGTTATATTTTGAGAAAAGAGGGCATGATCACACCAAACATAATGCGTAGGCGAAATCGCCAAGTGGATACGTCCGCACTTTAGATGTTCAAGCGACCCCTTTGGATTAGTGTGTGGTTTCGTCATGTCTGCTGTACTACCGGCAGGATGTTAAGTGCTGTGGGCAACTGTAGGGAGGGGGGTGAAGGGGTCCTGGTGTGGAGGGAGATGGAGACAGAGACAATGAGAAGGGAGAGGGGTGTTACGGCAGGCAGCGATGTATGAAATGCTGGCAGCTATGAAAGAAGGGACACCGCCAATAATCACGGACGCGAGTTTATACCGATCATGTCCTGAATCCCCGTCAAAAAAGGACATCAATCCAATCAAACGACTATGCCGGCTTCGTGGCGCATCAGAGAATGCATGGCGCCAGTCCCCTGGACTTCGACTTGAATGAAAGTTGGCATTTATCATGCAAGATTAAGCGGTGGGTATAAAATGACTGGGAAGACTTAGAAGTGCCGGAGGGATAATGGCTGAATCTGGGCGTTGTCCGGGTCCGTATGTTGTAATCCGTAAAGCATTGTCTTGGGCACCAAAAATGTCCTTGTTTACGTAGGCGACTTGGTGAGTTCCCCTGAACAAGCTGATTAACTGGTGCGAAAAGTGTATAGCCATTAAATAATATTCGCATTATTCTCGTAAATAGAGGAGTCGTCTCTTTCATAAGGTGATTCTTTCTGCGATTAGGACTTATCGTGCGAGTCATTTGCTCTAAGTATTAAAGGAACGCGTTGGGTTAGCAAAATAACTGCGTCTGTACCGTGCTCTATGAGGTTGTCATCGTTCTTATGGACGGCGCTTATTTGAGCCTCACTATTTCGGTGAATGCGCGGGAACTTAAAACATAGGACCAGCCAATTTCTGTAGGGGCTTTTACTTATGATATCAGGATTCAGACCCCATTCATCTGTAAAACTTCCAAACGACCTGCACCTGCATATTATGCTAACGATTACTTTGTTAACGGATGTTTTTGATTCCGCTTGTTGTCCATATTTATTCATGTCTGTGGAGACGTGTAAAATTAGTGACGACGCTAGCGGAAACAGTTGCAGTGCTTATGTTGTAGGTTATTCGGCACGCCTTTGCGTCTGAAACATACCTATGTTGCAAATTACGCAAATGCGCCAGAAAAATACACTGAATGGCAGTTAAAAGAAGGAAATGGCAGTTGGTCCCATGAAATGGCACTGTAAACCAACACAGTTAACTTTAGTACACGCATGTATCCTCTAGAATGTGCGCAAGTTCGTTCGCCCATATATTTTGAAGCTGATGAGCAAGTGTTGTCAACCTCCTTTCCATATTTCCCCATTTCTCCGCTATTACCAATTAAAATGTTGCCACCTGATCTAGAGACTCTCGAAAAGACATAGGGAAGTCAGCATCCCTTTTTCGCCCTAATTAATCCATCGGGTATCTACAGTGCGCGTGGGTTTGATTAAAAACAACAGACGTATAAGTTGCTGTTTATATATTCTAGCCCAATTACGTGTTTATTTGAAGCAAGTCCTACGCAAAGCCTTTTAGCGGCAACGCATAGTTCTTTTGGTCAAATAATTGAGGCGGATCTCAAAACAAACTGGGGGAGTAAGTTCATGTTTTCGTGATTGTTCTTGAAAGTTCTGCCATTATTATGGCCTAGGGGTGTACACCCGTGAGCTGTACACGAGATACGACGGAAGAATGGACGCAGGTAACTTACGATTTTATAGGATCTCGGAGAATCTGTGAGATGGGACTATCAAATCGTTTGACCAGGCGCTAACTGGTAGATATTTTTCGACGTCGTCAAACTATCAAATGAAAAAATGCTGCAAACTTCAGCAGGCGTGGCTTGCTGATATGTGAGCAGATATATTTCAGAGTTTCACTACGTGTTTGGTGCTGATACGAAATGAGTTTACTGTCAGCTTCCATATTACCCATCAAATTTTGATTTTATGGAATCTATGCTCCAAAAGCAGATCTCCAGGAGTATCCGCATGAACTAGGCATTAGTGCAGAATGTAACATGCCCCGCCAGCAGAAGACAAATTTTTCGAGGTACATGCACGAAGCTTTGCTGTAAGTGATGAGACACAACGACTGTATCATTGATTCTGACGGAACATTTTAATGTACCCTCGGCCTTGGTGATACGGTTTATAAGACACACACACGGGTGTCTTCCGCTCTTTACGAAAGTTGCCAGCCTAGTTAACGGTGACTGGTGATGGATCGAAATCGTGAGAATTCTATAAGAAGTTACCTGTCAATTAATTCCATGGCCTCATTCAGAAAGAGGTTGGCGGCTTACCTTTTCTGGCCTACCGTCCAGTTTCCTGTGCGTAATTCAAATTTAATCTACGCGACACATGAAACAGGAGCTTTCTTTACGCAGTATACGTCAGTTGAGTGCCGCATGTATATAAAGGCTAAGACAGGAGCATTAATATTCGCGAAAAGCCTTCTTCCTAAACCTATGAACCACACTAATGAATCAGCCAGTAAATGCCGCAGGAAAGACAGTACGTCTTCCCTCCATTTCTGGAGTCTGATTGCATGCATACTGTATGGGTACTACGAAATGTAAGAGAAAGTGTTTACGAAGGACTATATGTGTAATGGACAGCCATAGTGGCGACTTTGCGCCTCTAGCTAGCGCCTGCACCTACGCCCTAGCGACAGCCTTCTATAGCAAGCTCGTCAGCCCACCTTCGATTTGTCTCGTTGCAATTCACTGTCTGCACCACGCATCTGGTCGATACTCTGCCTGCACCATGCGAGGCTTGTCACTACCCTTGCGTAGGCTGGGAGCCAATCAACGCAACTCCTCTCGCTGATTGGTAACGCAGGACGGAACAGTCCAGTCCACTAGCGTAAACAATCTGCCACGACACTTTTACAGCGGCGACCTTCGGCGACACACGACTCGTCGCTCTCGCGGACGCCGCTTCCGCGGCGCCGGACGCATCCTCGTCCGGTTGCCACCTTCCCTTCATTATTCTGTACAGAACAAATAAATCATGTTCCTTTCAAACAGGCGTCCCGTTTCTAACAACTTGGGATATGGCCTGAAGTTGTGGCGCACTGAGCATATACCATCACCGCTTGACCGCTACATATGTAAAGATTCTGGTCCAACGACACTAGGTACTTGCAGGCATTATGAGTAACTTATGAAATTCTTTGCTGTAAATCAAGTTTCCCATTGACGAAGTTGCATTTGTTATAGAAATTCACAAGCATTGCCGATAAGCCGTGCGAACAGTAGGAGGAGTCCTCGGGCTCATTGATTGTTCCACCCGCATAACCTTCCGCGTAACTGTCGGAGTTCATAATAATCGCGAATGTGATTAAGCTATTTTTATGTGAGAATAATTTATATTCAAGCGTTCAGCTTCTAGAAAAAGTCGTATGCAAGATCTTCCGAAGACGTTTTTCGCCCTTCCAAAAGTTTTACTATGGGCTTTCACATATGGTCAAGCGTTAATTCATTGTTGACTTCAAGCCCCTTCTTCTGTAAAATCGTGTTGTGCGAGTACCCGAACTCCAGGAAGACATGATAAGCATGTTTTATAAGTAGTTGCCTATCAGACGTGTCCACAAACAACAGACTGTGTTTCCGTCAGCAGGGAATTTGAACTGTAAAATAAGTAGACCTGGATCTGGTGACTAGGGAGTCAGATGCAACCGATGACAGGGGCAACAGTATGTGGAATATTAAGATTGGACAAACCGGCTACTTTACTAACAGCCACGAAGTTTAATTATGACACAGTGAATTGGAAACAAAAGCTATCATTAACCATATTTTCACTCTCGCAGTTGACTTCTACGCCGGTCATTAATTCAAAGCCGACTTCATTATTAAAGAACCTAACTCGCATTATAAGAAGGTTTATAAATTTGATTGAACTTTTCCCGTGGCTAATCTAACCCCATGCTTTGATATTTTCAGCAACCATTACTTCCAGGAATCTGCCAAAGACCCAGATGATAAGCCTGAAGGCGGTTAACTTCAAGAAACAATATTACAGTGCATCGCATAACAGACAATTACAAATACTCGAACATTGGCAGATCAGAACCTTTTGTGCGAACGTTAAGGTAGTACAGTTTGGTTGTTACCGGCCCCTGACAACATTGTTGGCCGGGCCATAATTCAAGTAGCGTTATGATGACGTAATCAGATGGTCCCCTGGGTGGAAAATTGCTACTCTTGTCAACGGAAGCTGGCGCGACTACCGTATGGTATTATTTCTCATCCGTTAAGATCTTCTAGACGTAACCGCCGATATCTCAAGACCGCACATGCTGAAAATCCCGAGCGCATAGAACTTCACTACTTACACCTCTTTGGCACAGCAACGACTGCGCGAGATGCAGGACGCCTGGACTGCTCGCAAAGCTGAGGAGATCCAAGGGTACGCGGACCGCAACGAATGGAAGAACTTCTTCTCTGCGATCAAAGCTGTCTACGGTCCGCCGACGAAGGGCACTGCTCCTCTCCTCAGCGCCGACGGCAACACTCTCCCGAGCATTTTCGAGGCGTCCTCAACCGCCCCTCCGTCAACTCCGACGCCGCCATCGAGCGCTTGCCGCAAGTGGAGACCAACGTGGACCTCGACCTCCCGCCATCTCTCCAGGAGACCATCAGGGCCGTGCAGCAGCTCTCCAGCGGGAAAGCACCCGGATCGGACGCGATCCCTGCTGAGGTCTACAAGCACGGAGGTCCCCAACTAATGGATCACCTGACTGCGCTCTTCCAAGAGATGTGGCGTCAAGGTGAAGTCCCGCAAGATTTCAAAGACGCAACCATCGTGCATCTCTACAAGCGCAAAGGGAATCGCCAAGTCTGCGACAATCACCGCGGCATCTCCCTGCTGAACATCGCCGGGAAGATCTTCGCACGAATCCTCCTCA
>CACRXP010000235.1:807364-829381 GCA_902702965.1 Spirometra erinaceieuropaei
GGCTGCACGGGTGACTTGAGTCCGAGGCTATCCCGACACGTCAAGCGTCGTGGATAGGAAGGTTGCTGATTGAGGCCCGCTCTCGGTTCACGCAGTTCGTCGCGTTGTGTGTGTGTGTGTGTGTGTGTGTGTGTGTGTGTGTTGTGTGTAGTGGCGGACTGGTGGGCTGGGGACGGGCTGAAGCAGCACCTTCCACGGCCCTCTCACGCAAGTGAGAGACACGCCGTTCAACCCCCGTTGTGTGAAATCCTGGTGTTTGTGTGTGTATGGGGGGCCATGTCGTGCTGTGGCGCGCGCAGACATGGTCAGTCGACCATGTCAGCCACCGCGCCCATTCCCCACTCCAGTCTTCTGACCGGCTCGGACAGCGGCTGGGGTGTGGGGATGGGAAGGGAGAGTGAGGTCGACGACTCAGCGCACTTTCTCCTCACTATAAACAATTTGACGCGCTTGAAGCTATCACGGTGCGCTAAAAGCCGTGGCTTGGAAGGTTGCCAACTGACGGGGTACCTTGGACCTCCTCCTTCACTGGAGGCGGTCTGAGAGTCAGGCTGCAATGGCTCCTTTTTAATGTGGCCTTTATGGCATTCCCACCACAGTGTGGGATCCGAGCCAGGCGTTGGCGGCACGCCTAGGTGCGGCTTCGGCCGTGCCAGCCTCCAAATCTCTGTTGTGTTGGTTGAAATCCTGGTTATTGCTGTATGGACCAGGGGGTGTGGTGGAACGCCAAGGTGAGGATCCGTCCGAGCCATCCACCTGCGGCCTCCCTCGTCTCCGGTCTTCTTGACTCTGTCTTGACACCGGGTCCAGGCGGGGGAGGAGGAGAGAGTGTAGGTAGATGCTACGCAAGTCTACCGGCACTATAAACCCCTGCGTAAGTCACCGTCCCTGCTCCCATTGCTGCTGCAACTGTGGGGCACACGGTGGACATCATCGAAACCGATGGTCGAACTGTCAGGTGTTACGCATATGGCTACCCTTAGGCAAGCGTAACCCCCGTTGGCTTTTCGACCCTTTTTAGGGCCCACGTCTATGCCGCCAATTGTAGTTACAAACTTCCGAGCATCTTTGGCAATCATCCACTCCCACTTGACCGCATTATTTACTTGCCTCTCCGTTTCTAATGCTCTTTATAATTCCCTGTTACATTCTGCAGTTACTCGCTTTGCTTATAGTACATCACTGCCGAAGAGTTTTTCTTTTGGTGTGGTGTGTGATTTGTGTGCTGATTTTTCCGATCAAGGTTTACCGAGGACATTTTAGTGCTCAAATAAACAAGCGGAACACATGCGGACGTAACTAATAGACTGATTTTTCAGAAAAATAGTTGCAATCATATTTGGTATCAGTTTATGAGCATCATCAGAATAAACACGTAGATTGGGCAGATGATAGGAAGACTCCTGATGTGGCAGCACAAGCTTAGTTACGCACTGGCCAAGAAAGAATGTGTTTGAGCATCGGGATTGCTCAGGAGAAAAAGTTACAGTCCGACAAAGGATCGCGGCCCATATTGAAAAGCATTGAATGCTGTAGCGTCAGGACATAGCGTGTTCCACTTTTTTTAAAAAAAAGACGGCGAAGCGGATAAAAGGAGTCGAAGAAGCGAGCAGATGTGCGCTGCAGGCTGAAGAATTTACCGGCTGGGTGATAGACTGTAGAGTAAACAGCGTCTACTGTTGAAAAGTTAAGACATTTTGGCGGTGGTCCGAGAATGTAATCACTGCGAAAGAGGAATTCAGATGATTCGACGCCTTGTAGTTGTGAAGGCTGCTCCGGGTGCGGGAATTGGCTAATAGTTTTGCGCAAACGGTAATGTTACAGACTCTCTTGCGTTCCTTGGTATTTTATTTTAGTCGACTAGGACTGACAACCTGATTAGTGGTCAGGCATTTGCTGAACGAACTGAAACACAGGCATGCATGCATATGCGTATTGCATTCATAACCTTTGTGCGTACATTGATTACACAGGTTAGGGACTTCTGGATCACAGAAAGACTCGAACCTATTGTTCTTGAAAATTTGAGCATGTAATGATATCGACAACGGCAGGTATCACGCTGAAACATACCCCCCATAACACTTTACTTAAAAGCAAGACAGACATCAGACTGGGAACAGGGCGGTTTCTATTTTCATGCAATGTAAATCAACTTTCTGAAAACAATTTGGCGAGCATGCGTGTGCTCGCTATAAATTTCCGTCGGGTAGTTACATTTATATATGGGCAAGGGGTTCAAGTAAGATGTGTGAATGACAGGAAAAATCGGTTGCAGCTGGGCTCTTCGTACAAGTGGGGTGTGTTAAAAGGAGGGAGGGAGGCAATAAAAGACAATGGGTTAGGAGGCAATGAGGGTTAGTTGGAGTCCTTCGAGGGGAGAACGCGAAAAAGTGCGTTAATCGACCCCTGGCTATGGTAGACGCAGAGCTCTCAGTAGATTCTTCCGCGCAGACAAGACCGGATTCGTAATACGATATCAGTCACCTTTGCTGTTGCTAACAGACGCTCATCCAGTGGCTTAAGATAGCCCAGCAGAGCCTTATGAATCACACAGTGATTTCTTTGGTTCCATATGGCGCCAAAAATCAACAAGGGGCATAAGAATGACCCTTTTATGTTCCTAATTTCGTCCTGTTTCAGTCATCTCATTGGATGCCTCCGTATCCTTATAAATAGGTGTCGACTCATGACAGCATTTTGACCTGCTCTATAAAAGCAGGCGAAGAAGTAAACGCAAATGAAAGCTGTTTGAGCTGGCCACCTGTCTGCACCTTCTTTGCTTAAAACAGGGTTGGTAGAGAACATTACTCAAGCATTTGCTGCTGTGAAGGTGTTTGAAATAGCTTGGTCATGGCGCCTTCTCAGAATTTAACCTTCTGCCTCTCCTTGAAAGGGGATTTCGTGGAACAGGGTTTATTTTTCGCTGTCAGTAGGATGGGTTTTGCTGGTCGCTTTGTTATATTCTTTGCGGTAAATATGTCAGAACACTCGCTTTCACGATGCAGATTCGGAATCCTTTTGACTCCTCCGTCGATGCTCTCTGCCAAACAAATGGTTCTAGTCTTTTCACCAAACAAGAAGTCACACTGGGTTCCTGGCAGAGGAGTACGAATCCGCTACGGTTTGCGTGTTGTCCAGACAAAGCTTCCTCTAAAAGTAGCTTTTTCAAACTCCAACTTCAGCTTTTCCACCAAGAAGGACGTTTAACAATTGGAGCAAACCTATCGTTTCCATCACCAAAGTATGCATGATCGCCGGATGTGCTTGGTTTACAGCATTTAATTTGATAGCTACTTTGGTTTTTGCAGTGGCAGTTGCGAAGATGTCGTCAGTGTAGCGACCGTGATTCGTTAGCCTATTGGTCTGGTCGTTTAGTTGACGTTTCTCCAGTTTTCCCATATAGGCATCGACTAAGAATCGAGTCTATAACAGCGCTGTCTGTCTGCTTATATGGCGGGTTGCCGAAAGGTCTGTAGAAATAAGCGAATAATAAATGAGCTTTAGAAAATTTCATGTAGTTGGGACGAGATACAACAGCATGTCTGTTGCGTGCGCTCAGATCATGCATGAACGACAGTGTTGACATACCGGGCAAAGATATCCCAGCGGGAATTTAAACTATGAGTAATAAGTTACCTAAATCAGAGTCAGTACAGTAAACGTAAGATAATTATGGCCCAGTATATACGTCAAGAGGGTGTGCAAGTCTTTTGAAGCTAATTGCAATACGTTCTAACAGTTTTCAGATCATCTTAGCCTTGGCTTTCTGCAAGTCGGCGTGACAAGTGCATTAAGGACACGTGTAGAAGGGAAGATAGACCTGATGCCATCTTCAGGTATTAGGCTAAGCTTCGTGAGTGCACCTTATTTGCAAATTTATTCGCTCTATTTGCTTGAAACTATTTAAATGCGTGATTGACTTTGTTCATAGTTGCCGCTAAGGCCGGTGAAACCTAACCGATAGTAGATGCATGGGAGATTGTCGTGCATAATCTACCCATAGTGAATAGTCATGAGTCAGTACTAGGCCAGATTTCAAGCGACGCCGGGTATTTGTGTTGATGTAAAATCAATTTGAAAGTACAAATCATCCGACAATTTCAGGACTTACCCACTGTCATTTGAGTTCAACAAGAAATGGCAAGTCAAGAAGATTATACGCCGGGATAAGATTATAAGCAAGTGACCCTGCCGCCTTGTTTTTGTTAAGATGGGGCAAAAAAGCCAGAGCTAGGCAAGGAAAATGACGTGAGCGGGTCGAACTTGCTACAGTATTCTATCGGCTCCAATGTGCAAACTGCTCATTGAAAGAGGTGTTCATTCGACCAGTTCATCAAAGAGTTGAGGATTTATTGTGATGATCTTCCGTCCTCAAAAACGTTAGTTTGGATGTTATTTATTAGGTGACTTCCGTTTCCGGATTAACTCTCGTCCTAACCCCACCACGCTCGATCTCCTTGAAAAACCGGTCCACTTTAAAGATGCGCCCATTTTCAATAATCATTCAGAAGATGCCGTATACCCTTTCCTAGTCGTCTTTTACAGCCTACGTTAGGCAGAATATGAGCACAAGAAACCTACTACGTTGTTTTCTGTGTTTCGTCTAGCAGAGATGGTCATTGAAGGTTGCAATATGGCGCTAACTGACTGGTTACCACGAGCAACCTTTCGACTTCAAAGTGCCTTTATTCTTTCAAGAGAACACTTCTCATCAAACCGCTGTGTGGCACCAAATGTCGTCACGTGAGAGTTGGGCCTCTAATGTTCACTGACCCAGGGGCTATTTTTCCAAAATGCAGACCCTCTAGGAAATGCGGCCATGTACGGTCAGCACTTCACCCAGATACTTACCTACTTGGATGTCTTCATGCTCACAACCCTGAATTTTCGCGCATATTGCCTGCGAAATTGTATCCTCGAGTGATTACTTAAGCTCTGAGCGCCATGACTTGAGATATGCCGAAGTTATTCCTGAATTAAAAACCCTGCCAGCACATGGCCCCTTCATAGGCGGGGCTGGAAGGGGCTGGGTGGGGCCAGAGCCCCCTCTGCATTGAAGCATTTTTAAGCTTATTTGCATCGAAAGATATGTTTCAAAAGCACCACTTATTGTACCTTCTTTGGAATTAAAAGGAGCTAATTTATCAAAATTGGCTTATAAATCATGGAGAAAGCATCCGTTTACGCCCACTGAATGTAGCTGCGGATGAGCACAATATATTGAGGTTTCGTTTAAGTCCCGCATTGCGTAAACTCTTATTTGTCCACCGGTTTACAATCTCTGTGTGTTATTAATTCGTATATTTGACAATCGGGACGATATTTTAAAGTGGTGCCAAAAGTGGGCTGGGATGTGGCGTCCCCTGCGCATTTTTTTTCGCTGGCGGGGCTAGGCGGGGCTATCGCGTTGCATGCCCCGCCACAGCCCCCTCCACAGCCCCGCCTAGCCCCCTCATAGCCCCCTCTAGCCCCGCCATTACTGAGGGGGCCAGGCGGGGCTAGGCGGGGCTGGTGCTGGCAGGGAACCGTGCCGGTATTCCTAATAAGATTTCTGCATAGACTCGGCTTTCTAATGGAGACCCTTGTCTCTAGACGACTCTCAACAAAGTTTGCAATTTGATGCTATTAAATTAACCATGGAAATAATTGAGTTAGGTGACCAGACAGGCGCCCAAAAACACGGCGGTTGCATTTGCAAAGTATGTAAGATAAGGGTGATGGGATCTACGAATGCGTTAACGGGGACATAACCCCGTGCAGGCTAAGGATTTCGCACAAATCTTCAGTCTAGAGGACCAAATGCGTTAGCCTAATTTTGTCTCGAAAACACTCCTTAAAGTGCGAAATATAACGAGAACGCCAAATGAAGCTGTCCATTTAGTCCCTGCTTGAAGTCAAACAAGTCGACGTGAACTACTTTCATTTCTCCCCTATCTTCAGTAACTTCCTGCCCAAAAATTGTTTATATCTCAGTGAAGTCTATCCAATGGCACTCCAGGGAAGATTTGCGCCTCCGATAAGTAGGGAGTAAAGGTATTCAACCCCCATCAAAAAAGCTATTCTCAGAGCCGGCAACGAATTATTGCCCTGTATGACTCACAGGTTTGGTTTGCGAAAAGATGAAGACTATTCTCTACAAGCTCATGTGGCCTCTCTTGGAGAAACATAAACCTTAAACTTGACTACAGTAGAAACCCTTAGCAGGTTACCCTATAAGAACGAGGACGTCACTTCTTCTCCGTGGTTACGGCAAGGCTTTTGAAGCGTATAACCATCGTCTGACTGAAAAACTGTTCCGCTTGGTTGCTATGACAGTCAATAAATTCGTTTGAAACACAACTTTTCTCTCCAAAAACCTTTCATATACGTGTTGGGAATGCCGCAACCACCGACCAAGTTGCTCACGAATCGGTTTCATTCCCATCGTCTTTTCCAGTATATGTTAACTGTCTAATCGAAGTTATTTCGAAATTTCACGTTACAGTTTAAATGTGTAGATCAGCCACTAAACGATACTTTTACCTGAAGAAATCTGATATGTGCCAGTAATTTGATTGAACACTGTTCTATCCCCCTAGGCAGTGGTAGAAATGGCTGCTTGGGCATCTACCAGGATGACAGATTTATAGTCCCGAAGCCTTGTTTTAGTGTTTTCAGTCCTTCACCAGTGCGGTTGAAGGACCGGCGATAGTCAAAAATAAATCTCCTATTCATACATTGATACACGAAGGAGGCCATGACCTGTGTCAAGAGATGTATTTGTCCGACCTATATGCGTTTTTGATCATCACGTAACTCTGACAATAATCAATGAATAACATAGAAAATATGCTTACTAAGAATTTAAAGTAGACCGCAATTTATGGATAAATCGGACGACCATGGGTAAACTTTGAGGCTAGAAAACCACTCATTCTACGACTTTGAAATTATGATCTGTCGGCTCAGATAAGTTTGTTTCACTGATGAAAACGTCACAGGCATCGTCGCATGGTCCAGTCCAGGGCATGGGTTTGTGATTTTCATCCAATCTCGGCGTTTTAAATCGGCCTTCTTATCTTTGTACCGCACCTTTTTCAAAGCACATCTTAAGGCATAGAAAGGTGCTCGCAAACCTACTGCTACGTTTTAAAACCGAAGATATTGTAAACTGGTAACAATTCATGCATCACAGCATTATAACTTGTCGTTGTTTTAGTCAGGTGACCGCTGCCCGAAATCCGCTGATAACAACCCCTCGTCTTGAATCGCTGCAGCAATCGTACAATAATAGTTCTGGGTTCGCACAAACATTTTTCTATCCAACACTTTGATTTACATACCTTTCACGTCCCGATTGTTACCCACGCTTATTTTCATCTGCCGGATTGCGTGGTGATGTTGAAAGAACAGCTTTGGCACGAGGAAAACGAAATGCCGATCTCCTAGCTCCGCCGGACATTGCAGTAGTCTCAATCATCTCGATCATCTGCATAAAGGCCTCCCTACTGTGTTGAGCGTAGGCGACAAGGACGCTCGCCAAGAATCCCGACGGTGGCCAATGGCAAACACAAGTCCAAAGAGATGTCTGACTATAACTGGCGGCTGAGCCGCAGGCACCTCCGACAACTCCATCTTTCCTGAGTTATGGTTTAGGATCCCCCGTTTCTCGATCCGTCCCCTTTCGACAAACTTGCGACCAGTGACCTCCAGTTCGAGTGACTTCACTGACAAATGTAACTAGACGCCAGAGAATCTTGGGATATTTGGGAAAAGTTATTTTGCTTATTGAAGTGCCGTCTAGTGTAATATGCTTCTTTGCGGGAGTTAATATAACACTTCATCTGTCTTTACCGATGACGTTCACCATGGACTCCACAGCAGGCTGAGGGTAGGCACTGTAACCCGTGCGGGAAGTGGTCGACGACTTGCGCAGCATCTACCGCACACCCCTCTCCTCGACCAAATGGACTCCCTGTTAAGACATGCTCAAGAAGACTGGAGGTGAGGGCGAGCGCAGGTGGCTGGCACACCGGACTCACATATAAGTTTACTACCACACCTCCTGGTCCACAACAAACACTTGACCAGGATTTTAATTAGTAACAAAAATGGGTCAACAAGAGGAGAGGATGATGCAAGTCAGCGGACAACCATGCACACGGCCTGTGTACCCACCGGGAGCGTAAGTACATCCACCGGCAGACAATCAGGTGTCCGAGAACTGCCAGTGCACACCGGGCTGCGAGGGACATGGTTTGATTAATTGTGGCATAGCAGACGCAAACAATCCTTAAAGCTCGGGAGTTAATATACCAGAAGGCACACGGGAGACGCTGGGGGACCCACTGATGAGCCGAACCACTCACAGCTACACTTCATGCACCAGCGCGAAATCGACAAAGCACTCGTTCGTGTTGTTAGTTGGTACCTAGGCTGTCAGTCAGATAAATAATGCCACCTGTAGGCAGCTTATAAATATGTCGCGGTTATTTGTCAAGAGTTGGTGACTTTCAACTCAAATATTCGCATTAACTTCTGGAAGAGCTTAAAGAAGTTTGGGTTAGACATGGTTATGTAGTCGCACCTGAGGTAAACGAACCCTGGTCGCCTGTTATACGGGACCGGTGGTAGTAGGAATTTTTATAGGTGGGGCCGGGAATGCACAGACGACGAGATCAAGTAATTTTATGCAAAAAAGGCTATTGGGAATGCGCGGTTGTACTTTGAGTGGTCGAGAAATAGTTGCCCTAACCCCTAACCGCAGCCCCAATACTGAAACCTCCAACGCGAACGTTAGATGGGGACGACAGGCTGAAATTCAAGAAGGACAACCGGTATTGAGCCAAAAAAGGTAGACACGACCACAATGAAACAAGACCGTCAACAGAACATACACTGCAACGCACAGCAACACTATGCCAGCGTAATCACAGCAATTCAAAATAATTAAGTAGGTCAGCAGTATTGTGTTCATCAGATGCGTCTACATAACCGCATCTTACCGAATTTCGTCTCGAAGTGTCTTCTGTAATTTCAAGCATTAATTGCTGAGGAAATTAAAAATCTCAACAATGTCCAACGTACATTCACTGCTTCAAGTGCGGTTGTCAAAATGCTACCTGTGGACTCAATATTAACATGCCACCACGGAGGGCTCAGTCAGACAGTGACACTGATGAACCGACGAAAGTGACGATTTCTATCCTAACAGCCGACGTAGAAGGCATACAAAGAGAATTTGGACTCCTGAATAATAGGCCTATAGGGTTGGCGTTTTGAACTCATATTGTAATACATAATCAGAAGGAACAGTCGTACAACCCATCGTCTCTTTCTCCTGCTACAGTCATTGGAATCTTCGTTCCGATGTTCATTTTCGTTCCAGGTGGTCTTTTAGCGCATGAAATTGGGGGGTGGGGGTGCATCCGGCCGTTTTGGTCTACCCAGAGCTAATCATGAGGCGATTTTGTTTTTGGGACTAACTGCCAGTCACCTCCTCAGGTAGTGGCCTTAGCAAAACACCTGAAGTTCTGCTTGAATGAAAGTAAAATGATACACATGTTCTCCCTCCAGAAAAGTGTTGAGCGAACTTCTCACTTGCCCGACAGGGCAACGGGCTCGTGGCCCGGTGAGTAGAGGCGTGGACTTCTAAACCAATAGGTCGCGAGTTCGAGGCTTGGGTGTTCCACACTTCGGGCTTGGGTATGGCTGGCTGACGACGGCTAATAAGCCAGACATGGCCATTCCAGTCTCCCTTGTCTTTGTCGGTAATACTATTCTGCCTATAGACAATCAATTGTCCGAGAACTGCCAGCTCACACCGGTCTGCGAGGGACATGGTTTGCTCAATTGTGGCATAGCAGACGCACACAATCCTTAAAACTCGGGAGTTAATATACCAGAAGGCACACGAGAGACGCTGGGGGACCCACTGATGAGCCGAACCACTCACAGCTAACGCATGCACCAGCACAAAATCGACAAAGCACGTGCTCGGGTTCTTAGTTGGTACCTAGGCTGTCAGTAAGATAAATAATGCAACCCGTGGGCAGCTTGAAAATATGCCGCGGTTATTAGTCAAGAGTTGGTGAATTTCAACTCAAGTATTCGCATTAACATTTGGAAGGAGATTAAAGAAGTTTGGGTTAGACGTGGTTATGTAGTCGCACCTGAGGTAAACAAACCCTGGCCACCTGTTATACGGGACCGGTGGTAGTATGAATTTTTATAGGTAGGGCCGGGAACGCACAGACGACGAGGTCAAGTAATTTTATGCTATTGGCTATTGGGAACGCGCGGTTGTACTTTGGGTGGTTGAGAAATAGGTCCCCTAACCCCCAACCCTTTACCCCTAACACCTAACCGCAGCCCTAAGCCCTAACCCTGAAACATGCAACGCGAACGTTAGATGGGGACGACAGGCCGAACTTCAAGAAGGATAACCGGCCTTGGGCCAAAAAGGTAGACACGACCACAATGAAACAAGACCGCCAAAAGGACATACACGGCAACGCACAGCAACACTGTGCCAGCGTAATCACACCAACTCGGAATAATTAAGTAGGTCAACAGTATTATGTTCATCAGGTGCGTCTACATAACTGCATATTACCGAATTTTGTCTCGAAGGGTCTTCTATAAGTTCACGCATTAATCGCTGAGGAAATTAAAAATCTCAACAATGTTTAACTTACATTCACCGCTTCAAATTCGGTTGTCAAATAGCTGTCTGTGGACTCAAAATCACCATGTCACCAGGGAGAGCGCAGTCAGGCAGTGACACTAATGAACCGACGAAAGTGAAGATTTCTATCCTAAGAGCCGACGTAGAAGGCATACAAAGGGAATGTGGACTCCTGAATAATAGGCGTGTTGGGTTGGTGTTTTGAACTCATATTGTAATACGTAATCAGAGAAAACAGTTGTCAAACTCATCGTCTCCTTCTCCCACTACAGTCATTGGAATCTTCGTTTCGATGTTTGTTTTTGTTTCAGGTGGTAGTTTAGTGCATAAAAATGGGGGGAGGGGATGTACTCGGCCGTTTTGGTCTACCCAGAGCTAATCAAGGGATGATTTTGTCTTCGGTATTAACTGCCAGTCACCTCCTCTGGTAGTGGCCTTCGCAAAAACACCTGAAGTTCTGCTTCGATGCAAGTAAACTGATACTCATGTTTCCCCTCCAGAAAAGTGTTGTATATCTCCTGGGCTGTTGAGCGGACTTCTCAAAATATCTTGAGCATTCAGAATTTCCATATGGTGGACTATTGTATTTTGACTATGGACAAGATTTCGAACGCTCCCGTCTAAAAAAGACCCACTTTGTCAACAGGTATTTCCCTTAAACCGAGTATACCTAAAACTGGTACGTAGACGCCTACATCTGAGAGTTGGCAGTCACTCACAGCAGACATTGCAGCCGATGTCTAGACTACTATGGGTAACGACACGGAAACAGCTTCTAGATGCCCGGGCCGTGTCTCCTTCTTCAAGACTACTTCCTGGGACTCGTCTCTTCGCTTCTATTGGCAACTTCTAGATGGTTGGAGAAAACGTTGAAGGGAAGGCGATGTTATAATCGATTCTGGCGTTAGCCCCGGACACCTGCCCGACAAAAGGTCATCTCGGGGATGCAGGCGCATGCAACCCCCGGAGCACGTGATCAGACCTTATCACGTGACGGACGGGTAGATTGTCGCACTTTGGTAGATCTGGCAGGCACAGCCGACACCAACACCGGTGAGCCAGGATGGTTAGGCGCAGCATCATCAAAGGCTTCGTATGTTGATGCTCTGTTCCCAGCGCATTAGCTGGATCTCCTAATTCCTTTGTTAATTGGAAAATGGATTCGAGGGCAGCAATAAACTCTGTGGGTTCAGCGTCTGCTGTGTTGAAGGTGGCTTCACTGCTAGTTTTTACGGTCAGTCGAAGGTGCACAAAGCAAATACCCCACTCAGGCCAATCGTACCCCTTCATGGCACTCCGACGTACGGTTTGGCAAAATAGGTGTTCGGTCGTCTTACTTTTTTGACTGAAGACTCACCAACAACAGTAGCATCTGCAAACTAACTCCCCGAACGCATAAAATACTAGAAGTTAGAGCCAGACGAATCCATGGTACCCTTTGATGTCGTTTTGCTCTTCACCTCCATTCCACAGCTGCTAGTGATAGACGTTGTGAACAAATTACTGACTGAGTTCTGCGAGGAGAGGGACAAGCCCCTGGAGGCCGAATATCTGCTCCAGTTTTTGCGACACTGCCTCAAGACCTATTTCACCTTTGGTAGACAAATGTATGAACAAATGAAAGACCCTCCTATGGACTCCCCTCTGTCAGGCCTAATTGTCGAAGCATTCGTGACTCCCGACGTTTTCGCAGACTTTATACCTTTCTGTCATACTGGATAACATTTAACGTACTATTTGCTTGCGAATATCTATTCCATTAACATTTATTTTCCTCACGAATTCTGATATTATGTCTCACGCCGATCAACACCTTGATGCCCCCGCCCAGTCCCTTCATGCAATCAATTTTACCTTGCCTGAATTCTGGCAACACGCTCCAGAACTTTACTTCATCCGCATAGAATCAGCCTTTTATTCTGCCAACGTTACCAAGGAACTAGCAAAATACCACAAACTTGTGGAGGTTCTCCCTGCCAATATTATCTCACAAGTTCAACCCTTGTTAGTGAAACCCCCTGCAGACGCTCCCTATTCTGCTCTGAAGGCGGAAATCCTTCGTCTCAATGCTGTATCTGACCGACAACGCTACCACCAGTTGATCAAGGAGGAATCACTGGGCGACCGAAAGCCCTCAGAACTTCTCCGACGAATGCGTACTCTCTTAGGAGACATGCAGGTCGACGAGAAACTCGTTAAAGAGATGTTTCTAGAGAGGCTGCCTGCAGATGTCCAAACGATTTTGGCATCCGGCTCGCAAGACCTTACACTTTCACATCTTGCTGAAATGGCAGACCGAATGATAGAGGTTCAACGGTTCCAGCCACCTTCCGTTTCTCAGATTTCCACATCCTCTTCAACGGTTAACGAGCAGTTACTGCAACAGATGTCGACTATGGCAAATGAGATAGCCTCCCTAAAACTACAGCTTGCTCGCATTACATGTAGTCGCTCACCCAGCCGTCATCGTTCACGTTCGCGACCTCGCACAGCCAATTTGTGTTGGTATCACGCAAACTTTGCCGCCAAGGCTCGCAAATGTTCTTCCTCTTGTTCCTTTAAACCGAAACAGGGAAACCAACCAGCCAGAGAATAGACGCGACCGTTTTCTCTGGCTCCCCCAGCTCTGGTCGCACCTTTTATGTCTGCGACAATGTGACTCGCAGGCGCTTCCTGGTGGACACCGGAGCCCAGATCAGCGTGATTCCCCCCACTCCAGTTGACCGCCGCTGTCCCAGCCCTGGTCTTCATCTCCAAGCTGCAAACTGTTCCCCAATTTCCACTTTTGGTAGTCGTTCCCTAACGCTGAACATTGGTTTACGTCGATCATTCTCCTGGGTATTTGTGATTGCCGATGTGCCTCATGCGATCCTTGGTTCCGACTTCCTAGCCGAGTTTGATCTCCTTGTTGACTGTCGGCGTTCCTGTCTCCTCGACCGCACAACTGGTCTTTCTGTCCGCGGTCTTACACCCTTTAATGACTCCTGCAATTTATCTGTTCTGGATACAGTTATTGCTTGCCCATACCGAGACCTGCTCCTCCAACACCCCAACATAGTCAAACCCCAGTTTCGCAGTGGTGAGATCCAGCATGACGTTGTCCACCACATTTGCACCTCTGGCCCCCCAGTATACGCACGGCCTAGACGACTGGCTCCGTCCCGTCTGCAAGCGTCGAAGGCCGAATTTGAGCACATGCTGCAACTGGGCATAATTCGCCCGTCCGAGAGTCCATGGGCGTCCCCTCTGCATATGGTGCCCAAGGCAACATCAGACGACTGGCGGCCCTGTGGTGACTATCGCGCCCTCAACAATGCGACCATCCCGGATCGTTATCTGGAGCTCTTTTCGGCAAATCGGTTTTCTCGAAGATTGACCTTGTTCGGGCCTTCCATCAGATTCCTGTCGCTCCTGAGGATGTTCCCAAAACTGCCGTCACCACACCATTCGGCCTGTTCGAATTTATTCGCATGCCATTTGGTCTTCGCAATGCTGCCCAGACATTTCAGAGGTTCATTGACCGAGTCCTACGTGGTCTCGCGTTTGTGTACGCTTACATCGATGACCTCTTTGTGGCCAGTCGAAATGCCGAGGAACACAAAGAGCATCTTGCTTTAGTGTTTGACCGTCTCGATCAGTTTGGCGTGGTCATCAACCCTTCGAAGTGTGTTCTGGGTGTGCCGTCCCTTGATTTTCTTGGTCACCATGTCGATGCACAAGGTTTGCGTCCCCTCTCTTCCAAGGTTGAGGCCATTCGTGACTTTCCTCCACCAACCTCCAAGCGTCAGCTGCAACGTTTCCTTGGCATGGTAAACTTTTATCGCCGGTTCCTACCGAACTGTGCCGACCTTATGCTGCCACTCACCAACTTGCTCTCTGGTCCCAAGGGTCCCCTTGAGTTACGTGGCCACGCGCTGACTGCAGTTGAGAGAATAAAGACCTCCCTTGCTGATGCTACCTTGCTCACTCATCCTGCTCCAGAAGCCCCATTGTCCCTGATGGTTGATGCTTCGACCATTGCCGTAGGAGCAGTCCTCCAACAGCATATTAACAACTCGACACGACCGTTGGCATTCTTCTCCAAGAAGCTTTCACCTGCCGAGACGAGATATAGCACGTTTGGCCGTGAACTTCTTGCCATTTACCTAGCCGTAAAACATTTCCGACACTTCCTTGAGGGTCGTGACTTCACCATTTTCACGGACCACAAACCACTTACATTTGCCATCCGATCCCATTCTGACAAATATAACCCGAGAGAGATTTCTCATTTGGATCACATCTCGCAATTCACCACCGACATCCGCCACATTGATGGCCCGAAGAATGAGGTGGCTGATATGCTGTGCAGACCCTCACTGTCTTCCCTCCAACTCTCACACGGGATCGATCTTTGTGCCATGGCGGCTGAGCAGCAGCGAGTCGGTTGTCCTGGCGACGAGTCTGTTAGTGGTCTCCAACTCAAAGACATTCCTCTGACCACCGGCTCTGGTACCATACTTTGTGACGTCTCAACTCCCTTTCATCGCCCTTTTGTGCCCGCCTCGATGCGTCGAGCTGTATTTCAAACTCTGCATGGACTCTCCCACCCTGGGATCCGAGCCTCTCAAAAGCTCCTCGCGGAAAGGTTTGTCTGGCCTGGCATGAACAAGGACGTCAAAGCTTGGGCCCGGTCGTGTCTGAGCTGCCAGCGCAACAAGGTGCAGCGTCACAACAAGTCCCCACCAGGCACTTTCCCCAGTCCCGACGCACGGTTCAGCCATGTGCACCTGGATGTCGTAGGCCCCTTGCCTCCATCCAATGGTTTCACCTACCTCCTTACCTGTGTCGATCGATATACTCGCTGGGCTGAAGCTATTCCTTTGCCGAATGTTCAGGCTGAAACCATCGTGAAGGCCTTCGTCAGTCGTTGGGTCGCCATGTTCGGTGCCCCATCCACGGTTACGACTGATCGTGGTGCCCAGTTTGAGTCGGCACTCTTCCAAACGCTACTCAATTTTCTTGGCTGCACACGCATTCGGACGACAGCCTACCACCCAGCTGCCAACGGTATGGTTGAACGTTTCCATCGCCAGCTAAAGACCGCCCTGCGTGCCGTCGAAGACCCAGGAAACTGGTCGGACAACCTTCCTCTTGCACTCCTCGGCATCCGCGCAGCTCTGAAGTCGGATCTGGGCTGCAGCGCAGCCGAATTGGTTTTCGGCACTACCCTCCGACTGCCAGGCGAGATGATCACCCCAACCTCTCGTGGAGCCGACGAGACTCCTGACAATTTTGTGCACCGTTTGCGGCAATTCATGCGCTCGCTTTCCCCGGTTCCACCTCGAACTCCTATGACTGAGTCTTATGTCGAAAAAGACTTGGACAACTGTACTCATGTGTTCGTCCGGTGTGACCGTGTGCGCCAGCCGTTGGAATCACCTTACGAAGGACCGTTCCGTGTGCTCGCGCGCAACGCCAAAACGTTCCGGATTCTTCGCAGTGACAAGGATGACGTGGTCAGTGTCGATCGGGTCAAGGCTGCTGTTGCAGAGGAGCCGCCGGACCGGTCACAAGGACAAACATGTGCTGACCCCCTAACCCCTGTTCCTCCATCTTCCCTATCCCCTACTCGTTCACCCTGCCCACTGCCTTGCCCTTCCCCTCCCTTGCCCTCCACCTCTCCGTCCCGCATACTTCCTCTCCCTACATGTCAACAGCATCCAACTGCAACACCATCGTCCACCACAGCACGCAGTCAACCCTCTTCGACTGTACCTCCTGCATATATAACTCGCAGTGGCCGTCACGTTCATTTTCCCGATCGTTTAGTTACCCATTTTTTCTAGACTTGTGCACATCCTCCGGCGCCGTATCCCGTCGCCCTCCGGTCTAGAAGGGGGGTACTGTGGTGAGGTACCTGACTAATTGACCTTTGACAACTTGGTCCCTTTTTCTTTGACCGCATTGCTTGTTTGAATGTGACGTAAAACGACACACCTGCACAACCCGCCTTGCTAGCGTGCTCTGCTGTGGTATTCTGTTGTCAGTTTTCTTAACGTTCAAAAACCTCTATATTATTCACTGCTCCGATTTACTTGCTGCATTTAAGGCTAGGGGCTCGTGAGATATAACTCGTTAGTTCGTGGGAACATTACAATTTACAACAAGTTCTTCAACAGTGTTCATCAAGTATCAACCAAAGTTCGCCGTTGTCAAAATCCCTGACATTGAGCACCTAAAAGAACTACTGAACTCGGTTGACCCCGACGTCCAATTCACAATGGATGTAGAAACAAACAACCAAGTGACGTGTACAAGTGGACAACTGCAAACCACAGTGTTCAGAAAATCCACCGACACGAGGCAAATCCTGCACTTCAACAGCAATCATCCTCTGTCTTACAGACTTAGCTGCGTCCGCACTCTATTCCAGAGAGTCAAAAAACACTGCAACTCTCCGGAATATAAGAGGACCGAACGACCGAGCCCTCAGAACCTCTTTGCATCCCATAGACATCCCAGACATTTTACTGAGAGGAGTAGGCGCCGAGCGCACAGACAACGGCCAAATGACCGATGACCCGAAGTCTGGAGGTCCATTCCATACGTTAAAGGGGTCTCCGAAGAGGTATCTCGACTGCTAGGACCTGCCAGAGTAGGCGTAGTCCATCGACACCGAACAACACCAGAGCGCCGTCTGATGCGACCTAAGGACACACCGCTACCAGCTGAAACCTCAATAATCGTAAACAAAATAAGTTGTTATGAGGGCGACTGCAACTATGTTGGGGAAAGCGGGCGGAAATTACAGACCCATCCACTAGAGCACAAGTCGGCGACTCTGAGGCTAGACCAAAAGTCTCAACTAGCAACACACGTTGGAGAAACTGGGCATACTTTCTATCTCCAGAGAGCTACCATCTTAGGCCGTGACAACACAAAAACAGAACGTTTAAGACTCGAGGCTTGGTACTCCGATGCCAACTCCATCAACGGGCATCTGGACCTCCCTGCAACCTACGAGGTCCTACGTCATCACGTCTGTAAAACCCAGGACAAGGTAACCACACTGGACTTAAGAAGGCCATTAATAGACAGACCGACGGCGAGTCTACTCGGCGAGGAAGAAGAACCACCAGACCGACGATGGTTCAATCACCTCCCCGCGACGAAGCGGCGACTCACAAAGCACACAGATAAAACGCCTGTCAACCACTCCGCGAGAGGCCGGGTCGGCGAGAGAAGAGGAAAATCGATCAGCATAAGGCCGACCAACGCGACATGCCACTTGACATTTCTAGTCGTTTAAGTGCCTTTTACGCCCTGACAATGGGGAGTCGACCAAGCTCTTTGAGAAGTCAGCACCTAAATAAACCCGTTCCGGTGAACCCATCCTCTTCTTCTCTAAATCATCAACCCCGATCTCTCAACTCTGCCAATCAGAGTGGGAACATTAAAATGTCGTGGAAATGGATTCCACAGAGTCCGCCTTACTCTCCATTTTATCTCTCATGCCTCAGTCTAATGTACTAGCCCGTTGAGCAAATGGTGAAGAGTGTGGACTCGTGCGGACCCAGTGAGGTCCGGTGAACGTAGACCGGTCTAAACCTCAGGTTTGGTCCAACGCATCTAGAGCGCAGCCCGGAGTCATGTGTACAGCCCAACGTCCACAACAATAACGGACCGGTCAGGCAGGTGTCCACACTGTGGATGACCGGATGATGCTACCAGCATCTATTGAAAAGTCAGTGAATGCTAATGATTCGGGTGACGACGTTGTCCATGCTCTGTCCATTTGTGAGTGGCTTGAATTCGAAGCTATTGTAACCTTCGACTTGGAAACCATTCCTACCCTCCGGCTGTCACGCTCGAAAGAGAGCCGCTAAGCAGTCTCGCCCACCAAGTCCGCGCGAGTCCGCAACTGGCGCGCCGGTGAGTTATGCGCTACCTCTAAGTTACGGCAACGCAAGAGGCGCCCAGCGCTGAACCAATGGGGACACTCAGACCAGAAAAGAACATAACCCTTGGATACGACGTCATGGACAAAATTATAAACAGTTGATGTGCACGCAGTAACTGTGGCAGGAAAGTTGTTCTCTGTTCCCCGTAGTCACTGGCGTCAAGCAACACTTTCTTCCAGCCATTGATGAAGCCCGTCAACGAAAATTGCACTGCCGTCACATCCACGGGTCGTCTTCTCTTCGACCCCCCGTACACAAACATGAACGGTGGAGCATCCATCATCAAGAGTGACAATCACACCTCATGACTGCTCAATAGCCATTTGAAGCCAGGACACCAATTCCGACATACACCATGCGGAGTCACACGGGGACGCCTTCCTCCCAGACGCTGTTATTGTGCAGCCTCCGCACCGAACCAGCGTCTCCTTTTCCACTCATTGGAGCTCACGACAGTGCTGATGGCTGGCAGGCAACACATTCAAAACTACGAACGCTCAGGGCGGACGAGGATAAGATCAGTGAGTGGGCGCTAGGTCTCACAACTTACTGTGCATAATAGAATGCTGCGATTATGCCTCTTCCAAGCGACGAAACCACCGTTGACCAGAGAGGCTGCACCCCTGACTCGCGAATATCTCAGCGGCGAGGCAGACTCAAGATGCACCTGCTCTACTTTTCTTTCTCCCAACAACAAATGGCTAAGGCGGTCTGAGATAGGCGCGGTTGATAAAGACAATCGGTCCGTGACAGACACGCCCAGGTTACCAACTCACTAAGAATGTGCGGGCTCTCACATAGGGACCACAGCGAGGTGGAGTTATAGCAGTTTGGTTCCCGTTCCAGAGGACCGAATTATTCACTCAGTTGGAAATCTCCAAACCCATGACATTTGGAACATGGTGAAATGTCCAAGTGCGTCATACTTCTGCTGATGAGGAGGGCTAATTCAGGATCGACCTCACTCTACCCCTCCCATGCGCCAGTAGCCTGTCTGAGCCGACTTCGCAGAGGCTCCGCCTATTGCGGGCCACACGCATGCGGTGCGCCCATTTGTGAGTCATGAGCAAGCACCACATGTAGTAACACCGTTAGATGTCGACCACACCCACGTAGGAACCTATAGGACCGCGGCTGCGGAACGGCCACTGTGTGAGGTTCAGCTTCGCTCCCGCAAGTGGTCGGATACTACTTGCACTTGCTACGGCTGCGATCATGCCTGATCTAGCTGGCATCAATGATGTCACAAACTGTACGTCTCCACGCGTGACGATCTGCGGAAGCAGATCCGGACAGCTCAACCCATAACCTTCGCCAACGACGGAGAGCGAATACCGAAGATCCAAGAACCACCTGCATGTTTTGACGAACTGTGCCGAGCCAGGTCCTGAACTGGCCCCCTCTTCGACGCCTCCAATGGGACAACGGTGCCGGATCGAGGGCAGCAACACTGAGCTCCTGAGGCGGACGACGAAGAACATGCGTAAACCACCTCAGTCGTCTTTCTTGGATGGCCTGAGTTATCATTGCGATGTCGTCGCAGCGAGCGCGGACTGTTTCACTTGAGACGAAGTCGGTGAACTTCACTGAGAGGATGGTCCTCAAGCAGTGGTGGTCAAATGCCTCCAGTTTCCGCTCGTCCTCCATGCGCAAAGCCCAGCATTCACAACCGTAGAGAAGGACAGACCGGACAGATGCACGGTACACGCGAATCTTAGTGGCGATGGAGAAATCACGTCGGATCCATAGGCATTTCCGAAGGCTTGATAAAACCCAGCGAGCAGCATCGATTCGGGAGACAAGGTCGACCTTACTCTGTCCATTAGGCAGCAGCCTCGCTCTGAGGTATTTTAAACTGTCTACTTCTGCAAGTTGACAGCCATCAATCCTGAGGGGTGCCTTCTCCTGGTCAGGGATGCAGCTTGAAAACACTTGGGTCTTCCCAGCGTTTATGGATAAACCGACTGATTTAGCGATCTCGTTCACCCGTGACACCATAGACTGCCAATCACCAAAACTTGAAGAAAGTAAGGCGATACTTTCGTATGGCATCGGCGATTTCTCCTTCAGAGAGGGGAGGGGGGGTCGCATGGCACTGCATAGATAGGAGAGGAAAGAAACTCTGCTGAAGAGGAGAGCAAAGGCGAGGTATGTTGGGTATCGAAGTTGAGATGGGGCTCAAAGTGCTCACGCCAGCGCCCGACATGGCCGAGTTGTCAGCAATAAAGCCGCCGTTCACGTCGCGCACAGAGTCACTCAGTGTAGAGGGCTTACCGTTAACTTAGCGGATCAGCTGGTAGAGCTTTCGAGTGTCATCAACGGATACTATGGGACCGGGGACTAACCGGCAGGCCGAAACCCGGTTGACGGCCGACACATCCAAGGCGATAAACTTGACCTTTCACGAGGACAGATGGAGGTGAGGATCTCAGCGCTAAGGTGGGCGCTAAGATAGAGCAAACTGTACATTCCCTCACTGGGTTCATCATAAGGACATAAAAAGGGTACGTTTCAAAGCATGTTCTTTTAATAGACTTAAAAATTGCACAGTAGGAATAATCACAGATAAACGGACTAATTGTCATTCTGATTAAATGCTTTAGGATAGTAAAAAGTTCTCGATTTGTTGCAGAGTGTCCTTGACTCTGGCCCTGTCAGAAGGAAAAGGAATGCGTTAAGAGTCAAGGAGAAAAGCCAAATTCGAAAGACAAGAATGAGCCAAAAAGGTCGCACGTCCTTCCCCTTTTTCTTCCATGGCTTGGTAAATTTAGTCAACAATGACGCCCCGTCGGGACTTCAGTCGACAACCTTTTCACCCAACGAAAAGTGATCTGAATATCAATCGAGCAAACTCAGGCCAAATGCCCAGACTTTTTATCAGGGGCCTTTTGTGGATAAAATGTTTTAAGTGAAGAAAAAGGATACAGATCCTCCATGAGCTTCGGAACCTCCGACATGGCCTTCGTCAATTCTTCGCATTGGGCCATTGTGGAGTACATGAGCTAAAGAAGAAACGGCGATAGAAATAGGCTAGTCAAAGAGGCAGTCAAAATTAAACGCAAAACATGCTTGCTGAGACTTGCATCCAAAACCGATGCCTTTCATATTAATCCTTAAATCAAGCCCAGAAAAGGTCCTGCGAAAGGGCAGCGCAAGAAGCATGGGAGGCAGGTTAAAGTTCAGTTAAATCCTAAAAACGCCAGATACGGCCAGAACTTTTCAAGCCAAATGAATATAAACGCGTGGGAAAAACTGTTCGAGCGGAGCCATTCATGGAAAATTTACTCTAACTTCTGTGCCAAAAGTAAAAATAATAAAAAGAGCACAACCTTTTGTGTTAGATCTATATAATTAAACACAGTAAACTATCTACCGTATATTTGGGCGTTCGATTCGAAGTAGGAA
>CACRXP010000235.1:833800-885855 GCA_902702965.1 Spirometra erinaceieuropaei
CCACTGTACCTAAAAATGCCTTCGGTCGTAGTGACTCTGCCATGGCACCAGGCCCAGGAGGGTGAGGAGGAGAGAATATGAGGTATGCAGGGCAAGTTCGACAGCCGTTGCCGACTATGGCCATCGAGTGCTCCATACCAAGGTGAGAGCAGGGACAGCTACTTGTGCGTGACTTAGTTTATAGTGAGTGTAAACTTGCGCTGCACCTACCACACTCTCCCCCAAACCTAAACCCGGTATCAAGACAGATTCAAGAAGACCGAAGGCGAGGGAGGGTGCAGGTGGATGACACGGTCGTGCCCGCACCCCCTGATCCACATACCAAATGACCAGGATTTTAACCAGCAACAAATGGGTGGCTGGGACGGCCGGAGCCGTACCATGGCGTGTTGCCACACCTGGCTCCACTATCACGGAGAGGGTCATTGATGTCACATCAGGAGGGAGCGATTGCGGCCTGAGCCTTAGACCACCAGCCATCTGGCCCAGTCGAACCCATATCTCGGCGCACCACTCCTCACCCCGCTGGTCCAAACAGCAAATGACCAGGATTTTAACCACCAACAATGCGTGGCGACAAAGTTTTCAATGTGCGCGACGTCAGCCGGAAAGTGGGTCTACCATTGCACCCGAAATATTGGCATTTGTTATGGTGCGCATTCCGCGTTCCAGAATCTGATATGGCCCTCGTGTTGGTCCAGCGGATCTAAAACGTGGACCGTTTGGGGAGTACCTGCTATAACTGTAGAGTAATGCACGCACAGGCCATCGGACCTACGAGCCGCGTTCTGGGACACACAGTAAGCATCTTGGGGATCGAAAGCCGGATCCCCATGAGAATTCACCTACGGCACAGACCGTGTGCATTGAAAAGGCGCGACCTGAATATTTAAGGGACCTCGTCACTCGAAACGGTCCACTACATTGGCGCAAACGAAAACAACCTCTGAGATGTCCTAAGGCGTTAACAACTGGCTCTAATGGGAAATGAGTTGCCACGGTTCGCCTTACCGCACGAAAAAGGTTTTTAGCGAAATCATACGACTGGATGATATTGCAGGGGTGGCTGGCCCTCGTGGCGATATGAACCGCACGTCGCGGTAGGGTCGTAAGGAATTCAGGACGAAAACTATCACAAAGCTCTAACGAGATAGTACGCACCATGGAGACGAGTTTGACTTGTAATTCGTCTGCCTCAAAAATCGAAGACAGCCAGAGCGCGGCTCCAACACAAAACTGCTGAATGGAACCTTCTCTTACAACTGTCGCTCAGTTTGAAAATGCTACAGCCTCCGAGTATGACGCTGACGGCCGCCCACTAGTCAACCAAGAGATCATCGGTGCGATGAGATGGGGAAGAGGACGAGGAACTTCGTCAGCCATGGCTAACAAGTTACGCAGTTGCAGAGCGCGAACTAGAGCAAAAACTGTGTAACACCTACCATTTCATACGGATAGTCGTCTAGTTGATGGGTGGAAGTGCTATGACGTCCGATAATTATGGCTTCCTCAATTATGAGTCCAAAGTGAACTGAAATACCTGGTGGTTCTAATTCCAGCCATTCAAGGTATAGACGCATTATACTAACCAAAACCTAATTCGCCGAGTCCATAAATACCTAGCTATAGGGTACTCCGTTAGTTTCGACTATAAAATGAGCGAAAACAACCGTCACATAGTCCGCGGGAACATGGAACGGGTTACTCCATAGTACCAGTGAAGAACTAGATGGGGAAAGTTAATGAACTCAATTTTAGCTCACAACACTACCCGCCGATATGGAAAACCACGTCAGATGAAAGCAAGTGCTTAGCCTAGTACAGGATGTACCTCCATTCTATTTCTTGGACCCTGTGGATACCAATGAAAAGCTGTTTTGTTCGAAAATTTTGCCTCTGTAGAACTGGTTATTCGCAGAGACATGCTGTGGCGAATTTTCCTAACATGTGTGAGACAAGATTTTGTGATTTGACAGATTTGATCAACTAGAAGTGACTCAATTTAGGAAAACTTGGTGATCTCTGTGGGATTCGAAACTACGACAGCAATGGCAAGAACTAAGTGCAGCCGGCGATCTACCCACATGAGCTATCATAAGCTGACAGAGAGCCTTGAACTTATTTACAATTGAGCCAAGTCTTCTACTTAATCTGCTGCAACGTATGAAATCCAATTCTGATAGTATACTGACCACTCAAACAACAGTCGGTGAAAACGAACGCACAAGGTATCCAACGCCCCAACCTAATACACAAGAATACATGATGAAATGGGACGGAACGGAGAAGCAGGCTTTCCCTATCTAAAAGTGGCGTCAAAATATCGATGTACAAAACAGCTAGGTAACGTGCCACCATCACAGGTCCCTCACTAGCCACCTTGAACAGTCGTCTGGAGACTCAAAGTGAATGTATGAGCCTCTCAAGTGATATACACGTGAATAAAAGGACAACTTCATTAGAGGACCCGTCTCCGGAATTGATAGCACGCTTTTCGAACTCACGTACTCACTCTCTCTACTTCGGGCTTAGGTCACAGATGTAGTAAACAAGCTTAGCCATACGATCCCGCGCCCTTTAAGATCTTAATGCCATGTAAGAGGTAACGAGTGTTTGGATATGCTCTAAAAGCAGCAAAGAGCATACGAAGGGTATTGCTGGTAGGGTGGCAAAATTTCCAACGAAACATGAATAGGTTGCTTTGCGCCCTAGCAGTAGTTTGTAAACATTGCCCTAGTGGCATTAAATAAAAATAATTCCTATGTCAGTAACTGATTAGCTTTGCAGACAATCGGTTTACTGACAAGAACGACGAATACCTGGGCATTCACGGCGAGACCCCATTGGTGACGCCGGAAAAGTCTTCCCGGGCGGACACATTGTCCTGTGCATGGCTTAGAATTTAAATGTTGACTGTAGAAAGCAGGTGGCTGCTAAAACGTATCTCTGGTACGCCGCTGGTATGGAGTACGTAGAGCGTTCTGTTGAGAACATCGCAATGCAAACGCGGTTCGGGTTGCATCGCCTCGCAATACATATGTAGAAGTCCATGACCCAGAAATCTGTTAATGCAACTGACTACAAAACTCAATAAGCAGCCACTGTCCGCCTGATGAAAGTTTTGCTGTGGTCCAGAAATAGATAATATTTCGTGACGCTGCCCACTACATTGCTTGCAGTCGCTTCGGTCACTTCTTGGGTAAAGGGCAACTAAAGCATGTCCCAATCATTCTGGACGACGACTGTTTTAGGACCAACCACCGACTTAAATCGGTTCAATCATTCGGTTAAAATCCCGGAAAAACCATCCTGAAGACAAAAGTGGGTATGCGCGCCCAGTCGTCTACGTTTAAATTTGGGAAAGTTGTTCGACAAATGTGTAAGCAGTCTTTCGTCCTTGTTTGCGTGCAATAACTGCTCTTCCTAAGCCTAGGGATATACTTACGGCGTCTTTAGGATTCTGCCCGAGTCCGTCGTATCAATTTAGACTTTAATTTCCATCCAAATATGAACGGAAGTCGTCTTCGAAATTGGTGTCGCGGCTTCTTCTCTTTGACAATACAACGTTCGATCCTTTACATATTACACGAACAAACTCCCGTAGGTAATTTAGCCCTTTTAGTAGTACATTAAAACCTGTCAAGTCACATCGTTTCTGCATCCCGTACTTTTTTGATGTCAATGGATGCCCGGGTCCAATTTCTTCGAGCTTAACTATCATCCCACCGGCCCAACTTTATGCAAAGGCGATGCTGGGAAGACCTGAGAGCCGGCTACAATGCTGAACGACGCAAAAGTGTGGTTGATTTTACCTAGTGGAGAATCCAGGGCGCTGGTAGATGCCTTACTGTTAAATGGCATAAAAGGTCAAGAAGGAAGAGCGACCGATCCGCTAGGAAATGTGGGAGCACCTGCCTTATGGCTCAGGGCACGAGAACACAACTATTTCCTGGCTGCACAACGACGGTCTATCATGCAGTTGCACGTCCTCGATAGCATGTGCGTTCGGGCCAGGATTGAAGAGCATGAACGGAATCAGGCCACAAACCGAATCTTTCAGCTCGACGGACCTATGCGTTGTGATATTCCAAGAACAGCAAGGAGTGGATACTAATAAAAACGGCGCAACCCCTCTTCCAAAGAATGCTTAGTCTGACAATTCTTGACGAAGGCGGTGCGATTGTTAGTTGAATACGTCTACGTGCCCGGGTTTTAACGATTCGTACTATACGTGAAACAGGCTACCTTAGTTTGACCTCTACAATCCCATCGGGAAGGGTACATGCGTTCGTAAACACGCAGCACGCGCGACCCTAGTCGATTAGAATAGTTCGGAGTTGACCACCGAAGAATAAAGAGCGCGACGTCAAAGATCACCCGATAGTAGCTATTCCTTGTCGAACCAGACGGAATGGAGACGCCCACAGAACCTGCAGACTGCTCGCGACACGATTATGTTATAAAGTGCACATAATGGTATGTGGCAAATGGCTTATGATCCATTCTGTATACATTCTTTTGTCCTTGAGAACTCACAGCATTCGAGTTTTGAAAACAGTACACTGCGCACTGGAGTAAGGACCTTCGATGAACTTAACTCCAAGACATACGGAGAGGAAAAGCAGAAAACGTTATACCCATAATCTTTATTTCAGAAACAAAGAGAATGACAGGCTCGAAAGCCATTACTTGCTCCTTTGCCTCATCTTCCTCCTCTTCCGCTTCAATCGACGAACTCGCTTCTTACGCCACTTCGCTCGCATTTTTCACGCCAAAATATGACTAACGCTACAATTTAAAAAATCGGTCTGCTAATTGGTTCGAGAAAGACACGCAATGTTCAATACTTAGGTGTTAAAGGACTGTTTATTCAGTCCCTCAAAAACATCAAATAAATGTACGGCAATGAAAACCCAGCGAAC
The DNA here is from genome assembly GCA_902702965.1 of Spirometra erinaceieuropaei. Lineage (NCBI taxonomy): Eukaryota > Metazoa > Platyhelminthes > Cestoda > Diphyllobothriidea > Diphyllobothriidae > Spirometra > Spirometra erinaceieuropaei. The sequence goes on from CACRXP010000235.1 coordinate 838,723, forward strand.
TACGAAGGTACCTAGAGAAAACCTGGGAAGCAGTCGCATTGGAATTAAGGGAACAAGACTGTAAGAACGGAAACCATATATATAACCGGATGTACGGCTGGCACCGATTAATTAACGACGCAGTACATCATGCAATCAGGGTTCGGTAAAAATTTCTGTCAGTGTATGACAGCTATGTGTAGAAATGGCCAAAAAAACTTTCTGATTGAGTCTTCCGTGGCACTCGTACGTTTAACTTTACTTTTCATTTGCTATCGATTTTGTTTCCATTCCATGAAGTCATTTACTATCCCTAAGCCACCCAGAAATTTAAGAGACTCTCTGCCGGCGCGTGGCACCTCACAAGACGGAGCCCAGAAGTTAGTCGGGGGATCGCCCCCTCAGTATTTAAGCATATTTCGGTGTTGCGTCCGAGGACGTCAAGGGTAGCACACGCCGAGGTCACAGAGTAAAGGGAAGCGATCCATGCTAAGACCGATCTAAATAGATTCGCTAGTACGTCACAACACTCATTCATAAGAAAGGCAAGGAGGAAAGTTAAGCAAGCATAAATGTATAATGGGTAGACGTGGAAACTGGGAATATATAATAGTAGCTGAGTGTACAAGCGGGATGAGCTACAACAGGAGAGTGACCCGTCTGAAGGATTAAGTAACGCTGACATGCCTACTGAACAAGCGGTGGGGAACGCGGCACCGTGGGCAAATACAGGGAAGGCCGAGGGAGGTGCCGACGTAGAGAGAGAGAGAGAGAGAGAGAAGCGAACGTTGCAGCCAGTAGCGTGAATTGGGTCAGTGATAGAGAGAGGATGTGCACCGGCCGTTTTCATCTATGCGCATTTACACCATTGCCACCGCAGGTTCCCGCGGTAACGGCCACATGCATCTATGTTCGTCGCCCCCTTCCCCAAAAGGGCCATGTGGTAGGTGCGCTGGACCAACACTGGGAGCATATCGGATTCTGACAGGCGTTACGGAATGCGCACCACAGCAAATGCCAACATTTCGGGAATGCAGTTACAGACCCACTTGCCGGCTGACATTGCGCACATTAGGAACCCTGCCGCCCCGCATTGTTGGTGGTTAAAATTCTGGTCATTTACCATTTGGACCAGCGAGTGAGGAGTGGTGCGCCGAGGTACGAGTTCGACTGGGCCAGGCGGCTGGTGGTCTAAGAGTCAGGCCGCAATGGCTCCCTCCTGATGTGGCATCAGTGACCCTCTCCGTGATAGTCGAACCAGGTGTGGCAGCACGCCATGGTACGGCTCCGGGTGTTCCAGCGACACTTTTGATGTTGGTTAAAATCCTGGTCATTTGGTGTGTAAGTCATGGGTTGTGTGGTGGCACGCCAAGGTGCGGGCTCGACCGTGCCATCCATCTGCACCCACCCTCTCCTCCGGCCTACTTGACCCTGTCGTTATGCCGGGTCTTGGCTGGGGGGAGGGAGAGAGTGCGGTAGGTGCAGCGTAAGTCTTCATTCACTGCAAATTAAGTCACACACAACTCACCGTCTCCGCTCTCACCTTTCTGTGGAACACTCGGTGGACATCGTCAGCGTTGATGGTAGAATTGTGATGCACGTATGTGAGTATTTGGAGGGTTAGAGGCGGAGCCCTACATGACTCTGTTTATGTACGATGATTTTGCGTTCTCGCATTCGAAATAAAGTTGCAAATGCTTCGATTGTGTGTCACTTCACATTACGTTAATAATAAGGAAACGTTTCTATTCGCTGAGAGTCAGTGCGGAAAGACTGTGTATGACTACGTCCTTAACAACGTTGGCTTCAAGTATTGGGGTAGTAAAATTCAGCAGATGTCGAAAATTACCCGTTCAAGTTTTATTTTAAACATGCAAATTGTGTCGCTCATCATCATCATCATCATCATCATCATACTTTAGAACGAGGTTCACGGTCGAGCAGTCTGTTGGCTGAAGGAAAACTTATTTGATCGACTCGCGTGCGTTTGCGCTACAATGTTCTGATGACATTAGATTTGCGATCATCATATACCCAGATCTCTCAGATTCTTACGCCGTTATATAAATATAGTACTCGTATTTAGGATAGGCATTTATGCCAATGTTTATTTGTAAGACCTCGCCTTTGGACATGCTAAACTTCAGAGGCCCTCTGTTCGACTAAACACCCAGTTTGTCTATGTTCGATTAGAGCGTCTTTAAATAATCAGGGCACTTTATTTCATTGAAAAACTCTATACAGTTCATGGAGCGCTACATTATTAATACTGCACATGTAATATGCCACGGGCCTGCGTTTAATTTTTGATCCGGAAAAACTTATTGACAAAACACATTACTATTTCTGAAGTGATCCTGAAAAAGCGCGTATATTTGTTTGACTGTGCCATTTGAAGGGTACTTATCTACCAAGAATAAAGCGTGCCGGGTTGCATGAGTAATTTTACTATCTGCAAAGGTCTGCAATCCATCGATTCCCATTGCAAATCGCGTGACATTTTCAGCCTACAGTGGGCGTCCTCAGGATGGTGTATCATTTCGATTACGAAGACAGGCTCCGCACTTTGAGGTAGGTCAACATTCGAAGATACATCCATTGATATGGTAGCCTGTTTTCTATCGAATACATGCACTTAATCTGCCCAAATGCCATATTCAAATTGCCGCATATTTGGCGGCTCGGAGTCCAGAAGTTTTCTCCAGCATTTAACGCAATCGTAGAAAAGTTCAGAGATTGTTTGCCAGCGAAGTTCGCGCGTAAATGCCTAAAACTCGCCTGCCTTGAGTTTTGGAAAGCAGTTGAATTCCGAAAATTTTTTTCTTTTCACTGGCTGATATTGTTAGAATGTACCCCTTACCATGAACTTAACCAGCACCTCCTACAGTTATCATCTTCTTTTTATCTAATTTGCCGCCCCTGGGGCTTGGGGAAGAAAAACTTGTTCACATTAGAGTAACATCTTATTGTAAATACGTTTGCGAGCTGACACCCGATTCAGAAGATGACAGAGATGTAATAAACCGATGTCTTCGATCATCAAGAAGACTAACTGGCCAACGTTATGGTCTATACTCCACTAAAAACCGATTGTTAAAACAAGCTCTTGTTCCCGGAACAACAATGGAAACACTCCCTAGTGGACTAAACCCAGTCAACCAACGCAACCGGGGGGATATCAGTAAGCGGGTTTTATTAATGAATGTTTTAGACTGACAACGGAACAGTGCAGAAATGTCGGGGATAAATGATGCAAATATTGGAATCCCTCCGGTAGGACTGTTCTTAAACTTGCTGATGTTCAACTGGAAACCTGGTTGCCGTGACGTTGCGCAAAAACGACCATTGCAGAGATTCCGCAGTCCGCGCAGTCGGTACCCAATCTGCCAGCGAAGCCTATAATAACTCAGATTCAGGTTTTGCTTGGGAGACTGTGTGCAAATATCTTCTACTACATATCTTGGACGGATTACAGATATGATAACTGGCCATAATTTGCGGCCGAAACGAGGAAGAGTTTTTCAGGAGTCTCCTAACTGCTCAAATCAATCACCCGCTATGTCCCAACTTTTGTAAAAGCGGATTAAGAGCAAAACGGATCTTTATCGAATGCCTATTTATGGCCTTCTCACTGGTATACCAAGCCCATAAGTTGACTTGTTCAACTGCAGTTCGTGTAAACGTAACATTCTCTGATTGCACTGCAGACGCGATTCGCAAGAGTGTAAGTGATTGGTTTCATGGGGCGAGAGGCCGACACGCCTAGATAGCAGAACGTATTCAAACTTCTGAGAAGGTAAACAATTTGTCTTTAATCCTTCTAACTTACTTTAAGCTTCTGTCTTTACTAGCACGGCGTACCTTGCCTGACGGTTTTTCTGTTCGAACACACCACGATTACGCCTTTTACACCATTAAAACGTGCTCATATTCACACTGCTTTACTTAGCACTGCATTGCAGTTAAAATAAATTACTAAAAAGCATAACATCAAGAACATAAATGTTCTTTGTTAATTTTTACCATTTATGTGTACACAGAGAACTAACGGCTTTTTGTCTTGCGGAATCCGCTACTGAAAACGACATCTGTGCACTGTATGTACCGTGGCAAAGCATGGTGTACGAATCTATGGCTGTGCACATACTTTTTTCTGATAACTTTTTCTGATAACTGTTTGATAGACCTCTTGTTCCAATGGAAGCAATGCGTCACCCACCCCCTAACTTGTTTCCTCCACGGCCGTTTTACAAATTTATTCCTCNCTGCCATCTTTTTAACCCATGTGATGTAAGAAATGATTTTAAATGCCGGTTGTGGCGTCTATGCTTTAACTTGAGTGAAGCGCAAAAACATTTAATTATTTAACCGATTATTAAAAAATGAGGCCTTAGACGCAGGTAGATCATTCAGCACGCCCTTAGAAGTAGTCTGTGTGTTTTCTAGTCAAGCTTGTTTCTTGATTCACCTACTGATCGGCTATTAAACTATAACCGTCGAAGGGACGAACCGTCGACGTTGTTCGGTGATCAGCTACTGCGTCGGACTTGTAACCCATCGTCTTCATCGACAGTTTCGCATGAGGATCAATTAGTATTGAAAAGCTACCGGCGGTTCGATGATCGATCTCAAGCCGTACGGAGGAAGAACGCTACCGTTGCCAGAGATACAGCCGTTGGCAGGCCAGAGACTAATGGCCAGCAAAAGATTTTAAAGGCCTTACTGTAGAGGTCACACACCGTAAACAGTAGAGCCACTTCCCCCCTGACAAACTGGCCAATCAGAACAGTGGGGTGTTTGCCACCTGCTACTCGACAGCACACGTCGATGCGAGTACCCATGTTATTGCAGGTTATCCTGCTAATTTGCGTAATACCTACCAATTTTATCACGGGAAAGTGACACAATCGCCGGAACAGGAGCTTTATTAACCTGAAGTTTCGGACTCACATTCGTGCAATTTGTTTATCAGCACGGACCAACTGCCAACGCAACTGGCTACGCAACCGATTCACGGTATACAGCCTAGAAAACCAATCGCTCAAAATCCTTCAAGGTCTGCAGTTATTCAAGTCCCACGAGATCTGGAAAGGGCTAAGTCGCTTCTGATTAAATTCAACAAAATTTATCAGATTTTAAGTATTTTTTCGCTTATTGAGTTTTGAATACACACATTAATTCATCATATATTAGCCGACGTATTCGTTATAACATCGAAAGCGGAATTATACCGACTATATCACGTCGAAGTTTATGGATTCTCAGCAGGCTAACTGTAGTAGTACGGCCAGCGACGGCACCTCTTTGGAAGATAAGTCCGGTGAGTTGTCCTTCGCATCCAGACCCTGTGCTCGCTCTACCTTCGCCTCCAGCCAACGACCAGCAAAGCGTGCAAAAAGCGTAAATACCGCAAAAAGTGTGAGGTACGAAGACGAGCCTTGTGCTGGGTGCGCAGAAATTCAAATCAAAGTAGAACAACTGGAAAAGGAGCTTGCTGATTTAAGGACGCTCGTGAAACAGACCGTAGTCGGCCAGAACGTGTCCAGTTTTAGAATCCCAAAAACGAAGAGCCAAACGCGAAAAAATATCTCCTCGGGGGAATCTTCAAACACGAGTTGCAACTCAACAGCCAAAACCGCAGACGCCGGTAACAGCAGGACAATGAAAACGAAGCCGCCGATAAAGGGAGACTCGATTCCCACGCACGATGTCTTAAGCGATGTCGCAAAAAAATTACCTATCGCGGAATCCATCTCACCTAAGCCTCTTGCTGTAAGTGATGGGATTTCTGTTCTGCCTGGAGACGATATACCTGGGTCATCCAGTCTACTGTTGCCCTATTGTTCTGGCAACCACCCCGAGCGCACTACAGTGCACGTATCTGAATGTGAAGACATAAACCAGTGGGTAGAGGGAAACGCCATGACAGGATTCTGAAGTCCCAGCCAGCCCTGATGGGTTGCTCGGGACAGTCGGTAGACAGTAAAAGTGTGCGCCCAAGCGATGACTCCGTAAATCGTCCTCGCCCACATGCAGCGCATTCACCGGAAAGACAGAGTAAGGAGGACCATGCTCGCCAGCAGTGTCTGGTTATTCAGGGTTTGTCAGAATCAAATGCAGTCAGACCTGAAGACCGTGTCTCAGAGGACCTTGCTTCTTTTCATGGTCTGCTAAATCATTTACTGCCGGCAGACATGGAAATAAAGGTTCTGAAAGCATTCCGGATAGGAAAAAGGAGTGAAGACAGGAAAGTAGCACAACCACCTCGCCCTCTCAAAATTATGCTGGAGAACAAAGAGCAAATCAAGTTTATCCTCTCTAAAAAACCGATCTCAGAAACACACACAAACAGGTTTTTTTTTCAACCGGACTATTCACCAGCGGGACGGTTGAAACGCCGGGAACTTGTCTTGGAGTTAAAATCAAGACTGAAGGATGGCGAACACGATCTGGCTATCTTCAGGGGGAAGGTAGTTCGGAAATATATGCCGTTTCAGTGGAACTAGCCTGTAATACTACGAACGACGACAGCTACTCAGCTAAAACAGACACCTTCGTTGAACCACCTGATCAAGGCGCCACACAAGTTGGCCCGTAGCGTCCAGTGATCTGACTGAAACAAGGCATGTAAATGGAACCAATCAGGTAACGGAAGAGCCTAGAGAACACGACGTCCGCGATAACGGAGTAATGCTCACAGCAGTAACAAATGCAACGGGAAATTTGGCTGGTGCTAAACTGAGGTGCTTGTACACGAATGCCCAAAGCCTCATATCGAAACTAGACGAACTAAAACTTTGCCTTGTTGAGCTGTCTCCAGATGTTTTAGCAGTAACTGAGACCTCGCAGTCCGGGAATATTAGTGATAACGAAGTAGCCTTGCCTGGATACCAAATTTATCGGAGGGACAGGGTACATCGTCAGGGTGGTGGTATCGTTGTGTATGTGAATAAAGGTCTGAAAGTGTCGGATAACACCACCAAGTTTGCGTGCAGTACGGAAGCTATCTGGTTGACCATCAAGGCTACCGGTTCCCCGTGTCTCGATGTCCTTACTGTCTACCGACCACCTAGGACAGATCGAATCGCCGACGCTCAACTATTGGAGCAGTTGGAGAAATTTTCCAGTCGACCTAACATCATGATCATGGGCGACTTCAACGCACCAGGAACAAACTGGAATACCCTCCAAGCGTCAGGTCCAAAATCGGCATTCGATTACCGCCTGTTGAGCAAGACATTAAATGCGTGCCTCACACAACATGTAATGTTCCCAACGAGAACACGTGAAGGACAAAGGGCAAACTGCCTGGATCCGGTCTTTACGAAAACACCAGACAGCATAGACGAGATCGCCTCCATGCCGCCCCTTGGCCGAAGTGACCACGTAGTGCTTATGTGGGATTATTCGTTATTCTCCATTTCACACACTCCAGACCACAAAAGGCGTAATGTTTGGCGGGGCGACTTCAATCAGATGAGGGCAGACTTATCCGGTCTTGACTGGGGCTCTTTGTTTACGGGAAGTGCCAACGATGACTGGGAGCTGTTCAAGAATGTCCTTCTGCAGCTCATCAACAACCACTGCCCACTGACTAGTGTAAGACTGAAGAAACGCCCTGGGTTGCTAAATAGCAACCTTAAGAAAGAAATCAAGAGGAAGCACAAATTGTGGAGAAAATACTGCGTCACTAGACAAGCTGAATGCTTCAACACCTACAAGACACAGAGGAACAAACTGAGGAAGCTGATAATTCAGACGCGGCGGGAATTCGAGAAGAACTTGCTACAAAAAGCAACGCAGAACCCAAAATTGCTCTACAACTACCTCCGACGAACTACAAGGAACAGGCATCAAATCCCCTTGATAAAGACTACCGATGGCGTTGAGATCGCTGATAGTAGGGATAAAGCTGCGTATTTTTCACGGTTTTTCCAATCAGTCTACACAAACGAGGTAAGGTTCCTTCCTCCCTCCACAGAAGAACTGCCGACTCCAAGCGTCAGTGATATACTCTTCTCAGAAGGCATTGTCCGAAGAGAATTAGAGGCATTGAACGAGTCGAAGTCGCCAGGACCAGACGAGATTCCATCCAAGCTTCTGAATGAACTTGCCCGTGAGCTCTCTGTGCCTTTGTCGATGCTCTTTCAAACGTCATTTGACACTGGAACACTTCCTGTCGATTGGAAGCTGGCGCATATTACTCCGATACACAAAGGAGGTAACAGGGCAGCGACGACAAATTACCGGCCCATAAGCTTGACATGCATTCTCTGCAAAGTTATGGAAAGGATCATAAAGTGTGAACTAATGCAATACCTGGAAGTTCACGGCCTGCTGTCGAAATGCCAACATGGGTTCCGAAAAGGAAGATCCTGCACGACAAACCTGCTGCAATCTCCCCAGAGCTGGACCCAAGCTCTCGACGACGGGCACGCGGTCCACATAGCCTTCGTCGACTTCCAGAAGGCTTTCGACACTGTGCCACACCAAAGGCTCTTACATAAGCTGAAAAAAAGGGATCGGTGGCAACTTCCATAAATGGATCGAAAACTTCCTTGTGGGTCGACAGCAGGTTGTGTGCGTCGGTCGGGGAAAATCAGATCCGGCTATGGTCGATAGTGGTGTCACCCAGGGTTCAGTACTAGGACCCATTTTGTTCCTTATCTACGTGGACGATGCCGCAAGAGATTTAGACTGTGAAGTAGCAATGTTTGCGGATGATATGAAGATATGGAGTGTAATTCGGGGTTCTGCCGATGAAGACAGACTGCAGATGAACCTGAATCGTTTGGAGGAATGGTCAAACCGTTGGCTCCTGCGGTTCAACGTTGCCAAATGTAGCATACTTCGCCTAGGCAACACAGCCAGATCCGTCAGCACAAGAGGCTACTTTCTGGGCGGTGCAGCCCTACAAGAGGTCGAAGCCCAAAAGGACCTCGGTGTGCTTACGACGAGTTCCCTAAAACCATCCGCCCACTGTTCGAGGGTGGCAAAAAGCGCAATGTCCGTACTGTACGCCATCAAGCGTGCGTTTATGGACTTTGACGAAGAAGCTTTCTCTAAGACATTCGGAACATTCGTTCGGCCGGATTTAGAGTACGGCATACAAGCTTGGAGGCCGTGGGCTGTTGTGGATCAAAACTGCCTCGAAAGAGTCCAGAGGAGAGCCACGAAGATGGTTAGGGGTCAAAGCTCCTTTCCTTATGCAACCCGCCTAGTAAATCTGAACCTCTTTCCTTTGAGTTACAGGCACCTTGCGGAGATCACTTGCAAGCCTTCCGCATTGTAAAGGGGTTGGATTGCAGTCTGGCCTTCGAGGAATTTTTTGAATTTGCTACCACGACCAACCTCCGAGGTCACCCGTTAAAACTGCGCACTCAGCAGGCACGGCTGGATGTGCGGAAGTTCTACTTCTCGGTTCGGGTGGTCAAACCGTGGAATGAGCTTCCCGCAGATGTTGTGATGTCACCATCTATACAAAATTTTCAGAAGAATCGGGACATATTTATGTTCCGAAATGACCAAGAGCGATGAGAAGTCGAGCTCACCCCCTGTAACTCCTTCTCATTTTGTCCCACCATTATGGGCGTGTTCGAACTATTTCAGCCCAGATCATCTATCTGTACACCACAAATTTTTTATGTTGCAAATAGGGTGCTCAAAGGCTTACGACTATTTCCCTCAAAAAACTGAACTGAACTGAACTGAATCCAAAATCACAGACGAAGTCAGATAATGGTGGTGAATTACCCATATTTTGCAGTATTTATTAGATGTTTTTGCTAGGCCGCCACATGCAGATCACAGTTGGCAGCTTCTGACTGCATCAGGGCTCAAGTGGCCACGAGGAGGGCGTGCTGCTGATCACTATTCCTGATTTTGACGTCGGAAAGCCAAAATGTCCAAGAGTCCACACGGATGACGTGTGATGAGCATGGACATCGATTGTCTTGGCCGACACATAAGCACATAGATAGATAGATAGATAGATAATTTTTATTAAAGATCCGTCGGGGTCCCATCTGCCTTGTCAGTTCTATATCCAAGTCAGGCTCAATGCCCTAACGGGCTGTCATGTATGTGAGATCCGAGCGAATCACCCCCTCACGCGAAAACCGAGCGTGCTTCTCGAGGGCCATACCGTGTGTGGCATGTGCAAACGGGCCATTTGGCCCTCCCAATCCCCGTATCAGCTGACTGACCGGCTTAAGCAGTGTGCTGGAACCTAGGAGAGAGCTAGACTGACTCAGGCGATCGTGTCTCCACGGCACTCAGCCCATATTCCTGCCTATAAACATGACAACTGCATGGAAATTGCATGCTTCAACAACTGGCCAGTCGAGCCGTTATGCACTTGGGAGCTGCCAACTGTGATCGGCATGTGGAGGCCTAGCAACTACATCATATAAATACTGCAACACCTGAGAAATTTACTACACTTATCTGACTCTATCTCTGATGGTGGATTCGAGTGAAAATCCGGAAAAGCAGGTTTATAAAGCTCTTGTTCTGGCGATCGTGTCCCTTCTTCGTGACTTCTTCCTGAAACTCGCCTCTTCGCTACTACTATCCATTTTATATTTTTGTACAGATCGATGCGCATTCGTTAAAGCTTTTGTCGATACGTGCGCATTAACTTCTTTGGTTAAAACTAATACACTGAGGCATAAGGAGATAAGGCAAAGACACCACTTGGCAGCCAACGACATAGTCGAGCAATTTCATACCGGAAAAAAGTCCGTGCTGTGTGTCAAAGGGGACCAATGAAATGGTTGGGTCACCTGCATCTTGAGTTTCTTGGTCTTGCGCGTCATTGAGGTCACATCCGAACTGTTCGGTATTCCCTTTCGACGGCCAAGCGAGATAACCAGATAAATCTATCGCGGTGCCGATCAGAATTCTGCCAACTTCATGCACCGTCCACGACAGATCGTAACTTCGCAAACGCCTGTCCTGCCAGAACTCCAGCGACAGAGTTTTAAGTCGAAATGATTTTACAGACTTTACTTGTGTGTTCCTTCGCTGCGAAGATGTGTTTGAACTGCAAAAACAGCCGTATGGAAGACCGCTTATGGACCTCTCACACAATGTTAAAACCCGCTGGATCTTCGCGGTGACAGGGAGAAGATGATCAGCATCGACCGAGTGGGATGTGCTGTCACAGGGGAACGGGCGCATCGGCCGAAAAGACACACATGTGCCGACTCCCTATACCTACTACCCCGGTCACTGACTGCAACTCTTCAGGTGCCGATGATACTCGGACCACTCACAACGGTCATCAAGAGAAGTTTTCCGACCTTTCTATAGGTGGTGTGTTTGATCTCATATTTCCAATTTGACGTCGTTATTACGTCGGACATCAGTCTATACGGAGATACCGTACGCGTCCGTGCTCAAGGTCGTCAGCGTGTCCACGTATCCGAGCCGCCTTCGCTCCACCCAACACGATTGCTCATCACTGCTTGCCTGTGTGGAACTCTGTCTTCGGGTTACCAAGACTGTGACGCCAATAAATATTCCTTACTTCATCGGCTGGTCGCAAAGGTAAGAGGCTCAGGCGGGGGAGCACACTTCGAGCCGGAATCAATGACTTAAATGCTTAACATGACTAGTGAGAACATTTGCTGCCTCCGCCTGATGTTCAAGTGCGCACACTTGAGTTCCCATAAACTTTGTCCGATGACTCTGTCTTCCTTGACTTTTGATTTGGAAAACCTCGCATTGTCGATCATCACATCTTCAACCGTCAACCATTCTTCTTTCGTACTTAAACTTGAGAAATGCTACATAATTTACATCTGTCTTCCTTTTATGTGTCCATTTGCATTCCAATTCTCTACTAACGCACTCATCCTTGTTGCTACTCCGGAAATACAAGCCAATTCTGTGAACTCTTTGAAAAATCGCAGAGACTTCACTTGATGTCTAGATAATCGGAGGAGATTTTAATTTGCCAGAAATTTACTGGGCCCCGCATAATTCCTCCTCTAAATTCCAGAAGCGTCTAGACGCCATTCACTTTTCAAACTCGTCTCAAGTAGTCCACTGTTCGACCAGAAACGATTGTGTATTAGATTTGATTTTTATCAATAGGATCTTCCGTCTATCTATGAATTTCTATCGAGGCCTTTTTGCAAGTGATCAGGCATTAACTCGTTCTCGTCTTCCAGTTGCCATTACCGCAAAGAAGACAGTAAAACGCAGCATTTTTGACTTTGCTAATGTTAACAAGGAATTAGCAAACAAGTTTACAAGCACTCCTTGCTGGAACAATATTTATGTAAATGGTGATCTAATTTTTTTCAACAGTTTATTACAGTACGAAACAGAAGGTCCTCTCGACCTAATTCCACGAAAGACGTTTAGACTGACTGCCAGTTACCCCGCTTTCTTACATTTGCTTAAAAAAACAGACTGTAAAAGCTACAAAAGCATCTTAAAGATCCTTTCGTAAGCTCATTATCAGTCCACCCATGAATCGTTGAAATACTTGAATTAGCTTCGAAAATGAGGCTCGCGCGAGATAGGCGTAGAGAGTCTTTAGCTATTCATGACATAATTGATTCTTAATCAGTTGCTTAGGCCTTCCGTCAAAGAACACCAGTTAAGTCCCACCAAGTCATTCCGCCTTTGCTTAGTTCCAGCGATACCTTCATTATAGAGGAGTCAGGCAAAGTGGAAATGCCATATTCCTTCTTTGTCAAACATTCAACATTGAAGCTGATCCAATCCCTTCAATTCCTCCGTTATCCGATGCCTCCCTCAGCACCCTTAATTTTGCTCCGGCAACTATTCAAATACTGATAAACCAGTTTACTTACTCGCACTCAGTAGGTACGGGTAATATTCCGAACTCTCTTATAAAACAGTTAAAAGATCTTCCTCCTCTGCTTAGCAAACTCCTTTCTGTATTTCTCGAAAATGATTTCTTTCATGACCATTGAAAAACTTCTACCATTATTCCAGTATTTAAGTCCGGCTGTCGTTCTGATGTCCACAACTATCGAGGTGTCCATAAAACACCTTCCCTATCCAAAATCTTTAAAAAATTAGTGCTTGGAAATTACCGAATTTTGCCTTGCCAATCAAGTTATTAGCCCTTCCCAGCATAGTGTTTTACCAGATGGCTCTTGTGAAACATGTCGTATGTCGTTTGTCAGTCTACTTAGTTCTCTTCGTAATGATCATTTATCAGTTGTCGTTATTTTGATCTTAGTAAAGCCTTTGATAAAGTGCCACATATAAGACTTTTACTTAAATAAGAAGCCCCTGCACTTCACAGTCCACGTATAGACTTTATCAAGTCATACCTGTCTAATGGTAAAAAAGGTTTAAATGTAAACTTCGTTTTCCAAGGAGAACGTTAGTTTAAGTGGCGTCATACAAGGTACCGTTTTAGGTCCTCTTTTGTTCCTGCTTTACACAAATGATATCCCGTCGGCAGTTAAACATTCTCAGTCATTTATATAGCAGATCAAATCAGATCAGATTTATTAAGGGAAAGGTAGGCTAGAGCCTTTGAACACCCTTTTGGTTACAATAACGTCATAAAAACAATGTGTAAGACAAGTGTAAAAGAAAATTAGGTAAGTAATTACATACAACAAGCATTGATCACTGATATAAATTTGTCTGTGAATGCCTTCTATGTCAAAATTGTACAATAACCAGTACGGTACTGGATGGACCAGGAAATATCGAAGCAAGCGCATATGTTGCGGTCAGGAGATAGCGAAAATTGCGAAACGTAATGTTACTAAAATATAGGGAGTAGCATGCTTTGTAACATAAAACGTTGGGTGGGGCGGGTGGCACAGGGGGAAATTTGTTAGTTTCTGATGCTGTGGAAGTACATATCCCTGTACTGGTCAAGCTTTCTCTAAAATGAGTCCACGGATGACGACATGACGACGTCCACAGGCAGGGCATTCCATGCCTTTGCCACTCTGTGGCTGAAGAAGGACCTCCTTACGTCCAGTCTCGCCCCTGTCACACGTAGTTTCAGAGGGTGTCCTCTAAAGCTAGTTGTGGTGGCCAGCTGAAAGAAGTCGCCGGATGCGAGGCAGCAGTCCTGACCCCGTAGCATTCTAAACGTTTGAATTAAGTCGCCACGTAGTTGTCTGTAGTCCAGGGGAAAGAGGTTAAGATTTGACAGTCTAGTTTCGTAAGGAAGGTTTTTATGACCTCTGACAAACTTGGGTGCCCGTCGTTGGACTTTTTCGAGGGTGGTACGATCCTTGATAGTCCAGGGTCTCCAGGCCTGAACGGCAAATTTGAACTGTGGGCGCACAAACATCCCGAAAACCTTGCGAAAGAACTCTTCGTCGAACTTGGCAAATGCCTGCTTGATGAGATATAAGCTGAACATTGCGGATTTCGCTGCTTTCAATCAGTGGATTGATGGCTTTATTGAAGATGTGATCCGCACACCTAGATCCTTGTGAACCTCTACCAGTGGCAGCGGTGTGTGATTTAGATAGTACGTCTGCCGGTGCGCAGAGGTGGTTCTACCAATCCTCAGAATGTTGCATTTGGTAACATTAAATGGGAGGAGCCAGTAGCCTGACCATTGTTCGAGTGGGTCTAATTTTGCCTGTAGATTTGCTTCATCGTCCTTGTCGCGGATGACGGTCCAAAGTTTTATATCGTCAGCAAACAAAGCAATGTCGCAGTCCAGCCCATGGATACAGTCATCAATATATATGACGAAGAGCATAGGGCCAAGAACGGAGCCCTGAGGTACTACGCTCGTAACCGTCACCTCTACCGATTGCTGGCCACCAAGACGGACAGTCTGGGACCGACCAATCAAAAAGTTTTCAGTCCCAGACTTTCCGTCTTGGTGGCCGGCAATTGGCAGAGGTGACGGTTATGCTGATGATCTGAAATGTGTATGTTCATTCAATAAATCTACGACGCACATCTAAGCATATCCAACAGTCATAAACAGTCTGGTCGCTTCTATGTCTGACAGACTCACCACTGTGTTATATGAACGAGCACAGCCAACTAAGTACCTTAATCCGGTATTTCTCCCTCTCTTAGTATGATCGCCGGTGTTAGCAATTCTTCTGTTTGGCCTTAATAAGTTGGCTAAAACACATCCGTTTCCTGGATTTGTAGCCTTTGCAAAATATACGTTTGCACAAATCTGCAAGTCTGCGTACGTCCTCTTGGCATGTAGCATCGTTTTTACTGGTCTAAAAGTTTAGGGACGAGAACTGGGCGGCTTTGGAGTTAGAAAGTTTTTCCCGGAAGTTTCGGAACATTTCATGAATTGAGACCAACTACTGTGGCCTCGAAAATCTTTGCTTATCCCGCATAAGTACAGTTGTATTTCTGTCCCGAAACCTGTTCGGACATAATTCTCAAGGGGCCACGCTCCAATGAGAGTGCCGTTAGGAACTCCTCAGTAGTACCAAATATCCCAGCAGTGTCCTGGATAAGTACTGTTGTGAAGGCTATTGGAAATTGCGAATATACAAGGTGAGGTTGATCAATATCTGCTTTCTTAAATTAAGGAATGTAAGCTAGTTTACTGGATAGAATATAACGTCGGTAATCGCGACATTATGAGAAACGGCGCCAAAAGGACTGCGCTATTTTTGCCTTGCATTTCTCAAAAAATGAAATATTTTTTAAATATTAACTGTGGATCTCTCTCCTAACTTTTGGATTTTCGCCTGCCGCCACCTTCTCCGTTTAGCTGCGCCGAATATGAAGACATACGCATCTGATGGACATGTTTCTAGGAGGCGAGGCCAATTAACGGAATGAATGGTCTCGTCTGACCTTAGAAGATTACACTGATCTAGTAACCATTAGTCACATAGTTGGAACTGTGTGCTGACAACTATTACCATTAGCCTTTTTGCGTAACTCACTCGTTGTTGGCGTTTGTTTATAAAGAAACCTAAGCATCAGAGGGATACGACAGACAACGTCGTGAGCGACGACGTCCACCATCTGTCCTACGGAGAGGGCACATTGCCGGTGACCTTGACACAGTTTATGGGGGGATAGGCCTGCGCGGCATCTGCCGCAGTCCCTCTCCCTCCCATTTCCCATCCATTAGGCTGCGGTGGCACGAAAGTGTCCAGACGACGACCGGGGGAGTGACTGACAAAACTCAACAACCCGTCTGCGCGTGCCACACACACTATGCTCCGTAGAAAACTCGCCAGGCTACTGGAAGTGTTCTAGAGTCCAGGTAGGGGGAGGGGACTATCAGTTCTGCAAAATAATCGAGTTGTCCCGCCAGTTAACCTTCCAGGTCACGACGGATAGTGCGCCCAGATGGATTAGTTGCTGGTGAGGAGTGTGCTGATTTGCCGGTGAAATGGATTTCCAACGGTCGACCTCACTCTCGCCCTTTCCTCTGCATTGCACTAGTAGACTGCCAGAGCCTGTCAACCACCGGTCCCAGTGCCGCGCGGCCTACATAGGGGCATGCTAACACGCCCCCCTTGTAAAGCTGGATGCTTGAGCCCCGCACAGCCCCCATCACTGCGTGTTGTGGTCCATTTTGGCTTACTCTGCCTCCGTCTTCGTCCATCACATTTACAGCGTGACCAGTTTTGGGGTCTTATACACAAAATATGACAGTTTGACTCTGATAAGTACAACTGGCTTCTGCTAAAATCGTTGACCTCTGTTAAAAGTGTGCCTTTTTCTTCTGCCTCCGGCAGTCTACGCAGCGGATCTGGGCCACTAGACGGGAATCGAATGGCATACACACAGATAGGCAAAAAAGGTGGAAGCGCTGTCATTTGCAGCGATGTGGGACGGCAGAAGCCCAAAAGGCCGCGGCGGCAAAAAAATACCACAAGCACACCTACTGAACACACATTAGTACGTAAGGTAGCCGTGATGGAAGACCTGCGGCCGCGTATTTGGCACCCGCCATTCTGTCTCTGCCTGACACAGCTGCAAGGAGTTCGGTTCATAGGCGAGTCTCCGAGCGGTTCCTGTGTGTCTTATGGATTAACACTCGAATTTTAATAGTAACTTTCGGAACCAGTCTAATATGGATAGCATATATACCAGAGAGCACACGATGAAAGTTGGGAAGCCCATTGACCAGCAAACCCCTCTCGACTGTGTCCTACAACGGCAGAAACACGTATGTGGGCTGCCAGTACGGTAAATCATGAAACGCATGTATACTGCAGGCTGCATGTTGACTGTTTAAGAATATTACACGGTTATCCCGCTGTAGTTGATGGATTTCGGCTCACGTATTCTTGCCAGCTTTTGAATTGGGTCTATAAAGCTTCCTTCCGAATGTTTTACTCCAAGTTAACGAATGGGTTTCTTGAAATATCTACCAGATGCACACACAGAATGCTGGGAAGATCACTAATGAGTTGAATCAAACGTATGTGTCTCATCCTGTTGCGGAAAATCGGCAAAACACGCATTTCTTAGTCTTTAACTAGTGTCGCAGCTGTCTGTATGGCGAATCCCGCGACAGTATAGGGTTGTAATTTAAAAGGGGATTTGCGCTGTTGACCAAAAGCACCCCAGAACGCATCATTCGGAATCAAAATTGGACCATACATGTTAGGGGTTGGTGTTAGGGGTTCAGTGTTAGGCATAGGGGTTCGGGGTTAGAAGTTAGGGGTTTGGGTTAGGGGCTGCAGTTAGGGGTTAGGGTAAGGGATTAGGGTTTAGTGGTTAGGCGTAAGGGTTGGAGTCAGGGGTTAGGGTTAGGGACGAGGGTTAAACCTCTATTACCACTGGTCATGTGTGACGGACGGCCGGGACCTGTCTACTGGAGGTACGGTTACGAACTAATATCTGACCCAAAATTGCATACTTCTGCATGCACAGACGGTTCCAATGGTAAAATGCGAACTTCTCGTCCAACCACTTCTTTACTCCTGTCGATCTACACATCTCATTCCCATGGAGGCGAGGTTGAATAGTCTGTGCAAGCCTAACCCACATATATATTGGTTACATTCTCGTCTTTGATTAGGGCATGACCCCAACGACATTGAACTTTCGATAGTCAGATAGGTCAGTCGTCATGGCAGCAGAATGTCGCAGTTGTTATGGCCTCGTTCCGGTGATATCGCAGGTTAAGGCCTACTTTTGTTTCTTACTGCAATGCCTTAAAATAAGTATAGGTGAAAGAAAAATATGCCGCTTTTTGCGCGCTATTATTGGCTTTTTTGCTAAACTGACAGACTGCATGCCTACTGTCCAGAAATAGTCTTGCAGACCACATGAAATATGAATAGTGTCAGACCGCGTCATTTATCCATCATTGTACCATTTTAAAGTCCCGAAATATAAACATCGTCTTCCAATATCCAGATGGTACTGACCAAATTTTTAAATAAAGCTTGCGACAACGCCCCCTGTCACTCAGTCATTGATTTTGCGTTTTGTCGGTGCATGCATTTTGCTACCCGCTTCTCGCCGTTCTACAATTTCTTGGCTTGATAAATGATAATATTTGCTTAATAGAAGCGAAGAGCAGAATTTCTTGCTAGAGGTGAGAACCGTGTGAGCCACGAAATGCTCGAGTCATGGTTTTCCGGTCCTCAGGCAATCAAGAAGCGCAATGACCTCCCCTCTCCATATTTGGCGCAGAGACATCGTCTAGGTAATTAGTTAGCCGCGAGGACGGCGTGCGGATTACCACTGTTTCTGGTGCAAATATCGGAGAGCCAAATTGCCCAAGAGCCCACACGGATTACGGAATCCGGGCGTCAGCAACTCGGTTGCGTGCGATAAGCGTGGGAATCGATAATGTTGACCGGCACACAAGGGCATAGCAACTGCACGGCAACTGCATACCTCAACACCTGGCCAGTCGAGCCGTGATGCACTCGGGAGCTGCCAACTGCGATGGACATGTAGCAGCCCAGCAACTACATCCTATAAATACCGCAACACCTGTATAATGCACCACCCTTATCTGACTCTGTCCCTGATGATGGATTCGAGGGAGATTCCAAAACGCCAGGCTAGTAAAGCTCTTGTTCCAGCAATCGTGCCTCCTTCGTCGAGAATATTTGCATACTCTGGCTTGAGAGAAGAACGACCTCTCTCTCTCTCTCTCTCTCTCTCTCTCTCACACACACACACACACACACACACACACACACCTACACCGGTAATTAGGTGGTGAGTTTAGACGCGATGCCAAGCATGACATGCAATGTCTTTTCTAGACGGACCACACACACACGGACGGTGATAGTCGAGAGCCTAGGCAGAATCATCATGGCGTAACCAGCGCACAAAATGGGCCAGTTGTGACCACTTCCGGAAGAAGTTATAAGCCAGTCCATGCAAACCTCTTAGTCAGGTGATTGTAAAATATGCTTGTCCTGCGGCAAGTCGATTATTAGATAACGCGGACTACCAACTTTTTGCCAAAATAATTGCGCCCACTACCACCGGCAGCGTATGAGCGTCAAAGGCGACTTGGCCGTCTGACTATACGAATGTGCTCTGCGTAGAGATGCGTTACGCGGCACGCGTGTGTGCGCTGTTGGTTCAGCCATTCAGAGCACGCGCCACAACATAAATCTGATTGGTTCCCTTCCGTGGCAGTCATTTAAGCACGCTGCAGCGCTCGCTGATGTGTGGTTGAACTCCAATCAACCAGATACTGCCAAGGGGTCCGAAGGCATTCCGAATGAGGCCTGATGGCCTTAACTCGACGTCGGCGTAGAGTCGCAGTTGCAATCATCCTAGTCGTGGCCACATGGGTCTGCATCCTCCGCAGTTTCATTCACAACCCCGCTGATGGTGATTCCCAGCGGCCACCCCCCAAAGGTAAGAGCGGACGTGTAGAAACACCAGCCGACTTTGACGGAACTGCCTCGAGCTGCCGTTGCCAAGATGTTGGCCGAGCAAGTCGGACTAGGTTCTGGCCACCTCTGGATACACGTGATCTACTCTGCCCTCAAGACGGCACATACGATGTGACTTTGTGTGTTGAACACCTGGCCGAACTTGGTCACAATCGGAGAAATAAGCTCACCGAGCGGTTAAGAGTGCTCAAATCACAAAATCCTAGCATACCGGTAAGGGGTTCGGAGCTGAACCAGTGGTACCAGCTGGAGGAAGCCAGTTTGCGTCAACAGTATGATATGTATCCAATGGCGATGAATATTTCGGAAATCATGAAGAATATAACTTTGGGACTCCCTGTCACTGCGGTGAGCATTTATGCATTACCTTTCAATCGGTGCTCACAAGGTACAGTAGGTGGGCTTACTCATGAAATGTCAACCGAAATTCCGAAATGAGTTTTCGTTTCGAAAAGATTAATTAAGAAGGGTTGTAAAACTAGTCAGCCCGCAACATAATTTTATAATATTTCAGTTACCTCAGGATGCCGGCTTTCGAATGAACTTCCTTCTTGCTGCATGAAAAAACCATACTCTGTAAAAGATGACTGCTTAATTAGCACGAAGTTTTCTCTTTGATTTTCGATGCTTCTTAAAGTCCAATTATATTTCATAGAAAACATGCATAAAATATTCATTCTATCGCTCATTCGGTAGGCAATTACGTCTTCTCCCAATTTTATAGTCGAAGAAAGGGCATAATTCGGTTTTCAAAAACTTTTCCAATTTCCGAATAATTTTGGACCCGCTCTACCGTTACATATAGATTCAGGGTTTTCAAACTACTAGCTGTATATTTCCCGCGTATGGAAAACCACACATTTCTCTGCGATAAAAGTGAGGGACTATAAAGGGTTCATAAAATTTAGCAGTGGATTTGAGCCATATTGTTAACTTTACAAGCCACATTGGTAAATGCAGAGGCATGACGATTTATAAACGGCCATTTCACGGTATTTAAAAGTCCCACAGTTAAAAACTTTTTAAAAACCGAATTATGTTCCCCCTTCGAGTATAAAATTAGAAGAAGACGTAATTATCTACCGAATGAGCAAAAGGGTGAATACGTTTATGCATGTTTCCTAAGAATTATAGTTGAATTTTTAAGGGTATCGAAAATCAATGAAAAATTGCATGCTACTCAAGTAGTCATTTTTTACAGAGTGTAACTTTGACATGCAGCGGGAAGGAAGTTCCGTCAAAAGCCGGCATCCTGAGGTAACTGAAATATTGTAGAATTATTTTACAGGCCGACAAGTTTTACAAACCTACTTAATTAATCTTTTCGAAACGAAAACGCATTTCGGAATTTCGGTTGACATTTCATGAATTAGCCCACCTACTGTAGAAGGGCTGCATTTTTTCTGAGTATTGTTCAGGGAATTTGTCCTATTGGATTGGCATAAAGGTATCTTAGCAACGATGTTGTTATTAAGCAGACAAATAAGTGTAGCCGAAAGCATGTTCCCTCAGGGTTTCTTCTTCGTTTACGCCAAAGTCTGACTGTAAGCATTTTGAAGGAAGCCTACTTCTTCGATTATGGACTGCTGAGGTGAAATTTCACTTTTTTGAATTGCATAGCGACATCGAGGGCATCTGAAGTTTTCTAATTAACCTTTAATTATAAACGGAGAGCTAATCGATCCATCTAAAACCTGCATTGTTTTAAGTAAACTCAATAGGCTTTTGCCACCAAAGTATGTTGTTCACAAATTTCCAAACTTAGTCCCATCTTTGCGGTAGACGTTTAGGTTGCTTTACGGTTTAAAATTGTAAATATATTTCTCCGTCCATTTAAGAACTTAAGGACAAATAAAGACGGGCCAACTCAATTTAAGTCACTTTATTGGGGGAATATGGCATCGTCCTTCAGTCTCCTATCAATATTCAAAAAAGCAATAAAGCCGATGTTGATAGCAGTAATTCCAGAAACTGCAAAGTCATCTGTGCATATGAGCCAGGCGCAGACTGTGGCCACTGACTATCTTGATTATACACACAGTAGTTTCTCAGCAAATGCGTACTAAGTTCGCCTCCAACAGTTTCTAAAAGCACCACCGGGTCAGGGAGTCTGTCCATGCTCCAAAACACTCGGCATGATAACGCTGTTTCGGACGTCCGTACGGACCGATTCCCCGTGTAATTTAAAGGATTAACACGCAGACGGTCCTTTCCAGCAGGAAGTGGATGTTAAAATTAGCTAAAACTACATGCACGTAGCACTTTAGTGTCGCCGATAAAACACGTGGGTTAGAATAGTTTTGCTGCACAATTATGCACATTATTCGACCATTAACACATGCACTTTACATATTATTACCACCAAAGCTAGGAAATACCGAGGATAAATATTTGTGGCAATGGTTTTTCAAAATGAACAGCTATCGCACTTGTTTATAACTCACAAAGGGCACAAAATGACTTTCCCTAGACGACCTATTTCGTCGCAGTAGAAATTCCCAGATTTTGCTTACTATGGGCTATCCTACTTGCTAGGCTACCTTAGATGGCCATTGCATTCCGTCACCCAGTCGTCTTGAGACTGTTACAGTCAGATAAATTTTGCACGCAGACAGATCATGCGTCAAGAAGGATGGCTGAGAGCGCAACTGCTTCAGACTAGCCATGCCCTCCTTGCACCGTAAGTAAAATACCGAGGGTGCATATTTAAAACAATTTTTTTAAATGAACAGCTATCGCGCTTTTTTATAACTCACAAAGGACACAAAATGATTTTCCTAAGACGACCTACAGTAGGTGAAATAACTCATGAAATGTCAAACGATATTCCCAAATGCGTTTTCGCTTCGTAAAGATTAATTATGCAGTGTTGTAAAACTAGCCAGTGTGCAACATAACTTTATAATACTTCAGTTCCCACAGGATTCCGGCTTTTGTATGAACTTCCTTCCGGCTGCATGCAAAAACTACAATCTCTTAAAAATAGCTACTTCTGCAGCACCAATTTTTTTCGTTGATTTTCGATGCCCATAAATGTCCAATTATATTTCAGGGAAAAAATTGCATAAAAATGTTCATTCTTTTGCTCATTTGGTAGACAATTACGTCTTCTTTTAATTTTATACACGAAGGAGGGACATAATTCGGTTTAAAATAGTTTCTAATTGTGGGACTTTTAAATACCGTGGAATGGTCGTTCATAAATCGAAATGTCCCTGCATTTACCGATGTGGCTTGTAAAGTTAACAATATGGATCAAATCCACTGCTAAATTTTATTAACTCTACATGGTTTCCCTTCATTACCGTAGAGAAATGTGTAGTTTTCCATACGCGGGCAATATACAGCTAGTAGTTTGGAAACCCTGAATTCAAGTGTAAAGGAAGAGCGGGTTGAAAATTATTCGGGAATTGTATAAGTTTTAAAAACCGAATTATACCCCTCCTTCGACTATAAGATTGGAAGAAAACATTGTCTACCGAATGAGCAAAAGAATGAATATTTTTATGCATGCTTTCCATGAAATATAATTGGACTTTTACGGGTCTCGAAAATCAACGAGAAAAATTCATGCTACATAAGCAGACCCTTTTTGCAGAGTATAGTTTTTGCATGCAGCCGGAAGGAAGTTCATTCGAAAGCCGGCATCCTGAGGTAAGTGAAATATTGTAGAATCATATTGCAGAGTGATTAATTTGACAACCATTTTTAATTACTCTCTTCGAAACGAAAACGCATTTGGGAATTTCGGTTGACATTTCATGAGTTAGCCCACCTACTGTAATTCGGCGCAGTAAAAATTCTCAGAATTTGCTTGCTATGGTCTTACCTACTCGCTAGGCTACCTTAGATGGCATTGCATTCCGTCGCCCAGTTGTCTTGAGACTGTAACAGTCAGATTAATTTGCCCGCCGACAGATCAGGCGTC
This sequence comes from Spirometra erinaceieuropaei, assembly GCA_902702965.1. Classification (NCBI taxonomy): domain Eukaryota; kingdom Metazoa; phylum Platyhelminthes; class Cestoda; order Diphyllobothriidea; family Diphyllobothriidae; genus Spirometra; species Spirometra erinaceieuropaei. Next base: position 862,468 of record CACRXP010000235.1, read on the forward strand.
AAGAAGGATGGCTGAGAACGCAACCGCTTCAGACTAGCCACGACCTTCTTGCACCGTAAGTAAAAACACGAACTCCTAATAAACTCCAAGCGGAGGGTCTGCAGATGATGTTGCACGAATGGGCATACAGCGTTATCGAACCAAAGTTCAGCAGACTTGTACGGACGGATTCCGAGTATTATTTGACGATCATACGTTTGCCATCGATATACTCGCATCAGGCCAATGCATTTTTTTATGAGCACAGGGCCAGGCTAATCATGTAAGCAATGAGAGAAATCAATTGAACTTCGTCTTATCTCGTTAGTAATATGTGGGGGAGGGGGGGACTAGAAAGAGTCACGTCGGGGGGAGGAGTAGGTGAGGATAGGAGAGCTGAGAAGTGCATGCAGGTAGCCGACCTTTGGCCATGGTAGATGCAGAGCCTGCACGAGGATTATCTGTACGCACGAGACCGGCTTGCGTAACCTGGTCCGACTATTCCTACCCCTTTCCCCTCCCCACATCCAATTTAGGCGAAAAGACGAGCTTCAATCGATCTCCCTCACGACGCCCGTCCTCATGTAAGTATGACGTCCTGGCGAGTATGTAACAAAAGTAAACGTGTGTTAAGTAATTAGTCTTCCGGAAACAAAATTAATTAGGGCCTGGCTACCTGAGGTTTTGAAGTTCATCGGAGAGGGATTGTGCATTTCTCACACTTTCCATACTGGCTTATTATTTTGTGGTTAAACGGTTGAAAGAGATTTTGCAACCCTTTGTCTTTAAGCCATCTCTAAAAAAGACTCAGAAGTCATTACTCGCTTATTGTGTCTGCCTAACCGTCTGGGATTTGCTGCCTCCCTCACCTGTTTTTAAGCGTTTCTTGTTCAATATTAGTACCGATGTCTAGCGATACATGTCTCGCGAAATTCGCGACTCTTGATAAACAGGCGTCAGACGCATGCATTATTTTCTGACCAGCTGTGTGTCTCAGTCCGGCGACCGAGTGCTCGTGTCTCTTAACTGGTGGTTGCATTCTGTATTTGTGGATGAGGGCATATCCCACTGTTTGCCGGGGTAACTTGAATCCCATCCACCGCAGGACATTTCGTAGAACTCGTTAATGTCTATTTGAACGCACAAGCTCTGTGCATAACATTTCTAACTACACAGTGCTACCCGAAAATCTGAACAGGTGTTTCGTCAGTATTCTGGCTCTGTGTGACACAGCCGTGAATATTTCACTTCTTAGTAGAATCTTGGGCTTGTATGGGTGTGTCGACGTGAGATCTGTCAGGTAAATGAATGAGTCCTTTGCTATCTGGCTCTGTCCACCTTAAGTTCAAGCAGTAAGTTACCGTCGGTCACTCGACGAAAAACCCAGTCGTCACGAGCCAGGCAACTTGACATTTATACACGTTTTACAAAACTTCGAGTTTTCGAGTGAATTTCTGTCTTTTGAGATGACAGAACTGTCGAATGTGTCTCCACCTCCATGTCGAGTCGTCACTTTCGAAAGGTACCATTGTTTAACGATATGCACGACTAGGAATCCAGTCAGTGATGGCCGATGGGAAGAGGAACATGCTGTCTTCAAGATGAACAAGATTTTTTATCTTTAAGGAACTGGAATTTTAATTCATTATCATTGGACTTTAGTGCTAGGTTTCCAAAGATTCTCCATGGCGAATAATTTCCTCCGGAGTGAGTTTTCCTCCAAGATCTGTTCTCGGCTGATGTTTAAATCTTAAAGGAAAGAAATGCTAACTTTTTCCGTTTTTTTGCTACTGTTTGGATGATGACCTCAACCAAAAAACTGTCGCAAAAGCAAACACGCGGAAACCGTCATTTGTACTGTAATTGTTGACCTGATTCAGGCTTTGTGAGGGCTTATCACACCAACTGGATCACATAAGCATTCCGTCTTTTGATTTCACCTTAAGGAAGTTTCAGGGTCACTTAGTAAAGCGCCAACAAATTGTGTCAGTGCAATTTGTAAAAGAATTGTTCCACTTTTCAGAACAGAGAAACGCAAAAATCACAGTTCGTTCACCCTAGGTTTTTTAAAAATGCAACGACGTTATTAGCTCCAGCATACCACACTGTTTGGCAAGCCGCGCCTAACAGGGGCTGGAAGACGAGTTCCAGGACGCATTTGTAAAGAAGGAAGCCACGATGGTTGGGAAAAGCGCTTTATTTGCCTGAAATTTCAAACTCCTGCTTGAATCCACCATCAGAGGCAACTACAGATACGGGTGGCGTATGCAGATGAAGCCATTTTCTCTGGACACTTTGTTGTTTGGTTGGCTGCAGTGTGCCTCAACAAGTCGACATAGCGTCCTTACGCAACGCGTTTGTGGATGTTTGGGTGGTTGCAGCTGAAGTTCAGTACTAGTGTTGTATTCGTCGTTTTCCTGAACACTTTAGTCGTTTGGCAACTAAAGCCCATGTTCGGGCGATCGTGTCTCCTTCTTCACATAGTTTTGCCCAGATCTACACTGCGATGCAAATTTATGCTGAGGACGTTGCGCATTTATCAGTTCTGTAAAATTCAGCTGTAGCTGGACCGTCGACGTAAACCAAAGGGACTGTTATATTCATACTCGAAAGAAACCATTAAAGAACCCAGCGTGCACCATTTAGGGCAATTGCAGCATTACTTTCTCCCGTATTGAAGTGCCTCTCTCTCACTCTCTCCCCTTCTCTAATTTTTCGTCCTGTGTAGTAAATAAAATGACTATCTGGAAACGGTGGCAACCCACAAAAGTCCTTGCGAAATAGTGCATATGTACTACAGTGCGTAGGACACAAAAGAGAACGTCAGTTGTATGAGTAGATTTGAACTTTTACGTTTTTACTCACCATCAGAGGCAAGCCCTGAGAGCTCATAGAGACAATGACGGCATGGTTGTGTAAACGGTAACTAGCTTCTCGACGGGGAATTCAGCCGTCTTTTAGTGTTGCTCAGCATGTACGAGTTTCCCGTTAGGGGATACATCATGTAGGAGCGACAGTTCATTCTCTGTGCCTAGAGTAGGTAGTGGTTGCTCCACGCAGTTTTTTTTTACTGAAACTTGACTCTTATCTCTGGCTCCCCGAAGCTATCCTCTGTGCAGTAGTCGTCCCGGCCAGCGGTCTTCACCAAGTCAGGACATCCGGTGTGTATCCTCACACCCAGTACTCCCACTCCCTGTCCGTTATCCCGTTCTTTCGGCTCACAACTTATAAAATCCCGCGAAGAGGGCGACGTACTATCCCGTAGGCAGCCCAAGTGTGTGCTATGCCAGTATCAGAAGACCATGGTCCTTGCAGCCTCGTATGCACTGTCAGTTCCCTGAAATCTGGTCTCCTGCCGGTAGATGCGCTTGCGCTCCCGCTAGGTACACAGGTGGTGGGCATGGCTGCCCAGTCATCTTCGTCGCTCTGGTCCCCGTTGGGGTGTTGATGTTGGCGAAAAATCCTGGTCATTTGCTGTGTGAACCAGGGGCTGTAGTGGCACACCTAGGTGCGACTCCGGCCGTGCCAGCCACCTGTGCCCTCCTCCACCTCCGGTCTTCTTGACTCTGTCTTGAAACCGATTCCAGGTGGGGAGTGGGGAAGGGAGAGTGCGGTAGATGCCGCGCAAGTCTATCATCATTATAAACTACCTCACGCACAAGTCACCATCCCTGCTCCGCCTTGCTGTTAAGCACACGGCAAACATCGTCGAAACCGTCGACCGATCTCTCATGCAGCCCAGGCTAACTCGGATCGTCCTCACACTAAACAAGCTCGTGATTCAAAACGGAGTTCGATGGTCACCTGGGATGTCTAACCGGTCTTGTATAGGGATCGTAAATGCAAAAATCACGCTCGAAACAGCACACAAAATAACAACAACAACCCCTGCCCCACAGACTACTATAGCGACTCTGCTAACTCTGGCAGCCTGGAAATTTCGTTCCCTCTCTTAGAGAGTTCGCGGAACAACCGACCCAAAAGGAAGACATATTAATCACCTGAGAACCGGCGCGCTACAAGACGGGCGTCGTTGTCCTCAGCGAGATTCGAATTTCTGAAGAGGGTCATCCCGAGGAGGTGGGTGCCAGCTACACTTTCCTCTGATATGGTCGCTCAAAGGTAGAGCAGCGCGACGTTGACCTCGCCTTTACCTTTCCGAGCACACAGTGGGACGCCTGTCTGGTCTGCCGCAGGGCAACAGCGAACGTCTCATGGCCATCCGCCTGCCTTTTTGGGGAGACGAATTCGCCATCGTCCTCAGCGCCTGGGGTCTCCCAATGGCCAACCATGACGAGATGGAGAACAAGTTCTATGAAGACCTGCACGTCCCCCCCCCCTTGTGTCTGCACCGATGCTTCACACATGGCACGCCACCCACACGACGAAATGTTGGTTCATGTCAGAGATAACGGGGCAGTCTCGGTGGGGTGATGGGAGGTTGTGTACGCATTCTGACGTTCACCAGACTCACGCTATGGACGTCTACCATGAGAAGTGACCAGAAATCGAAGCCGCCTGTCAGCCGACAGGAAACTGCTCAACGCACGGCACATGTGATCACGCTTACGAGTACCCCCCCCTCCCCAGACCAGCCTATACTACTTACCGTTCGCGGATGAATGCGTATTCATTACAACAATGGAAGCGTCTGTGCAAAGGAGCATTGACCTGTTATGACCCGCCTGGTACGTGAAATGCTGTGGAGCGTATGCGCACTCGACCCTTGTCCCCAATACCAACACGGCAGAGAAGGAGAACGCGACCGGCCACGAAAATGTGTATTAGGAAAATGCAAGTCAAAATGAACTGGAAGTAACGCGTATTTATAACGCCTTACGGTGCTTCGCCGGCGTTCGGCCCAATGCCCTTCGGGAAGAACATTCGAGACGAGCCGGTCGATAATTTGAATATGCTGATCGATCAGGCCCGCGAGGAAAAGCCAATGGAGAGGCGCCACGATTAAGATGACAGCGCAGTAGAGAAAACGCACGTGGACTCCCGTGATTGGCTGGCTCTTGTTTTTGGGAGTGTAGGCACTCTCAACACCTCCCCTCCAAGTAGGTCAGTACCGCTTCTGGCGTGGGTTGACCTGCATCAGACGTGTTGATCGGCGCACGCGGTTGGTCCGGCGTCTTAGTCGTGGTTTAATGCCTGGAGATACGGGAGCGGTAACTGATACCGAAGATGGTATATCCGAAGGGGGCGCAGAAGTGGATTCGGGAACCGACTGATCTGCCGGAATGGCGAAGGTATCCAGTAGGATGTCGAGAGAGAGTGACGGCGCCGAATCGAGCCCAGTTGTGTTACTGCAATGTCGCCGTCGGATCTGGTTGTGATGGCGAACCCAGATGTCATCACCAACGTCGACGTCAAACAACATACTGCCTCTGTGCGATACTACGGTTGCTTCAATCCAGTCTGGGAACCTCATCAGTTGGCGTCAGACGCGGATTACTAACACCCTCGTCAATGAAGGCCGAATCTATATCGTGGATAAGTTTGAATACTTAGTCAGTACAATCTCGCGGAATATCAAAATCGATGAAGAAATGGCCCACTGGAGCTCTGACGCCAGGCAAATTTTCGGCCGACTGTAGGTCTCAGTCTGGTATCAGTGGAGCCCCCGCCTGGACGCCAGATTTAGGATGTACTGGGCAGTAGTCTTGACGACACTACTTCGCGGAACGGAAACAATGGGGGGTCTGCGACGACCGGGCTGGGAAGCTGAATAAAGTCCACCTTAACTAGCTCCGTGGCAGACCAATTCTGAAGGGTCGGCAGGATCCCGGACATGGACTTCCTGGGACGAATTGGAATCCGCCCCATCTATGCTATGCTGAGGCAGCTGAAACGGTTCTAAGGTGCGCACCCAGCGAGAATGGATATCAAGTACCTACCTAGACTACTCTTCTACGACTTTGTCGCTACGGGTTCTCGCTGACGAAGAGGGCACTACACGAAAGGATTTGCAAATGGAAGGATTTGCAGATGAAAGGATTTGCAAATGAAAGGATTTGCAAATAAAGGATTTGCAAATAAAGGATTTGCAAATAAAAGGATTTGCAAAGGATTTGCATGGAAAGGATTTTCAAATAAAGGAAGGATTTGCAAATAAAGGAAAGGAAAATGAAAGGATTTGCAAATAAATCCGGGGACCTGAGATTATCTCACCCAGGACCTACCGCCCTGGAGAAGAGCAGTGAAGAATGGTAACTGGAGTTCATATACCAGAAAACACACGAGGAAAGCTGGGGGACCCACTGGCGAGCCGAACCCCTCGCAGCTGCGTCAGGCAGCGGCATAAGATCGGCGAAACACGCGTGTCTGAGCTTTTAGCTAATAGCTGTGTTGGTAATACGGTAAATCATTGCACAGATCTATACTACTGGCTGCCTGTTGGCGGTTTGTGAATATTAAGCGGTTATTCCGCAGTAGCTGATGGATTTCAGCTCAAATATTCATATCAAAATTTGGAGCGTGCCTGAAAAGGCCCGCTTCGAAAGATTGACTCCAAGTTCGCGCATTAATTTCCTCTGAAATTAAACAAGGCAAGTGAAGAATGTAGCAACATTGCTGCTTCCAAAGCAAAGAGTGCGACTTGCAAGTCGCCAACGCTGTGGATCCTCAACCCCAAGAACCTACCATCTATAACATGTCCAAGTTGTCACCGGACATTCCGCGCGTGGACCGACCTCGTTGGAAGCAACAACATAAGAACTCTACCTATTGTCTCCGAAAATGTCTCCAAAGTCCCCGCTGCCGCAACTCCCAAGACGCACCCGATTGCAATTACATCCACAGGCAAACTGACTTCAAACGCTCCCCACCGTCGTGTAGACCGCCTACATCCCCACTGCCACAGCCCCCACCCCGACGGCGACAATGATCACCACTCAACAGCTGGCGAGAACGCTACCGACATCATTCCCTTCAAAAGTTCGACTTTCGATTCCGACAATGACCACTGTGTGCTACACAACAAGGTGCAGCAGGCATGGTGACTTGCGCGTGAATTAGTTAATAGCTATAGTAGACTTGCGCAGCATCTACCGCACACTCTCTTCTCCATTCCTTACCTGGATCCGGTGTCAAGACAGAGTCAAGAAGACCAGAGGCGCAGGCGGGTCCCCCAACGTCCCCAACACCACAATAAACTGTGCAAATAGCGGTCGCGCCTTCATATCATTTGTCGACCTGGCCGGTTATTTGTGAATCCATTGCACCGAGATTGGCGAACCAATGTCAGGAACCCGCCGCACTCGCCTCAGCTGCCCACGCATATTTAGACAACGCATGAGTCTACTGGGGCACATACGCTCCCATGTTAATCCATAATAAACCCCCGTAGATCAAACTCCATAGTCACAAATCTCCCTATCAAAACACGCACCACACACCAACCTGCGTCATATTACTCACAATAGGCATATTTCGCGCAAGTAGGGAGAGTGTTCTTTGGCGCAGCGTGGTCGTGTCTTGTGGCACACGACCTGCTGGAGCCAGTGCGGTCAATCCCGAAATCGGATAGTGGACTGAGATGTGGGAGAGAGAATCGAGATTGAGGCCGACACTATTAACTCCATGTCCATGGGAGTTCGGCGCAATCTGGCGCGCTTTAGACTTTAATGATCGCTGAAAGCCATGACTTGAAGGACTGCCAGCTGACTGGATAACTCGGTCCTCTTAGGATGGAGAATCAGGTCGCACTGGCTTCTTCGTTCTGCGGCCTATACGGCACTCGCATTTCATTCAGGTCCTGACCCACCCTTGCTCTGTGAAAATTTGGTCCACCAGGCGTTTGTGAAACAATAAGATGAGCTTCGTAACATTGTCAACCACTGCATTCAATCTTGCCTCTCCTCCTCTTGACTCTTTCCTTAAACCGGAGTCAGATGGGCGAAGGAGGAGAATGTGTGATAGTTGCAGCGCGAGTCTGCTATCACTATAAACTTATTCACGCAATAGTCACCGTTTTGTGTCCTCAGAGCTGTGAGAACACTGTTAATATCTTTGCTCGCAATGGTTGAACTGTCAGTATTAATCATAGTCTGGATACGGAGCGGGAAACTCCTCCATCTTCGACAACCTTCGTCGCTTATACATACAAACGCATGGTATTCATAGTAAAGCTTTCGAACAATCAAAGCTCAACCCTCCGATCGCATTTAGCAGTTTCTTGTGGTTGCGCCGTGTATTCAGTCGATTTCAAGTATGCAACTTATCATAGACGGTTTCTTCATTCATGAAGAACATATTTATCACGCACTTAAGTTGTGGACGTTCATTGGTTCTGATGATGACGTTTTTATGTGCTGGGTGGATTTAAAACTACGACGCCAACCTTTATTTGCGTAAAAAAGAATATCCGAGGACCCTCTACCTCGCTCAATACTTTCAAGGAATATCTTATTTTAAAGATCTTGATAAACGCATAGTACAGACGGTCGATTTTGGGCGCTGAAAACCGCACTCTATCCACTGAACTTTAAGCGCCACCGTGAAAGGCAGCTGACTCAACCTTCGCCAAAGGGTGCGTAGTACTTTCGTGGGAGATTAGTTCTCTCGATGCGCACAAAAGGTATGCTTACAATCGCATCTGCCGGTTCTACTCCGACTGCTTAGAAACTACTTGGCCGGCCAACAGCCGCATGCAAGGATGAAATAAGTAGAAAGCGTTTTTACCATTCATTTTCAAGGCCCTTATAAATAAAAATAATTTTTATAGGAAACTCATGCAAAATACCACTTCATAGACTTGTTTGATGGCAAACAACATTTTCTTTGGATTACTGCTTGAAGAATGGGTGCACTTCTGTTAAGGATCGTTTTCAATTGCAGAAATATCTATAACACAACCTGAAGTAGCGCTTGTGCTTGCTGTATGATTTCCATTTAAGGAACACTAAATGTTTATTTAAGCTATTAAGAAAGGTCATACAGGACTCATAATATCTTGCAGTGAATAAAGACAATGATGCATACATCACAAGCAGCATTTATAGACGGTAGGTACAACGTAGTATGAAAAGACTTTTCATAGTCTTAAGAATATCACAACAAAAGCTTTTTAAAGTTGAAAAAAACAGCTTCTGGGCCTCACGATATGTGAGCGTTTGCTATGCCAGGATCAACAAACAATGGCCCTCGCAGCCTGGTGTGCGCTGGCAGTTATCTGACACCTGGTTCCCTATCGGTAGATGTGCTTGCGCTCCCCCTGGGAATACAGATCGTAAGCATGGCTGCCCAGTCATCCTTTTCTTTCTTACCCATTGTAGGGATACTGTTGGTTAGAATCCTGGTCAAGTGTTTGATGTGGACCAGGGGATGTGGTGATAGGCCCAGGTGCGGGACCGGCCGTGCCAGCCACCTGCGCCCTCTCTTACATCTGGTCTTCTTGACTATGTCTTGACACCGGGCCCCAGGGGGGGGGAGGATGGGAGCGTGCAGTAGATGCTGTGCAAGTCCATTCTCATTTTTATCCACGCGCAAGTCACCCTGTCTGCTCCACCTGGCTATGGCGTCCCCGTTCAATCGTCGGGCATGACCGTTTTGTGTCGTCAGAGCTGCAGGAACACTATGAATATCTTCGGTCGCGATGTTCGAACTGTCAGTATTATTCATAGTCCGGATACGGAGCGGGGAACCTTCCGTCTTCTACAGCCTTTGTCGCTTATGCATACAAACGTATGGTACTCATAGTAAAGCTTTCGTTCTGCCAAAACTCATCCCTCCGACCACATTTAGGAGATACATGTGGTTGCGCCGTGTATTCAGTCGGTTTCCTACATGTAACTTATCATAGACGGTTTTCTCATTCATCGAGAGCATACTTATCACACACTTCAGTTGCGGACGTTCATTAGTTTTGGTGATGACGTTTTTATGTGTTGGATGGATTTACAACTACGACGCTAACCTCTATTTGCGTAAAAAAGAATCTTCAAGCACCCTCTCCCCTGCTAAATAGTTTCAAGAACTATCTTTTTTTGAAGATCTTAATAAACACATTATACAGACGGTCGATTTTGGACGCTGAAAATCGCACTATATTCACTGAACTTTAAGCGCCACTGTGAAAAGCAGCTGACACAACCTTCGCTTAAGCGTGAATAGTACTTCCGTGGGAGGTTAGTTCTCTTGATGCGCACAAAAGGTATTCTTACGATTGCATCTGCCGGCTCTACTCCGACTGCGTAGAAACTGATTGGCTGGCCAGCATGTAGTCTTAGGACAGGTTTTATATTTCTGACGTTCCTCTTAAGAAAACCATTAGAAATAACCTTATGTTTAATAAACTGCGTTCTAAACAATTCAAAAACGAGAAAATTGGATTAAATTTTGGTAAAAATTTTGGGATTTAAACTTAGCCAAATTGTAGTTGGCCTATCGCCACAAGTTTATTTACGCTTTTTGGAGGATATTACGTAAAAACCGTAAAAAGGGGCTATTATAACTATTGCTCCGCTACTGTTGTTATTTACTCAGTGATCTGCATGAAGAGGCCCTATATACTCCACAAACTTGCGTTTTATACTTCGATACGCTTTCTCGCGCATCTAAGTCATTTCACAAAAAAATTTGTTCTCACAAACGTGCATCTATTTCTAAAATTTCTTCTAAGTTCTCATCTCACTTTAGGTCGCTGATTATTAATTAAGATTATTATTTGATGTAGATAAGTCGTTCTCCGAGTTATAACTAGTTTTTCATAAATCTACGCACACTTAAAAGTGCCCATATGAGGCCCAAATCCTATTGAAACGATGAATAGGTAATTGCATTGAAAAAGGCATTCATCCAAGTTGAGTATTTTGATGAAAGTGCGCACTGTCCAGCCATATGGTGGAACCGAAGTTTTCCGATAAAATCATCGGTTGCAATAATTATCTGACATTAGGCTCGCCTAAAAATAAGTTATTGCTGATTTGACGAACAGTAAATTTAACTTTAATTATGTCAAAGCTTAATTTTCTCTGTTCTTTGGTTATGTCTGCTCAGATGGATTTGTTTCCCAGCCACACACTCCTGAACAGACATGACTCACAATTAGAGTTGACACCCAAAAGTGTCCATGGTATTTACCGATAGGCCACTGCAATTAGAAAGGCCATTTATTTTCATTTTACGTTGCGCGTAATTTACAGTAGGTGTGTCATCTTATGAAAGTTGAAGGAAGTTTTGACATGCTTTTCGGTTGACAAAAAGTATTTAGAAGATTTGTAACATTATTGATCGTGCAGCATACTTCTGAGATATTTCAATCATATGGGGATGCCGGTTTTTGGTGGAGCTTCGTTCAGGCCGTCTGCAAACATGCATTCCGTAGAAATGGCTACTTAAGTAGCTGGAATTATTCCAACTGATTTTTGGTGCTTTTAATATTCGGATATATTTTAATAGAGACACGCAAAAAATATTCATTCTTATACAACATGCAACATTTATAAGTGATAGGTACGATGCATTATCAAAAAACTTTTCATAATCTTAGGAAAATCATAACAAAAGCCTTTTAAAGTTAAAACATACATCTTCTGGGCCTCACGGCACGTGAGCATCTGCTATGCCAGGATCACAAAACTATGGCTCTCGCAGCCTGGAGTGTGCTGGCAGTTCTCTTACACCTGGTAGATGTGCTTGCGCTCCCGCTGGTAATACAGTTCGTGAACATGGCTGTCCAGTCATCCCTGTCATTCTTACCAATTGTAGTGCTGTTGTTGGTTAGAATCCTGGTCAAGTGTTTGATGTGGACCAGGGGATGTGGTGATACGCCCAGGTGCGGGATCGGCCGTGCCAGCCACCTGCGCCCTCTTTTCCATTTGGTCTTCTTAACTATGTCTTGAAACGGGGAGCAGGTGGGGAGGATGGGAGTGTGCAGTAGCTGCTGTGCAAGTCCATTCTCATTTTTATTCACGTGTAAGTCACCCTGTCCGCTCCACCTGGCTGTGGGGTCCCCGTTTAATCGTCGGGCATGACGGTCGGACTGTCAGTCAACTTCATTTCCGAAAAATTCGTAAAATGTAATTTATTAAGAAATGGGTACAGTGGAAAATATAATTGGGCATGCTTTCGTAAAATATATCTGACTATATAAGTACACCGAAAGAAAATGGAACAAATACTAGTAATTAAGTAGTCATTTTTGCTAAGTGTAGTTTGCGCAGTCGACCGGAAAGTAGCTGATTCAAAAGCCGGAATATTAGCGTGACTGAATTATCATAGGATATTGCGAGATAATAATCGGTATTACAGCTCTGTCTATGCAAATACCTTCTTATCGAGAAAACATCTCCGATTTCCAATTAACATTTCATGAGATAGGTCCGATGATTTACAGCCTGTGCCTTGATTTAAAACCAACCTATTTCTTAGGTGAGCTGCTATACCTACCTTTTGACTGGTAGTTTTTTAAAACTGTTGGCATCATGTTAACGCGTTATGCCTTAAATTTAAAATCTTCCGAGTTAGACGTCTGCAGGTGGAAGTTCTTTTTTCACTTCCCCATCATCTCAGGAGTTATTTTGATGCCTTTTTGGAGCCACCGCTTCTTCAGACTTTACTGTCCCACTAACGAATTTCTTTCAGGCGCCAATCACAAATCCAAATATTAAACTCCTTCGGATCAGTCGATCGATTTGCCCACCAACTGGCCCCGCCCGGAACTCGGCTCCAAAACACACACTTGTTGTAGTTTACAAGTCCGGCATCTACAACTTTGATGATCGACTGAAACTTCGCTCCGAGTACTCACAGCTGGGAAAAGCACTCAATAATCGCATCGGAGTGGTCTTTTCAGTGGGTATGCCACGTTCCGCAGGTAAAAATGTCTTCCACATGAACGGCTTCTCCATCAAACTCCCCGAGCGCGCCGGCATGGTCCTCCAAAAGTGGAACGGACGTAGACATGAGGCCCTTCGACGGGTCTATGAAGAAGCCGATCTCTACGACGACCTCATAATCGGGGATTACGAGGACACCTACGTGAATCTAACCTACAAGATGATCACCAGCCTCCGTTGGGCTTCCGCATTTTGTCGTGGAAAAGCAGACGCCTTTCTCTTCCTCGACGATGACTATCGCTTCAGCGCCGACAACGTTCTAAATTACCTTGACATTCTGGCACCTCGAGAGAAGGCTCGCCTTCTGGCGGGAAAACTGATGAGTTGGCGCAAAGTTATTCGACCCTTCGAGGACCCGTCTCGCAACAAGTGGGCCCTCAGTGTGGATGAGGTGCCCTGGCCCGACTTTCCACCTTACTTCTCTGGCGCCTCCTACCTAGTCGGCATGGACGTAATTTCTGACCTGGTCATTGCCGCTGCCTACACCCGACTGCTCTGGGTGGATGACGTCTTTTTGGGCTTCGTCATTACTAAACTGCCTTACACCTCCGAATCCATGAAGGGGTTTTACATGGAGTTTGCAAATCATCGGAAGGCTCTCGTCTCCCATGCGCCCACCAAGTTCACCCTCAGGATGATTATTGATAACCTAAACCAGCTGAGAAATACCCTTCATATTTAGTTTTGCGTCGTTCCTTTCAGCCCCATTCCTCGGCGTTCTGCTGGGGAGAGGGAGAGGGGAGTGTCTGTATATTGACATGTTTTATGCTCCTTTCTGCGGTTTTAAGATGCTACGCAGGAAATACTACTGATGACTCTGTAAATAAACACACCAAGTTGTACACCATGATAGAACGTAGATTCGAACATAAAAGGTCCGGGCAGAGTGCGTAGGTTTTCGGACAGCCATTTGAGGTAAATGCCTTTTGGGCGTCAAGCACTTTTCCTCTATGCCTTCACAAATGTCGTCCATGCCTCGTCGGATGCTTGCCGTGGTTTCGCACCATTATCAGCCCACTTTCGGGTTGGCATCCAAAATGACTGATTTTGTTTTCGACTCGGAGCCGGTCATTGCCTAAGCGCCAGGAACCCCATAGTTAACAAGACTCTGTATATTAGACGGACTAAAATATCATCCAATTGTAATCGCCTTAGATACCGAGATAATAAGGATAATCCGATGCCAAGTTTTAGGATCAGGGGATGTGAAACAGTTTACAGCGCAGACTGGAGTAGTCGTGTCATTTTTTAGAGAGTGCTATCTGTTTCCCACATTCAGAGATTCGTTTGCCCTTCGCATACCTCACACTGTAACCTACACAAATCGCGCTTCCCATCGGATCGAAGACTTGGTTAGCCCGCGATCGTTCCACTGGATCATGGGTATATTAAGCTATTGAGGAGTCGCACACTCCACTGGCGGAGGAAGCACCATTCCAGGTATCAGCGAGAGTTTAGTTGTTCACGGAAAAAAGTGTACATGTGTTCTGACAATGTAAGCACCAACTATGACTGCCTATCCTCACTGACCTCAGGGTACGATGCGCAGATCTGTGGCAGTAATTGGTGGCCTTTTGTCAGTGCCCATTGTCAACTAGGTCCACAATGTCGTTTGGGTTTCGGGTAGGCGGGTAGGTGAGTGTTTATTCGGGAATCCGGACCCTCTCATTGGAAGCCTTTTACTTATTAACCCATACAGCTACCAGATTTTTCAGGCAGTTGATTTTCGACTTCCGCACAATGGACATTGTAAACTGTACGCCCTAGGTTTACGGATTACTTTATCAATATTAAATATAAACGCACCCTTTCACGAAAGGTACATTTGATCGTGGTGTACCACGACAAGCGTTGACAAGAGAATCAAATTTCTCTTGGACTATTATCAATAAAGGCTATATGATTTTTTAGCATATGAACTAGTTGTTTGTGTAAGGAAGTCGAGGAATACGAGTTCACTCATTTAAAATCTTCGGACATTCGAGCCTTCTTTCAGTTCCATATGTAAAACATTCCTGAACTGTATAAACATTAATCTGTTTGTGAGCAAGGATACGGTAAGCAGCCCCACCCATAAAGCGAGAAGCAGAGACACCGGTAATACGGTAACGGTTGTAATATGGGTTTTATCGATGACATACTCCGCGAAGAAGAAGCCCCACAAATTGCATTTACCTCACGATCTTGCATAGGCAGACCAATTACGAGGGAAAATTCCAGCGCGTTATTGAAAAATATGAAATACGGAGTTGACTGACTGGCTTAGTTACTGGCAGCCGCAAAACTAAACCAATTTTTGCACAACCAAAAGACAGGGAGTTGAAAAACGCATAGGCTAAAAGCAAAACGAAATCAGGACATATTAAAAAGTGACGAACAAAATAAGTGAAAATTAGGGAAAAATAAGATGGAAATTACTCATAACAGCAGGAATGTAAACCAGCAGCCAGAATAGGACCCTTTACGCGTATCTTCGCTAACTGATCTTTTCCTTAAAGCAAACCTTAAAACTCCAAACTCACCCTTATTTTTTATCATAACCTCAAAACTCTACCCTCAACCCTAACGAAAAATATAAAATATAATTCCCTTAACACAATACTGACAATAAAGCCCTGACCCTTACGTTAATACCCCAACACTAACCTGGACTTTAGGGCACTAACCTTACTCTAATCTCAAAACCCTCGCACTGATCCTAACTCCAACCTTAAAACCCTAACCCTAACCTCCGACTCCTTGTCTAACCTTAAAAACAAAATCCCGATTGTAAAAGCCAACGATAACCTTAATTCTCAAACTCTAGCTTTAATACTAAGCCTCTGACTCCACCCCATTCTAGCTTAAAATTCTAATGCTAACTCTAGTCTCAAAATTATAACACATTGCGTAAAATTAACCAGTCCTTACCCTAATCCCGTCGCAACTATCATAAAAGGTAGCATTAGGGAAGAATGTAGAAGGAAAACCGCAATTTCCACTTTTGGGAAATGCATCAGAATTGAAGTCCTCTAATAAAGCATCAGAAGCCAAGTAAACCGGTACTAGCGAAAAGGTTTAAAACTACAACGTTAACCGGTATCCCCGAAAAATACATCAAAAAGTAAAAAATTTATGACGGAAGCGTCTATGTTTACGCCTGATAACGGAAGGTATTTTAGCACTAAGAAGAAGCATCTTCCACGTGAGCCAACCAAAACTATGCACGTGAAAACATGATTACTCAGATCATTAAAGTAGTTAAACCCCAAAACAACAATCGAATAGGGCTGTACGCGAGGGAGCACCGATCTGCGATATTAGCAACTGTGCAAACCAGGCTGAACTGCGTTCAGTAACTCAATAAAAAGATGGTGAATTGCCTTATGAACAACACTGTAGAACAGAGCGATTGACATACACCTGGCTGTTTGTCCAGTCGCGCAGAGTGAATTCCTCTAGCTTTTTTTCATCTTCGCTCAGACGACTGTCACAGGGTGGGCTGCGTACTCTGCTGGGATTTCACGAACGGCGCAAATTGCTACTACCAAAAAGAAGCTCGATCCCTCGTCCCCGTTCAGGATGACGTATCCCAAGAACAGGCAGTGCGGGAGTTGTACTGGACCAACACGGAGGCCACACCTGTGTCTGGGACATGAACCGATAGCAACTGAGGTACATTGAGGGGTGGTGGCATGTTTAGGCGAAGGTGCGGGCAGCGCTTATCGCCTGAACACGAGTCAGCCTTCGGTCTTCTTGAAACTTTCTTGACACCGAGCCGAGGAGTGTGCGGTAAGAGAGAATGCGGTAGATTCAGTGCAAGTCCACTACCACTATGAATTAATTTTCCACACAAGTCATCGTTCGTGCACCCACCCTACTCCAGGACACACGGGTGACGTAGTCGGTAACGACGGTTGAACCGCCATGACGTATCCCTCCGCAGTGTACACCCTACTTCGCATATGACAATTGGACTATCGCAAGTGATGACGCAAGGCCCAGCCCAAAGAGGTGGGATCATCAGTGGAGCTGGCTTGCGATGCATCTGCCGCATGCCATCTTCCCGCAGCCAGCGTGATCCGGTGAAAAGATGGAGGTAGGACGATCAGAAGCGATCGTGAGGACGGCGACTGACAAAATCGAATGCTCTGTCTACGCATGCCACATACACACACGATCTGGTTCCGCTCAGCACATGACAGGCTACAATATGTGGTCTGGGACCCCAGATAGGTGAGAGGTGAAATGAGAGCCACGATAAGAAAATCAATTTGTAGGCCTAACCTCAATCCAACAGAAGGCCCAGTTATCCTGTAAGCCGGCCTTTCCCCGATGCCACAAACCTTTAATTTTCATGATAAATTTCAGCGCGTCATACTTACTGCGTTGAGGTGACCCTTTTTATTAGCTCATACCGTTCCGCGAACTTATAACTGCGTGCATCCGTCCAGCTGGCACCAGAGTCACTAGCGCGCGTTCTACTCGATCGATCGTCCTGTACCGCACATAGCTGAAATCGAGCTAACGACTCTTGGCCGAAACTCACACGGTAGCCAGTGAAATCGATGTCTAGTCCAGATCTTTGGTCCGAGAGTCGCTATCCTCTATGCAACAAAACTTGAAACCCTAACGATGTGCCTAATAGGAAAACAAGAACTAAGTCAGAGCGTTGTCCCCTGGAGATTCGTCTTTTTGTGGACCTTCAAAACAGGGCAATGCGAAACAGATAATCTCGCCAACAGAGAGTGGGTCTTTTGCATTTAATGGCATCACCTGCGTAATAGGCCAAAAGGGAAGATTTGAAAATGTAGTTCCCGCGTTGACTGTGCATCTATTTTTGCCTGTTTTGAACCAGAGTGTTTAATTCTTCGCGCTGGAAACCCCCTTAGCTTCACGCGCACTCTCCCGAAAATTCAATATTTGACATGAAATTGAGTATCGAATACTATCGAATAATATACCAAAAGAAGTGCAAAAGAACATGTTGGCATCTATTTCCAAAGTCAATTAAAAACACACCAAAACGCCAGGCACAATAAGCGTCAGTGCTGTGGGTAAACTCCACCAACATTCAACGTCAGTGTGCCAGTAGTGTCAACATGTATTTAAGGTAGATCCTCGTCTTGCTGGTCACCGGAATAGAAGCACGGTTTATCATTGTGTCTTACGATGTTCTTTAGAGTCAGCTCACGCTGTCCACATCAGCCAGATCTTGCATTGTTGGCAGATATTTTATGTCAGTTTGAAGAGGCGAATCGACCGCTGTATGAGGTAGCAGCCAATCATTTTCCTTTAAAAGGCGTTTTGGTAGATTTCGAACGATACATTTTGACCCAACTGTGAGAAACTTTACGAGCTCAGTGGGATTGAAAACCACGACGGCAAGACGAAAGCCTGAATATAGCCAACGCGCAAGCCATCTGAGCTACGAGGACCCTGCAGGGGGCCGTGAATTTAATCGCACTTAGGTCTAAATAAATTTCTATTCAAACTCATCAAACACCAAACCGCACGCGTATGCACAGGTGCATTTGGCCATAGAGGTTTGCGAGCGTCTGCCATGTCAGGATCAGTAAATCATGGCCCTCGCAGCTTGGTGTGCGCTGGTAGTTTTCTGACACCTGGTTCCCTGCCAATAGATACGCTTGCGCTCCCGCCGGGTATACAGGCCGTGAGCATGGCTGTCCAGTCATCCTCGACTTTCTGACGCGTTATGATGGTGTTGTTGGTTAGTCAGAATCATGGCCAAGTGTCTGTTTTGGACCAGGGGGTGTGGTGGTCCACCTAGGTGCGGGTCCGACCGTGCCAGCCACCTGCGCTCTCTCCATCACATCCGATCATCTTGACTACGTCTTGATGCCGGGCTCAGACGTGGAGGAGGAGAGAGTGTGGCAGATGCTGTGCAAGTGAACTACGACTAGAAACTACTTTGCGCGGTCAGGCTGTCGTATTTGATCAAAACTGGCGACATTTTTAACTTTCGTTTGATGGTTTTGCCCTAACTTGTTAACACTTGAAGGCTTGTCAGCAACAGTATAATTGTGCAGTTTGTTGTTAACCAGCAGCAAAGCTGATCAATGGTTAACGTTTGGGTAGGAGATGTTTTCAGGTCCAATTGGTCTTACCCCTATCCACTTTGATTTTAAAAATTTGCTGATTCGCCATCTCTCGAGAGATCAGAGCACTTTCACCAGAATGTAATGAAAATCTTGGCAATATGAGTAGTGCGGACTACTGCTTAGGCCTTTAATCATATTTTTAAACTGACTGGACTATAAAATGCGCTTTACCTTCACAAGTGTTTTTAAAGTGTTATTTATTTTACCCCCCCCCTATTAAGTGTCATACAGAAACACCTTTTGGAATTATTCTGAGAAATTGGCCTAACCGGCGAATGTGTCAAATATTAATTCCTAGGCCAAGCAGCGTATCGTTAAAGTATCCCGGTAAGAATGAAGAAGTTCAACCCTTGAAAGAAATACGATGTTAATCTGGCTTTTCACACTACTAGTCAAGTTTTGCATTAGAAATACGAACAACAACATATCTTCTATGGGCACCATCTGCTCTTCTACCAGTAGTCCTTCACAGTTGCTAAGTTGACATTCGATGGTTTTGCAGATGTATTGAGGGTCCGATCTTTAGTAATTTTATTTGTTATTGGACGTTAGAGCCTACACTCCCGTTTCTACTTCTTTAGAAGAAACTGATGGTCGTTTTCTACTTTATACATAACAGTTAGTGAACACACAATGTTTTTGCTTCTGCATGCGCGTGCACCAGAGTAACTAATCTTTTGTAGGTCACCTCACCGCAATTAACCGGTTAGTTTAGGAAGCCAGTACGAAAACGGATCTTTGGGTTAAATGTGCGCACGTCAGGTTGTTGCCTCAAACCGGTGTCCGAATAAAAAGGGATATGGTTGTGAGTTCAGTTGATTAGCGGGAAAATTTGTTTTTGATGGTAGATGAAAGACCTTGTCTTAGAGTTCCGGTTAGAACGCGCATTTGTTTTTTGAAATTTTGAAAATTTCTCACCGAAGACGAACTGATCCCCTTGTATCTCTTTTACGTTTATGCAAATTTATGTTGAGTGGCTGCCTCTGAGTTGGATTACGGAGAGTCTAATCCTGGATGTACAAAGGCCTAATTAAGTCATTCATAAATCATTTCTTCCCAGAAGTTTTGTTCTTTTTTGCATTTTGTTTTAGTCATAAATGACCTTTGCCATAAAGTGCTGAATATGCTGGGTTTTCTGTGACGTTCTACACTTATTCATCCTATCGGTAGTTAGACACTTTATCGTTCCAGATCAAAAATAGTTGCTAAGTACGGTTAATAATTGTTGTCTTATCGACACCAGTCAAGTAATTTGGAGGTCTCAATGTGATGTTCTAACAGAATACGGATTAGCAGAGGGTATACGGTGAGTGACCAATCTCATGAAGTATGGACAAAAATTCTAAAATGCGTTTTTGATTAAGGAGGATTACTTAGGTAGGTTGTAAGATTTATCATTATACGGTAAAATCCTATGATATACCGGACTTTTAAGGATGTCGGCTTTAAAATGCACTTTTTTTGGCCTCCTGCAAAAACCGAACTCAGAAAAAGGTGACTATCAAAACAACATGCATTTTTCACACTGACTTCTGATTATCTTATACATCGAAATATATTTTATGGAAAATATGCACAAAAATACGCCTCCTTTTACTCGTTTGGTTGAAAATTACGTTGTCTGCACACATATTTATCGAAAATGAGCGTATAGAGGTTTTGAGAAAGTTTTCCAATTTCAGAATAATTTTGAGCTTTATCAGCCTTTGCATTAGTGTTTAGCGATTTCCGTCCAAAAAATCCACACTTTCCGCGTAAGGACAATCATATATTCATCCATGCTTTTAATAAGATACCAGGCATAGCTAATAAAATTCCGCAGTGGATGCGGATTATGCTGTATGTTTTATGAGTAGTATTAATAAACGTACAGGTACGACGCTGCATGATTGGACGTTGCACGATCTTAAAAATCCCATAATGGGGAACTTATTTAAAACCAGAATATATCCTTCCTTCGAGTACAAAATGTGCAGACAACGTAATTTTCAACCAAGCGAGTAAAAAAGGCATATTTTTGTGCATATTTTCCATAAAATATATTTGGATGTATATAATCACCGAAAATCAGTATGAAAAACGCATTCTAATTTGGTAGTCACTTTTTTCGAGTTCGGTTTCTACAGGAGGTCAAAAAAGTGCATTTACGAGCCGATATCCTGACGAGTCTGAAATATCATAGGATTATGCCACATGATAAGCAATATTACAGCCCCACCCAAGTAATCCTACCTAATCGAAAACGCATTCCAGAATTTTGCCCCTCTCCCTTTTCATGAGATCAGTCACTCACTGTATTTTGTGGAAGGTATTCCAGGGAAAGCAAAGTCGGCATACAAACGAATACTTACATTACCAAAAAGGACAATGCGACGCAAAAGTTTTAAGATCGTCAAGTGTGCATTCACACAGCATCGCATGAGCACTTTTACTAACTCTACCTATTAAGCATACATTCTAGTCCACATATATTGCACAATTCCATAAGTTCTATATATCCGCAAAGCACAAGTTGGAATCGCCACGGTCACTACCTCAATAACAGATTTACAAGGCAGTAATCCTGCCAACGCTACCGCATGGAGCAAAGAACTGGACGGTGTACAGAGACTCAATAATTTCCACCTCATTTGTCTTCGACGGATTGTGAAGCTCAGATGACAGGACCGGCTCCCGGACAAAAGCGTGCTGAAACGCACGGGAATCCTCATAATCTACGCCATGCTGAGACAGCTGTAACTGCGCTGTAGCGGCCACTTTGTGCAGATGGACGACAAGAGGCTACCTAAACGACTCTTCCACGAAGATGTCGCCAGGGGTTCCCGACAAGTCCGTCGCTCCAAGGACATTCTGAATACTTCCCTGAAGCGTCTGTAGGTCAACCCGGCCAACTGGAATGACATCGACCGACCGACAGGGAGGAGGACAGCGAAGACAAACGCAGCGATCTACGAAGCCAACCGCATCATCGCCGCGAAGATAATCGCACAGCTCGCAAATCCCAACTGTGCCCACCTCGCATCGCCAACGCTCAACCACCCCCTACCTGTCCCTGCTGCCAGCTGACGTTCCGGACACCAACATATTTTGAAGGACATCTTCGTGCCAACTGCAGCACTCGGACTACACCAGCTACTGTCTCATCGTCCAGTTCTGCCTCATTCTCCACGCCGACAAGTAACACTGGCTGCAATCCCGAACCCCACCATCCTCCTCCTCCTCCTCCTCCTCCTCCCCTCCTTCCTCTCCTCCTTCTTCTTCTTCTTCATTATCATCATCATCTTCTTCTTCTCCTCATGCTCCTTCTCCGCCGTCAACTAATGCACCTCCTCCTCCATTGCCTTGAGACCCGCTACGGCGGCTGTTCTATTCACCACCATTGCACACAATTCTGACACACCAACAGGCACTAACCCTCCTTTCCCAATAACACCAACTATGTGAATTCGATCCATACGTGTTCTCACTGCGGCCGCACCTTCACCTCACACATCAGCCTGGTCAGTCCCTTGGGAATCCATCACACAGGGACTGGGAACCAGTGCTTGGAGCACCAACCCACACTCGCCGTCTTCACCTCCACTGTCTACATTTCCCTCGCAAACTCACTCACCGCATGGGTCTATTCGGTCACACGCGTATCCACGAGAGCAAATTGACCGCAGTTTCGAGACAACTAGCGCCTCCTGCACATCCAACATGCCTAGCTCGACCTCCACTATCAGCTCCACCGCACTCAGCATATCTTGTGCACCCACCATGCCTAGCACGTCGCGGCCAACATCAGCAGCTCTACTATCTCCGAAACCGACACTGACATCGCCGACTTTTCCTGTTCACACTGTCCGCGGACATTCACCGCACACATCGGCCTGGTCGGTCGGTTGTGAGTCCATCGCAGTGCCTAGAGCTTTTACATACACTCGCCGCATCCGCCTTAACTGCCCTCACTGCACCCGCGCATTTCCCCACCGCATGAGTCGATTAGACCTCCTGCGCATTCATAAAAACCTGCGCTAGATAATCGCCGGCTGTACTACACCTTCCCATCCTCCCTCATTAGCATCTCACCACACATCAACATCGCCCATCGCAAGCGCTCAACTGCCACTTCCCACGCAAGTGGGGGGTGTGCGTCTCGGCTTCGTCACTATACTGCTTCTCTGATGCATGCGCGATTCGAGTCTTAGGCTATCACGGCGCGTCAAGCGTTGTGGATTGAAAGGCTGGTGACTGACGCCCCAGATCAGTCCACACAGTCTGCGTAGTTATGTGTGTGTATGTATGGCGCTGTTCACGCAGTCCTGGAAGGATGCGGGGCGGTAAACTGGTGGCAGTAGCCCTTCTGTTTTTGTGCATGCGTGTGTGTCGGGCTGATGCTGTAACCAGTTACAGTGTGTGCATGTGTTCGCGCTGATGTTAACGCCTATGTGCGTATTATTGTTTGTGCAAACCTGACGCCTCGG
>CACRXP010000236.1:0-20107 GCA_902702965.1 Spirometra erinaceieuropaei
ATCATCGAGTCCGGGGACTTCACACTTGTACGGTGGTGCCGTTCGGGGTAGACCACCCCTCTCCCTCTCGCAGCCCTGTTCTCCAGCCAATCGGCGTATCTGGAACCCCGCACCACGAACGATACCAGTGCCCGCCTCGGACTTGGCGCGTGATCTGCCCCTCAGCCTGTCTTCCATGGTCTCACCCATTCCCGGACGACCGTATGCCCTTGTTCTGGAGAACTTTATTGCCACTTTCAACCTGGTGAATCAAAGCGGAGCTAATGTAGGCAAACTGGGAAAATTCCAGGTAATCTTTGTGACATGGATGCTTCCTAGTACTGGCTTAGTCTATACTATATCGATAAGTTCAATCCTGTCGCGTGAATATCGTCTGTCATGGTGGTATTTTATTTTAAGCAGTTGGGTCAGTCAGTAAGTTGATGGTGGTGGTAATAATGTTGGTTATTTTTGTCGTTATTACGTGAAAATATGTACTCCTGAGTCCACTGGATCTGATCGAAAAGCGCGGATCGTCCAAATACACAATCAACCCGTCCGTCGAAGGACAGCAGTTGCGGGGGACTTCTTGGTGCAGGGGATGTTTCCTGCAGGTGGACGTTACCGGAAGACAACTGGCAGAGCCTTTTTCGATGGTGGACAACTTGATGGATGCATTGCCGAGAGCCTGCTTATTTCGCAACTAATTTTCACTGAGGGCCGTTCCACTGAGCGCCACCACAGTTCGCGGCTGGACAGACCTGGTCTGTATGCGGCTGCTCTCCTTCCTGATCACATTCGTGCGTCATGAACGTCTCGAAGATCTTCAGCCGTCTTTTGGCACAACTCAAAGTTGGCGCTACACGCAGACCGGGCGCAATCACCAGGCGTCAGGTAATGAGAAACATCTGGAGTCGTTTACCGGATGTGATAGAGTTGCGCGCAGGGCAGCTACCTCGGAGAACCAGGCTGTCCTCGATGCGAATGGTCGAACACGCGGCAGCAGAGTGCGGAAATGACGCCAGCGCCGAAGTCGTGACTCATTCGACAGGACTCGATCACACATTACATTTTGACGAGTTCGAAATTCTCGAGTCATGGTTAACTGTCTCCAATCTATTATCAAGTACGATGACCTCCCCCCCCCATATTCCGTGCTCAGACTAAGCCCGAACAGAATAATTAGCCATGGCGGGGGGTGGGGGTGGGAGAGGGGACGCATCGGTGCACACTGTTCCCGACCCTGTTATCGATGAGCCGAATAGCTGGGTCATTGTCACACCAACATCCAGCACCAGGCGTGAAATTGCGGCGAATAACTACTGGAGGCCGACCATTCAGCAAGTACTACACGGAGGGCAGCCATTAGCGATGAAGGGGAAACTTTTAATTTGGCTAGGTATGCAGTATGCAGAGGTTAGTGTCAACCTTCGTCCTGCTCAGCTTCCCTCCCACCTCCACCATCAGTCAGTTCCGGGGGCACTCTCGCAAGCGCGGGCGTAAGTCACTTGAACCTGCAATAGCTAATGCCGGGATAACTGCTAAGGGTGGATTGGGGAATGATTCCGTTTTGCTTCCTGCCAGCTCTCTGGTCCACACGCCGATTCGCGTAGCAATTTGCACCAAGGGAGCCTGCGAGCACATCATTTCCGTCCTTTACACTCAAACCACTGGCTCATAATGATAACCTGCTGACGGCTGCTCCCACTAGCGCGCTGTCCACCACTCCGGCCCAAGCCAAAATTGGCTATAGTCCTCTGGCTCCTCCTTCTCCCCTCCTCCTCCTCCTCCTCCTCCTCCTCCTCCTCCCTCCTCCCTCCTCGTCTCACCCCTACAATTATGGCGTGGAAGCATTTTTCCTTATTTACCGCACTTATGCCAGTTTTTCTGTTATTTCATCTGACGACGTGGTTGGTTTGTCGAGATCACAGTAAACTATGAATGGCGTACTGAACTTCCGGATGGCATCTTGTACGATGAAGCAATGGAAATAGAAGTCGTCTCCAGATCGTTTACCTTCATCAATCGGGAACTTTTCGACTCACGGGAAAGGGGAGGGAGCAGAGGGACAGGGAAGCGGTTCAAACCAGAATTAACTATTTTGGAACTCAAGATATGGGTTCTTCTGAGTCCAGATGGAATCAGTAGACGTGTAGAGGACAGAAACCCTCTGACTAGTTAAGGGTTAGTAGAAGTCACAATCTCAGTGTCTCATGACCCTCTTCCATTTAGCAGTCGCATACCCCTCCTGCCGATACTCCGGTGCAGGCAGACAGCTTGACGTCAAATACTTAGTGTTTAGTTAGTCATATTCTCAACACGTTTTGAAAACGAAGCCGCTCCGGAAAGCTTATGACTTTTCTCCTGGTGCTCATTTTAGCGGCTGATGTGCATCGGCTGCCGAGACCATACGCTCTCCACCTGGTTTCCGGTGCTTGCGACTGGTCCTGTGGCCGCCCAGCTCTATGACAATCAGAGTTTCCTTCTCAACTGCGACCTCCGGAATTCCCTCCAGACCCTTCTGCTCAGTCTGAATGACTTCGATTTCCGTCTTGATCCAGTTATTCTTGGCAACTAGCATTTACTATCGTGGATGCAAACTCATGACAATCTACTTTTCCGCGCCATTGTACATAATCACTGTCCTCCTCGATTGGCCAGATATTTTGAGCCGCTCACCGCTCGCCACCTCCAGTCTCAGCCCACAGGCACTACATACTTACAACTAGTTTTTTTACTCCCTGCATCTAACTTTATCCTGCCAGTTGACTTAAACGGTGCCCCGAACGGATCCTCTGGCCATCATCGAGTTTTGCATTTATTCCCTGTCTTCTACTCGTCGTCAAAGCACAACGCGACTAAAATTTGCATAATGTCCAGATTTGTATCCTATTTCATGTTTCTTTTTTGTAATTTCTTCGATTCGAGGTGCAATTCCCCTGACTGCTTTCTCCACGCTGGCTACTGATATTTCAAGCTGCGGGAACTTTTTATCATTCCTCGTAGTTAGTCTAATTTTTCCTTCTTAAACGCAAACTGATTAAAAAAGATGAATACGCGTTGCATTGTTTTCTGTCGGAAGGAGACTTAAAAAAATCGTGCTACACCAGTGGTTATGGTGATTTCCGACTTTTGAACTAAGTCACGAATGAAGGTGGTTGGAACGTGAACTTTGACAGTGGCACAAACGTGCTGCACCGCCTCATTAGTCGCCCGTCCAACGGCTCCCCTTGATCGAATCCCCGAATCAGAACTCAGCGGCGAGGGCGGAAGAAATTGTGCACAGTGATCCCTCCTCGACCAGGGGTGGGCGGTTGCGTTCCAGAACCCGCCTCGAGAAGTGAAAATCCGTGAAGTAAAAGCTATATGTTTCATCGTTATTTTTGCACAAGTTAAGCCTTTATTAACCCCCCTTATCGTTAAATATGCCGTACATAGTTATGCCAAGTAAACACTTCACATTCAAATAGATAAAGCGACCCAAATTTGAGGCACCAAAATTTAGGAAGCATTTACAAGGAGTAAAAAGGCCTATCGTCGACTGAAATACCCGAACCAGGGAATAATTCGCGATATAACCTGGAGTTACTGCGTTGACATATTCTAACAGCGTATATAAAACGGAATGGGGACAAATTGGGAAGTCAAAGACAGGACGGAAATTTGGCCAATCACATCGCGTCCTTGGGTAGCTGATATGCTGGCTGGTCTCATTACTCATCTGACTGGCTAGATAAACCCCAAAGCTAGTCGGAAGTAGACGCGCCATTATCACGCGCACCGCGTGTGGACTAATAGTTGGCGCGGCCACCTACCGTTTCCCCCTTTGAGTCGGGCTGCATGCTTTGGGCCTCGGGTCCACTTGCATAATGTCCAGATTTTTATCCTATTTTATCTTTTTTCGTAATCTCTTCCATTCGACGTGCAGTTTGCCTGACTGCCGTTTCTCGGCTGGCTGCTGATATTTCGGGATGCGGTAACTTTTTACTATTCCGTGTAGTAAATCTCATTTGATTAAAACGAGTAGAACGGTGCATTACGTTGTTTTTGGTAAAAAGAGGCCTTTGAAAAAAATAATATCAAAGCAGTGATTGTGGTAATTTCAGACCCTGAGATCTGGTCTTGGATTTGGACACTTGGAGCATGAACGCTTACGACAGAACCTCTTGCAGGACTTTACTTCGGGCTGGTTGGACTGATAACAGCCTCTATCGTTGCAGACAAGTGGGGACAGATCCTAACTAACGGAAATCTTTGTAAGAACTGTAAATCCCAGAAAACACATTATAACGTAATATACCTCGTTATATCTTTTTAAGACCGAAATGGCGTTATAAAAAGTAAACAGTGCGTAGGATGGAAGTCGAGAAATTCGAACCGATTCAGACAACCGGTAAACGAGACGACAAGGTTAAGACTAATGGGTGAAATGTCGACGAAAGTCGGATCCCTTCTGAGTTCAGGATTTGCCCATATGCATGTAGGGATCTAAGTACTTCATGCGTGTGATTGTTGAAACGCGAATTAATGTCACCAAGGCGGGAGAGTCCAGCCCATAGACCTTTAAAATCTAGCTGACTTTCCAAAGTAGAATTGGGTCTTGATGAGTACCATGTCGCGCAACATCATGTGAGCCGCGGCTATGCAAGAATTGTACGGTAAACACTTTATACGCGGGTGACTGATGACTGTATTATTTAGGGGTTAGGCAGTTGTCGAAACTACTTTATATTTCAGAGTGGTCGGGCGGGTTATGGTGCATGGAGAGCCCAAGCCGCTGAAAATCAGTTGATATAGACTCTCTCCGGCTCATTTTTTCACAAATGCATTGGGGAACTTCAACCGAAGTGTTCAATGTCTACGCCGATGCTACCTGAATAAGTGGCAGTAGCGATGTTACGTACGCTGATACATGCGCAGATACCTGGTGCGTTGTTTAGTACGCTAAAATATATCCGGACAAAGTAAAATATTTCAAATTTTTTTGACACTGTGCACCTTAAAGTAAATTTTTCTCCATTCTGAATATTATCCGAGTTATAAATATGATTATTTGAGATTGGGAGTTAGTTATGTGGTTCTCAGTCACACAGACACGCTTTCACTTTCAGTCCCCTAAAAAACCGAATACTTATTCAGTCGGCCGAAAATCAATACTCATTTAGCCCATGAATAATATTCAATCTAACCTTCTAGAGAGAGAGAGACAGGAATGCTTTATTTTGAAAATAACATTCAAAACTTTCAGCAAAAATCTGTTATCCAGTACACAGTGATTACCATAGAGATTAACAGGTATTGGACAGGTGGGCATAATTATAAGTGAAAAAGGGACTTTAAGGTGCAAGATCAAGTTATAGCTTTTGTTTTTCGGCATCTTTGCAGGTGAGATACCGGGCTAGAAATGGCAGTATGGAATTCTGATAAGTCAAGTGCGACAAGGGATATGGCGGAAGCATCGACGCATGGGGCGTAAGGATTTCGCAGCCATTAACTCATTATGAAGGGGATGGACGGTGCCATTCAGAATTCGGTCAGCAAATTGCTCCACCGTATTGAAGTGTAGCTGCAGGATGATATCAATTGACTGGAGGGAAAAAACAAAAAATGGCGGCTCAATTTCAAAAGCCCGCCTATGGATTATGGGGTTTTCGTCCAGTTTCTTACCTTGCATGCCGCAGGCAAAATAAACTTGTCTGTGGGGCTGATGTTTTCTACTTATTATCCTGATTCCGCCGCATAAAATCTTTCAACCGTTATGTTGTCACTAGACGCCTAATGGTACGGACGCGTCTTCGTGTTAAGGAGACTGTCAATGGACTGTGGCATGCGGATTTCGAAGGTTTTGTGTACCGCATGAAGAGTCGAAAAGTGTCGGGTTACTTCTTATCTTCAATCACCTGGTTGAGACGGGCATAGCAGTCAACTCGTATTGCCTTTTCTAAGTTCATTTATGCAGGCGTAGAACGTCAATAGCTGTGGAGGCCCTCTGATTCGATTGACTGTTTTTGAACAAATGAAGTCAATTTGAACAAAGCAAGAATTACTTAATCTACACAGTGTTCTCAAGTAAAAACAGGGAAATGTGCTGCGCTGGGGGGGGGGGGGGGGGAGGGGAGGGAGAGGATGGTAGTGTCCGACATCTTCTGTTCGACTTCGCCAACACGCGGACATTGGCGCGAGCCGGCAACAAGACAGGACGAGAGATGTTGGAGGCGTGGGTGTCGGACACCAACTCTATCAACAGACACATCGATTTGCCTGCGTGGTACCCGCGCTCCGCCGACGCAGCCAGGTGGCGCAGCTCACACCGTCGCGAAGTACAAACGGCGTCACCACGCCGGGGGACCATGGTGGACCAGGCGGCACAAACCCTACCTACCCACGGACGTACTCCCCCTCCCCCCCGCAAGGACGAGCGATATAAATGTACACAAGTTGCTGCAAGCAAGTAGTCTCTGATAATGAACTCCAGTTCGAGTTCGAAAGCTCAGGCAAATATACTGTCCCAGTGATCGTGCCTTCGCCTTCTTTTAAACAAGAACCTGGGATGCGCATATTCTCTTCCATTCGCGAGAAAACATTCTATCTAAGTAGTATTTAGTTACACTTCCCCTTGTAATGTAAGCACCCACACGGGCATTCGGATTTAAAGGCCTCGTCCACAACAACGCACGCGAACTCTCGCGGTGACCTGTGGCCTTAACGGAGCCGGGGGTTGCCGAAGAAAGTAAACACTGATCCGCCAAGTAATTTGAAGTGGGTCTGCCTGTATGTCTCTCCTCGTTTTCAGTGTAAACATCTTGACTTCGAGCTCACGTCTACGCTGAAATAGTGCATTAGTTTTGGCTACTTCACCTATGCACGACCTTAGCGGCAACTTTGCATTCGACATTTACTTTCTCTTAGTTACTGATGCATGGTCAACTGACTTTTTGAAATTCGCTAACCGAAGCTATCGTTCTTCCACGCACACAATTAGGACATCAGGATTTAAGTTCTATAACAGACGTTTAAGACTAATATTTTGCACAGAACCTCATGAGAAGTTAAATGGAAGTTTCTGATAGCTTTCTAGATAGGAAAAGATAAGTTTGGGATTAATGCTCTTTGAGTGAACGCCAACTCAGTCTTCCGTGGTAGCTAAGCATGGAAACAATCATTAAAAACACTAAGTCTGTTATTCATCACCTGTTCTTCCATGCGCATTTTGAATGACATCATAGTTACCAGTTGTAATGCACAACGATCCGGGACCCGAGTTCATTTCCTAAGACTACAAATCCTGAGAAAGTAACTTTTAAGAAAGGGGCAGCTCAGTTTTCTAACGTCAGTTAGTTTGGTCTCTTTGACATGCTTACGTGGTTATTCCTTGGATTTTTAACATTGGCCAAAAGTGTGCAGGCACAACTTTTGAGAAATCAAAATTTGAAAAAAGTCAAGGTCTGAGAACGGACATTTTTGATTTTTCCTCGTCGGGTTTTTACGGCAACGCAAGTAAGTTACAACAGAGTAGCAAAGTGGAAGACAACCAATGACAGGCAGTCATGCGGAAAGGATCGAAGGGGTTCATACGTGTCGGAACCAGGGATAATAACAGTTTGGGATGTGCGAGGAAGGAAAGGAGGGGTAAGAAATCAACCAACGGGCAATTCTTAAATTCCATTATCATGGCGCAGCGTAGTAGGATGCGGCGCGAACATATAGGACAGCATGGTCACCGCCTCTGCCGTCGCAAGTATCCACTGGCGCAGGAACCTGGAATGTCTCTCCGACACCTAATAGATCATTCGGAATGTTTAATTTACTTCTGCCTGGCGGACGCTGTCAACCAACTCAATTTTGATTACTGTGCAGGCTTGAGGATGAATACGTACGTACTTTGATGGAATTCGAATTCTTCGCTGTTTGCATGGGTATCAACGCATAATTCTTACTTCCCTTTAATCGAACACGAAAAAGGAATGTCTGAACAGTCTATCACTAAAGATAAACTGACTCCGCCAGCGGTCGATGAACACCCCTACGGCACTGTATATACCCGATCGCAACCGACAGGACGATGAGTCCGTAGCTCTGTGGCTAGGATGGTGGATTCCTAACCACGAGGTCGTGGGTTGAAACACAGGTGGCTATTCCAGTCTCTCTTGTCTTTGCTGGTAATGCTTAACTTCGGAGAGCAAGGTACTTTATTAATAGCACAAACCCGGGATACTGCGGGCAAATTTTTCTGTAGATTACCACCTGTTCATGGCTAGTGCATCTAATGTGCTAACGGGCTGACTTGATCTACTGCAGTCTGTTTCTCTTAAAAGTAGGTTTGGATGGACCTAAGCCGATTTTGCTTGAATGCTTACTTGAGGTTCAGCAGGTTCATATCATCAACGATGCCCGCATTTCGAATGGCTGTTAACTCTGCCAGCGAAATTTTACTGATCAACCTAGCAAAACAGGCAATCACGTGAATGCTGGGCTGTTGCCATTGGCTTCTAGGGTAAAAAAACATACGAAAAGAATTCACAATGCATAATGATTGGATCTTAACTAAGGAACACAATATGGACTCCATTGCAAACATTGTACTTATACTGTCAATATTTGGCACGTACTAAACACAAGTTAACCAACTCCCACACGTCTAGAAAGTTTTCTCGTATCTTCGTCAGGCTTCTTCCAGCCACTCGCTTCGATCAAAACCTACACGAAATTATAAAACAAAATGTCTTTTTATAAGCAGTGTAGCCCGGAAAAAATGCTGTTATAATTGTCTTGTAGAGCATACGACTTGCACATTGGGTAATCTCAGTAGCGATAAGAATTACGCCTCAATGTTGCCGAACGGAATATTAGTTGGCCAGATTCGGCATCAAAAACATTGACAACTCATTTGCAAGTCTTTGAGACTGTCTGTACTCCACAGCCAACTATTAAGGTACCCAGCACTTAGTTTCCTGACATAAAACAATATGTTTTTTATCTTGCTAACCGGTTGAGGAGTACATGCTGTCTGGTTAAATAAAACCGACCCTTATAATCCACACAAAAATGGCGGTTTATGTTTTGCATTGGACGCGACTGTCATTGCTGAACGTTTATGTAGTCAGTGAAACACGTTTCTACACACAAAAGCACGAAGAGTGTGAGAAATTTCAAAATAAAATCCTAGAAGGATAAACGCCTTACTTAAACCCATGCTTTGTCACATCTGAGCCACGAGCCAGAGACCTGTCGTCCTGTCGACTGCTATCTGAGTAAAGCTGGCTGTCAAGTGTAAGTAGACTAGAAATGGCTCCTCCGTTCTACCTTGTCTTTTCAGATTTTCCCTCCTCACTAGAAGCTACTTAATATTCTTGAATTGGGAGGTGTTTTTCCACTGCCGCAGTGCCGGATGTTGCCATGGAGGAAAGTGAAAACTAGGGAAGAAGGCACATTACTACATTGGCGAACAGTAGTTCGCTTAATCGGAGATGATGGAGGAAGAAGTAAAAGCATTTGACGCATCTGCTTAATATTGCAGGTGCTTGAATGAGACATTGTCCCGTAAGACGCCAATGCGACTGGGTATTCTTACATGATTGCTCACTCAAATAAGACCCTCCTTCTAGTCCTATTTCTAATTTTGAATAAAGATAACTAACGGTGCACTTTGACATACGGAATGACGTTTTGGTTTCTGTGTGCACTTTTTTCGTTTAATGTTCTATCGTGTGCTTCCTCCACTATATTTTGCCCTCTGTACTCTTGCCTTATGTTTTCGCTACCCTCGATCTTCTTGAAGTAATTTTTAGGCATTTCCGTGCTTTTGAGTTACTAAGATATCAGAGTTTTTGGTCTGAGGCCTTGCGTCTTCCTTTTAATGTTAGTTTGTCCATTTTTCACTTAATCTTCACTTGTATTTTGAAGTGCTTAGTATTTTCTATGATTGAGCATGTTACACTTTCTTTTCTTTGGATGTGGTAATGGTCACGGGTTTTGAATTAGTATATGGACTAAATTCCATTTCTTTTTTATTATATTCTTCTATCGTTTCTTTTCACTCTTCTTCGTTCCGCTCAAGCTTTCTTTATCAGTCTCCTTCTATCCGTATTGCTCGCAGCCGACATATTTAAGCGTTTCTAATCCTTTGAGTACCTATTTTTAAGTATGTAGTGATTGAAGTGGAATTTGTTCTCAAACATGTGACAAAAGGCCAGTGTCTTCACTTTGAAGCAAGCAAACAAAATTGAGGACTCCTTAAGTGACATTCATTGTCTTCTTCTCTGCCTGGATAGCTGGTTGAAACGGAACAAGATGAAATGGCGCAGGGAAACATGTCGAATATAGCTGTGTACTAGGCATTTTGGACTACAAAACGACCGATAAAATAATTTGAGAAAGTTATACTGAATTGTTTGACGTTAGAAAAACGAAGTATTTTAAATGGAATCGTTACATTAGGCACGATCTTCTCTAGCCGCCTACAATTTTAAGAAACTATACACAAATGAAGTGTGAATTTACCTAGTTTCAGAGTATTTTCGAGAAAGGTTTTCATGTTTTGTATCGTACCACACAGATGACACTTCATAAAACTTATAATTGATGAGAAATAAGGCGAATATTAGTCCCGAAAAGAGGATACCCACATTCGTTGTCGCAATTACCGTTTACGGCTGGTAGCTGCAAAGGAATAAACGTGATCAGCATTAATGAGACAGAAAAAATGTACGAGTTTTTGCAATTCAGGTGACTTTATGTTGTGTCTTTAATCCATAGGTCCTGCGATCCGTCTGTGTAGTTGTTTAAATTTATTGACTGAAGCCGTCTTGACTTTGATATTCCGTAACCATGCATCCGCAAGTAAAGAATTTAAAATGGCGTAGGAATGCGCAAAAAATGTGTTTTCCGTTCATGTTTTGAGATTGCTTTGGACATCGTTTTAATACTTTATTGGACTTAAACAATTATTAGCAGAATTAAAGGGACTCTTTTTATCCTTTTCAGGAATCACCTACCAACGCAGTATTTGGCATGTTCTGCAACGAAAGTATCCTCCTTTACCTCAGCAAAAGCTCTTTAAATACCTATTATGTTGTATGCAGGCAATATTTGCTCTCCTCCCGGTGTTTCCTAAAAACGTAGTAAAATGCAGTTTTTGCATCCTGTCACATACTAGCAGCGATACAATTTATCACATCTAGACAGTGCTAGCATGCATTTATTATTCTAAATATGCACACTTCTAATTATTTACTTCATGAATAAATGGAATATGCAAAATCTGTCAAATAAACCCACATATTTAGTGAAACTGACAATCGCCGGCGAATTTCAGATTGACTGCTAAGGAAATTTTGTTTCAGCAGCCTGTTTTCTGTATCAGAATTGGTGCTTTATATATATTTTGCAGTAGCTTAGGCTGGTAATATGATGACAATATGACTAAAATCACAATTTTCGGTAAGGGCCTTGCAACTTCGATGGTTGGATCGTTGACTGTGCCCAAGCCATGCCCTTGGTGCCATGGCTGCCGAATTTTCCAACTGTAACTAAAATGAACAGTTTACATGTCTTATATCTATGTATATGATAGAAGGTCGTTAACCGATCAAGTTGCCGTATTTGCTCGCCCCATTGAATAACAATGTCCAATGTAGAGTTTTTGCAAGCGATCGCATAACGACCTGGAATATATGCCAAAAAGACTGAGATTGCTATTTCTGGTCCTATTGAACGCTTTTCAGAAACTTGACTTTTGCCGCAACTGAACCTCTAGCCTTCGTTCTTAACTAACTAGCATCAGTAACTTTGAAGTCTTAACCGATGAGCCACTACTCGTTGCCCTGTCAGTTGTGAACGAGAATATTTACTGGGGTAGAAAGACGCCAGATGATCAGACTAGGAGTCCTGCTCATTCCACTGTGATTTGGAGTCCAAATTAGAGCTCTTGCATGCAGTCGCACAGCACTCAGGCATATATTCATATGGTGATTGAAATGAATCAGACTAGCGAGGTCTCTTCATCTTATTCTGAAAAATAGTGAAGATTAATAGAAGCCTAAAATAAACATGTAATGTCCACCGCCTAATATGTAATGCGTTTTCCTATCTAACTAAACAGTAGGATTGGATGTTAGTGCCCATTTTCAGCAGCCCTTTCACAGCTCAACGACAGTCGGCAAGTCTGAATACCCTGGTTTTGAGGCCTTCCGGAGAAAGATATCTTCTTCAAATTACAATAAAATATAAAATCGCAAGCCACAGTGACTGAGTGCATTAACAAATTGCATATCTAACCACTTTGGCTAGCAGGACTTCTGGAATGAATGTGTGAGGTATGAAATTGCTTGAATAACCTATCAACATGCCCAATTGCTGTGGCCGCAATCAGTCGTAAGTTGAAAAAGCTTCTCGGTACAAAAATTGTCGACACCAATATTTGTAGAAAAACGCACCAATATGTCGAGATTAATAATCTGTTGAGGGATACAGTCCAATATGCCTTCGAGTGAAAGTCTAACCTAAATCGAGTTTTATTAGCACGAAGGACAATTCATATTTACCTCTCAAAGGCTATTAGTGTGCCTTTGAATTGATCGGCCTTGGTGTAGCCTGTCCAGCCTGCGCTGGGATCGAACCGAAATTTAATTTGTATTCGTTCTACAGATGTGTTTTCGGTGACTACGGAAATTCAATCATGTACCCTGGAAAAGAAGAAAAAATTGTTTGAAACTTCTATTATGCAGTGGAGAATTGCGTTCTTTTTCAATCTAATACGTGAAAGATGGATCCGCTTCATTCAGGGGGAAGGAACGAGAACAACTTCATATTGAGATGACGTAACTTTTGCATCTTCCTTTTATTCCTTGAATACGATGCAGTCAGCTGGCTTGCCTCCAACTGGCCATACCGAGGTTCCCAATACATTCGAGTGAATACAGATTGTCCTTTATTATCTGAGGGCACAATTACACATCATAGACGTGGTAGGTTAACGGCCGTCCGTGTCAGTGCGTCAGGCATTAACGAAATTGCAAATCTTTCCAAAACCGACGTAGAATCTTTCATCGACCTCAATATTTGCGAGTGAAATTTCCTTTATCATTAATATATGGAAGGAATTACTATGCACGCCTTATAAACTACCACACTAAAGCAATGGAAGTAATGAAGTCTCTAAACGAATACACGCAACGATCGGGTGAAGAACCTCAGACGCACACGATCAGCCAAAGGCGCCTGTCTTACGGGAATGGTTGTTATAGGACTTTTACGGGCGAGGCCTTTGTATGCATAGAGGAAGTGCAGAATAAAAATTGATAATTGGTAAATCCGTTTTTCGGGCGGAAATGTTTTTATGCATTGACATTTAGCAACATAAATTAAGCAGGACAATTTAAAAAAATAAACATTAACTGTCTACAACGATCGCTTCTCAACCCTCTGGGCAAAGGTCCTTGTAGATAATCCACCGGACAGTTCACAACAATCGCTTCTCAACTCTCTGAGTTGAGTTGATTGTAGATAATACACTAGATCGTCTACAGCAGATGATCTATTCTTGTACGATGGAACATCAAACTGAAATAATAGTGTCGAACCCAAATATACTTAAATAAGTATAGTAGATAGTCTTTTGTATGATTGGGGTCCTTCACCTGTTCCTTACTTAAATACATCTTAGCCACAAAACCATTCTTTCGAGTGTAC
Organism: Spirometra erinaceieuropaei; assembly: GCA_902702965.1. Lineage (NCBI taxonomy): Eukaryota > Metazoa > Platyhelminthes > Cestoda > Diphyllobothriidea > Diphyllobothriidae > Spirometra > Spirometra erinaceieuropaei. Next base: position 13,669 of record CACRXP010000236.1, read on the forward strand.
TTTATGTGGCTGGATAAAAAATGTTTATTTGGGATGCGATAAGCCAAGGTGCCGAAAACCGCAGCCATGCAGATAGGAAAATATCATTCTGTATTTAATGAGTTTCTGGACGTATCATGGATCGGATTATGTCTGTATTCGGTCTTTGGAAAAAAAACATGCTAGTCTATTCTGTGGACGCGTTCTTTACAAAAGCCAGTGTGTGGACGTCCTTGTTTTGTGTTCTAAGCACCATATTAATGTACAAATTCTGTAGCAGAATGCCGCCAACTTTGCCATTTTCGACCATGTAAGAAACATGACTTAAGATAAAAGCGCTTGGTTAACGATTGAAATCATAATGAATCCCGGTCTTACAAACTAAGCTTTGGATATGGCTAGCCGGCATTTGTTACTAATACACCATGGACGCGGGAAGTGTATTTATGAATTGTGGAGGTTTTAGCAATTGATATTGGAATATCCTAGGTGAAAAAAATTTCTTGGCTGGGAAGAGAGTTGTTCAATTCCTAGTACGTACTCCTAAATACCCTTCCCTTTAGAAATAGTCCCACATCTACCAGGACCTACCACCACATGTGTTCCTCACCATAGAAAGTAGTGCACACTCTTCAACCAGTACACAGTGATTAGGTGGATTGTTACTCAGAAGTTTGGTTTGGGACTTCTTCAACGGTATTTGACCTACATGAATGCCTATTTTCCCAATTTTGACGGCTTCACGCATGCCTTTTATTCGCTTTTTCATCTTTCAGAATGTTTTTCCAGTCTCCTACTCGTTTCGTTTTATCTCGAGTAATTTTACATCATTTTTCTGGTCAAGTTATTTCTCCTGCCCATTTTTCGGCTTCTTTGCTTCTTTTTTTTCATTTATTTCCTATTCGCTCCTATCCCCTTTTTCTCTTGCATTTGCTTTGTTAAATTAATTACCAAGAGCATAAAAATGCGGTCTCGCCTCCTATGTCTCTCATACAATAATTCAATATCATCAGGGAAAATTCCTCAACCGTAAAAATATGATTACATAGGTCCTCAATGACCACCAGCTTATATTGACTGGAAAGTTTGTCTGTGCGTCACTGGTCACAAGGGAACTCTACACCGCTTAAGAGGGAAACAGTATAACCGTCAGTGTGTATCCCAGTGTGGTCGGCCATATTTTACCCCCTCTGATAGGACGTTATAAATTCCTGACAAATTCATGCCCTACACCAAAACTCCTCGTCCTCCACGATAGCAGTGAAAACAGTAACAATAACCAGTCACATCTTGTCAATTGCTCATGCTATATTCATCTAACAAACTTGGACTAAAAATTATTTCGAAATGTGGGTACTTAAAGTTTCACTTAGTCTGCGGTTTTAGAGCAAGCAAGGGCCGCGTAGTTGTCAGCGCTAACCTGTATAAATACCCTGATCAATCCATAGGTTGGTTTTGAATGGTGTAAACTTTTCATTTCTAAAAGCAACTGTCGAATTCGACTCTTTTAATATTATTCGTGCTCGTAGAGGTGAAAACCGGACGTAAGGGACTAGAAAGAGGAAAGCGGTTTCTGTACAGATAATGTTTTGGTCGGCAAGTGAGTAGCTCAAGCTATGATAGCATTTTTGACTAAAAAATGACGTCAGAAATCACCTGCTATCACGTAATAAGCTCCTTTGGTAGCATAGTAACTCATCCTGGAATGAATTCAAACATGCAAGTTTGTCAGAGGTTTTAAAGCTGTTTTTGAATTGAGTGATGAAATAACACACTTCCGCATGGAACCAAGCAAAAACAGATGCGGCCACCGTTACAAAGGTGTTATTCATTTCTTGGGAGTCTAATTCAAAATTAAATTTGAATTAATTTTCATTTTTTATCTCTTGGATTTTTTTTCACGAGTATAATTCGGTAGAGGTTTATGGGGTAAACGCATGATTGCGGCCCTATCTACAACTTCAGTATTGTTTTATATTTGCATATCCACCACTGCATTTAAATGTCCATCTAGTCCTTGCGCAACAAGTACTGTATGCCCAGAAATTGGGTCGTAGGAGCTTCCGCATCTACGTAAGCCAATAACAGTTGACATAGTTTTGGCCCATGCTTCTTTTGGCATACGCTTTTTCGTGATTCTTAACAAAATGAAAGCGGTTTTGCATGAAGTAACTCATGTGAAATCCAAAAATAGTCAGGAAATTTTTCCATTTCCAGCTGCTTTCAAAATTTTCATGTAAACACAAAGCAAAACTATTGATCATTACCCGATAGTTTAGATCTTAGTTTAATCTGCAGTCGGCGACCGATCTCATGAGATTTTAACCAAAATTCTGGAATGCCATTTCGATTAGAAGGGATAAATTGAGTAAGACTCTGGGCCTTATCGTCTTGCAAAGCAATCCTGTGGCGTTTTAGACTCATCAAGGTGTTGGCTGTGGAATGCACTTCTTTTGGGATAAAACAGCAAACGACAAAAAGGATTGTCTAGTAGTATACATGTTACCAACATTTGACTTCCTTGAAATTTTAAATATATCATACTGATGGCATCTAAAATATATTATTTATTGAATACATCTGGTAGCAAACTATATCTTTTCTGCACTCCACACGTGAAGAAAGGGCAGCATTCGCTTCCAAAGATTTTTACGTTCCTGACAAATTCTGATCTTGATATGCCGTAGAATTTTTGTATAGAGTTTTAAGTCTTTGAGCTGTATACTTTCTGCGCAAGGAAAACATATATTTTTAAGGTCATTCAGAGAACACTATATTGGGTTCAAAAATTTTGGAACGCATATAACTATGTCGTCTCCTTATGAAAGAAAATTAATTAGCAGACAGATACGATGCTCTTTGAACGGACATTGCATGGTCTTAAAGGATCTCATAAGAAACCTTTTTTTGAAACGGAAAGATAGCTTCTCCGAGTATTAAATTTGGAGAATATGTGATATGCTACAGAACCGAGACAAACATGGTTTTCATGTGCCTGTTTTCGGAAAAAGATTTTCAGTCTTATAAAAACCTTAAAACGCGATATACAAATGCATGCTACTTAATTAGTCATTTGTTTCCGGTGCCTTTTTTGTAAGTCCCAAAAAGGGCCTTTAAAAGCCAAAATCCTGGCATGTCCGAAAGATTAGGGGAGCTTACGACAAAATAACCCATATAACAGCTGTACTTGAGCAATGCTGCTTAATAATGTAAAAATTTCAAAACTTACGACATTATTTAACTGTCTATTAAAATCTGTTTATACACCATGCAGTGTAGCATAAAAACTGCATACCGTTTGTGATACACCTCTTTAAATAACTGCAACTAACGTTGGAGCAAAGAAAGAGAGACGGAAAGGGTATAACACCGTCCAGTCTCCCTTTTACAGTTTGAACATTTCGGCTCTGCTAAGGACTATGATAAGAGCCATAACAATCAACTACGTCAAAGTCAGTGAAATTTAACCAAATGCCTTGCAAGAATCGAATTGCTGGCAAGGTGTGAACAAAATATTTGATGAGTATCCCCTAATCCAGTGACTCTTACATGGAATACTAAATTTTGGTTCCTTTGATATGTCAGAATGGCGACTTAGGCGGACAGGGAAGGACCCGTTTTTCTGCGCAGCTCATTGTATTATTCACGGTACGCACCTTCATTGTCCACTTGCGGTAGTTTTCTTTTGAACTTTTATGGCCGCAGTGGGATTTCGGGCCGGCAGAATTTCGCACAATGCTAATGTGGTCAGCAATTGTCCGTGGGGCGCTGGCGACCTCAGTACTTTTGAAACGGCGGCCCAGCACTCGAACTTCTGCGCAGGTGCAATGGATTGCGCAAATCCGCAGGACGCCGGTGATCGTCTAGCTCTCGGCATTATTTCGCTGGAGCCCATCGCCCAAAGATGACACCTCTTGTCGACGGCCATGCTGTTTTTCTCCAAATGGAGGCCGCCTGTCTAATTGAAGTGCACGACAAGGCAACCCAGACAGTCGAGGACACGGAAGATGACACCTTGCGAGCAAGACTAATCAGTCGCGTTGGTCGGGCACTACTCAGGCGTTACGCGCAGCATGCTCCCAAGGCCGTAAATGGCAACGGCAGCGGTGTTGGGGGCAGTGGGTGCGCTTATTGGGGCGCGGGGAGTAACAGAGCGATCCCCGAGAGACCGCCCAATCCCTATCAGACCTGCCAGCATGGATGGAGGCCCTGGCACAATGAGTGCAACCATGTGAATGAACTTCTTCAGCGTATCGGTGAAAACAGTTCAAAGGCGACTGCGGCCGCGGCAGGAGCACAGGGCGCCTCCAGCGTTGGTTTACGGCCTCCTTATGAATCCAACTGCCTTGGTCATGCTCGAAACCCATTCACCTTCTTCCCTTGACCCGTTTTTGGACAGCCTGACGGACTGCAGATTTCTGAAGTCCCCCCTGACAATTCGCCCGCCGAATCAGTAATCTGAACGAGTAAAGTCAAACCTCCCACCTGGACGGATTTTGATAGTCACTCGGGGAATATTACGCAACCACATCTTGCTCCGACGATGTTCAATGTTGTCATTTTTTAACTTTTTAGCAGCCATTAGTTTTATATTGCAGACTTCGTTGTATTTTCCTAGGTAAGAGAACTCTTCTATGTATTTCCCTTTTACTAGATTCCAACAGTCTCTGTTGACTCTGTTTTAACTGACTGCAAAATAATCACAGGCACCAAAGTGAGCTTCGTAATCACGATCAAAAGTAGCGTCTTCTTTGTGTACGAATACTGTAAGCCTTGCCACTGTCTACGCCCTCTACTGCGTAGACGCGATAGAAACCTGGAGCCCATGATTGAACTGCCTTTGTCTGGCCCGAGATCTGAATTTCGGCATTAGCTCACAAACTGCACAATCGGGCCGGGTGTAAGGACAGTGTCACTTGAGGTCGCTTCCGTCTTCGGCTTCACTGTCGGGGCGATTAATGGCACATAAAAGGGCTTTATGATGACACTGACAGCAAACCAAGTGAGGGGGACCTCACGGAAGCCCTAAAGCATTGCCACATCGCCTCTTTCTATATTCGATGACACAAAATACGGGCTAGGAAATGATCTACTAAAGGGTTCCCCCAATCCTAGGTGTCTCCATCACGGTCAGAAGTTCAACCGCTCTGAACATGCCTGTCTAGATGCTAGGCATAGGCCGATGACAACCTTACCCTAATGTGTTGCATCAACATCGAGTGCATCAGAGTCCAACTCAAAGTGATTATCCCTGAAATACGCTACCTTGCATAGGAAAAAGTGGGCAAACGGCCACCCTACTTAATTGTCCTTATCGGATGCCAACCCACTAATCAAGGGATAATAAAAGGCCTATAAAAAATGAGCAGACAAAACGGCAGCCACCTGTTTGTCTTACTGACTAGCAGACACGTCTTAAGCACACCAACAACCAGGGGAATTGAGCTCATTAGCCATGGGAAGGCCTATGATATTAATTTACACATGCCGATGTTCAACGTGAGGAACCGGCAACCACAAGAGAGTAAACTTAAAAAAAGTTGACAGACCCGCATGATGGCGAGCTTTATCGTACGTTAGGGAGTCATCGATAGAGTACTGAGGCTACTTGATGCTAGAAGAGTGCACAAGACCGACTCGAAGTTTCTGCGCCAAGTGATGTGACCGAGGAGCCGAACCAATAAGCAGATAAAATTATCCATCGTCCGCTGACGACGATGTAATTGTGGTGGATGCAACTTCATATGGTAGATTGGCCGAAAACTATAGACAAGAACGTGCAAACATTATCGAATTGTGCGGAAGCTTGGCCAGAGGTCACAGGTGGCGGCGCACACAGCCTTGCCTGACCACAGCTTGACGTTGGCGCGGTCGACATCGTGGGGCAGGGTGACGGCCAAGCGTCAGGACGGGTGCAGCTCGCACGACTGTAGAATGCCCATTCCGCCAAACCATATATATATATATGTTGATAAGGTGATACCGACAAAGACAAGGGAGACCGGAATGGCCATTTCTGGCTTATTAGCCGTCATCAGCCAGTCATACCCAACCCCAAGTGTGGATCACTTGAGATTCGAACCCGGGATCTTTGGTCATGGAGTTTGACGCTCTACCATTGAGCCACCGGCCCGTTGTCCTGTCGGTTGTCATCGGGAATATCAATTATGACAGATGGGCGCTCACCGATCAGGTTACAGAACATGCTCGTTCTGTTGTGCCTTGGGGCTCATACTTAAACCCTCGCAGGCAGTCGCACAGCGACTAGTGATATATGTTGAAAAGGTGATACCGACAAAGACAAGGGAGAAGGGAATATATATATATATATGTATAATGTTAAGGGGCGCTCACCGATCGTTCATACGGAACTCACTCGTTCCGTTGTGCCTTATGGACTCTCTCTCGAGCCCAACCAGCAGCCGCACAGCGGCGCATGATATATAGGCAGACTGGTATT
>CACRXP010000236.1:22962-74548 GCA_902702965.1 Spirometra erinaceieuropaei
TAACATTGTATATTCCCGATCGAAAACCGACAAGGCAACGGGCTCGTGGCCCGGTGAGTAGAGGCGTTGACTTCTAAACCAACAGATCGCGAGTTCGAGGCTCGGGTGTTCCACACTTCGGGCTTGGGTATGGCTGGCTGACGACGGCTAATAAGCCAGAAATGGCCATTCCAGTCTCCCTTGTCTTTGTCGGTAATACCATTCTGCCTATATATATATATATGGATAAAGGCAAAAATGCTGACCCCATGTGTTAATATGGAAGAGGAGGATGAGGCGATCCCTTCTTCTCCAGAGATCGCCTCATCCTCCTCTTCCATATATATATATATATATATACATAAGCGGAGAAGTGAGTTCGGGGAAACAGTTCAGAAGTGTGAGATGCGATTGCTGGAACAAAACGTTTATTCGACTGGCATTTCGGATTTTTATTAAAAATCCATCGTCGGAGACAGTGGCCAATACGACAAAGGACAAATACGGGGTGGGGGCGGTATTTATAGCATGTAGCTGCTATGCCAACACATACTTACCATAATTAACAGCTCCCGCACTAAGGGCTGGCGGTCGTAATTGGTGCGACGATTACATGCTCGTATACATCCGAGTCGTTAATTACAGCAATATCCGGCACCAGTTTTCTTTAGTGCACTAAAGTTACTCCGTCATTTGGTAGGGGTTAGGTATATGCGCGGGGTAAGAAAATGCCAACCGTTGTTTAATTTAGTAAGCAGAGTTTTAAAAATCTCGCTTAACTGGCAGACGTAGGCATTCCATCTAACAATATTTCGAGTACTTTTTTACTACCTGAGTGTTCTGCGTGCTTTTCTCTGATTTAAAAACTACGCCTGGGGTCGCAGAACAGTGAACCAATGTAGACATCCCAACAGCACCGACTCCTCGGGGTGGTACAGGTCGCCAAACGTCATCCTGCCGACTAAAGACCAACCAAAACTCTACCAAACAGCTCCTTTTTTTAAAAATATTGCAGGCAGTTCTTCATTGCTTTCTTTATCCTGCCCACACGCTTAACCCTTACCTGTCATTTGGTTTTTTGATACTGTGCTTGAAAACGGTGTTTGCCGCGTCCTAACGGCGTGGTCAACTACTCTATTCAGGCAATTTTTTGTCGACGAATATGGTGAGGGAGGTCACCACAGTTGTTAGTCCACGGCTAATCGGAGATCCATAACTCAAGTAGCTGCTCATGCAGTTGTCATCGTGCGTGGGCATTTCGGCGTTCTCAAACGTGAAAGTGTAATCATGTCTGATTAAGTGGGTTGCGAGCTAACAGGCAGCGTCACTCCTCCTCGTTGTTTCCACGTGCTCGGCAATCCGCGTCCAGTGCAACTTCCCAGTTTCTCCGATACAGTTATTTTGCTCGCGACTGAGGCTTATTAAGTGAACAATTTTGGACGCTTCCCACCGGGCTGTCGGCCATTCAGCCTCATTACTTGGTATCTGATAGTTCCTTCAGACGAACACGAACTTGTAGGCAGACAAATTCGCTGGACAACTTCCCCTGACGCCCACCCTCATGAACGATCAGATCGCGCGGTTAGACCGGCTGCAGTCCCGAAGTTTCCGCCGTGTCGCAGAACGCTAGCCAGGCAGCTTCGGAGAGACGCAAAGACTCAAGCTGACGTACACAACAACGAGCCCTCTTACACTATGGTTTTAGTTATAGTGAGAATTATGTGTCCGAAATTCCTACTCAAAATAATTTTCCCGAAATTTATTTAGAGACTTGAATTGCAAGCGCTGAGTACATTATCCGTTCGCTCGCAGCGTACTAGCCGGTCGGGTTGTTAACAATGATTAGTTCGGTAATGTCGTTAAGCATGAAATAAATTTTCCTAGAAATTGGAAAATGTCTTGTATACACTGTCCATTGAGTTTGGTAGGTGTGAAGACGTATTTGAAAGAATCCTGGCAAGAACTACTCAGAGTCCAAAGTAAACTCGTGTTTTGTCGACTTTGTTCCACTAAATGACGCAGCTTCGTGGGATTCGTCCACTCAATATGTTCCTAAGCGCCCTCTAGTTTCTTTCTTCCAGATATTTCAGTTTTCGATTATAAGCCTTTTCACATTTAACACAAATCATTGCATGAACTTGAAGTAGATTATGTGACCCAAGTCACCTTAAGTTCTGCTTTTGGGCTAAACAAATACGTTAAGCGAATCAATTGGTCGGCGGGTCACGTATGTTAAACTTGCACAATCTGCTGTTCTTACCCGGAGCAGACAAATCAGAACCTGAAATATAAAAATATCACATTGACATCGACGGCTATTAAAATTGGCCAATCAGCTTCATCACAATTCCAGCGGTTTACAATTGGGGATTATAGAGAAGGCCAAGTTTTCTGAAATTTGAGACAAGAAAAATGTTTCTTAAAAATAGGTATTTACAATTATATGGCGAAAATTAGGCTATTTAAATTAACAATGTCTTAATAGCCCCCCAAAGCGGACTGAAGTCATAATTTGCGGAAATCTTTGAGCAGGTTCTCGGGGGAGATGTTCAGATGACTTTATGCATACAATAAAAAGTGCCGAGCTAACCACGTAAATGTCTAATTATTGATTTTCAAAGAAATTCCCTTTCCCGGAAAGTATGACGAATGCAGGGAGGCAGCTCACTTTAGCTAAGGCAGTGGTCCTATTTTTGTTGATATCATTATGACATATTGAAGTTTTCGAAGCTACAGAGGTTGGTATTCTCTAGGACTTTCTTGCAGTTGAATACTTACGAGAAACCTCCGTGCGAAATTTCTTTATCATTTATATCAAGCAACATATAAAGAGCCTCTGCAAATTTTACGATTTTGAATATATAAGAAGGTAGGCTTTTTCCCCAATATTAGATCTAAATATAGGATATTTTCGAAAACCTCATACTTTGACCAACTTGCTAAAACTAAATAGTTTTAATTGCAAGGGGTTAAAACACTGAAAACTGGTTAAGTTATGTTTCTTAGTCTTCCAATACGAAGCATCGGAGGTTCTCAGGTTGCCAATTGTAACGTTTCCCCCCCGCCTGTCACAAGGAGTGCATTTTAGATTGTCGTCATTTAAACGTCAGTGCCGGTTTGGTGATTCTTGGCTTGTTTGTCGCTGCTCATCAATTCACTACAGCCCGATCCGATATTGCACACTCCAGGCATCCAGGCAAGGACGGTATCGAATATTCAATTTCATAGACCCAATCTAACTGCACATCGAAGGCAACTGACCTCATTTTGCCATTAGACTGTGGAAATCACACAAGATATTGCCCTATCAGGAGTACGTTTTTAATGCTTTATTCATTCACAGTTGTTTTGGTACGGTCGGATTATGGGGTATTTCTCAAGGAGATGTTTTCAGGGCTTCTTTGGACATAGAAATGTTAGGATTACTGAACTCGAGCCTACCAAACTGCCTGAATAACCGTTCGTCTCCCAGCAACATTCTAGGCCCCATTTCCCTATCTGACCTTTGTTTATTTAAGCCTCACCCAAACGTTTGCATTCATAAGTGAATCAGTCCTGAAGGACGAGTAGCTGGTGTGTGCCTGCTTGACGCTTTCTCGTGCCGAGTCTTCCAAAGTTTGAGAAATTTGTTACTGAGCAGGACAGAGATACTAACAGGACTGTTTGCTGACATTAGTTCGTGTTGGCCCGACCTCGGGCTGTGCACCTGAGATTAAAAGGCCTTCAGTCGGCCGACCATCAATCGGAGCTTTCAACCCTGCACTGTCTCCTGTCTTTTTAAATTGGAGTGATTATTTTGACATACTCGTTACGATGAAGACCGGTTTATTAAAGGCTTTGGGAAGAATTACCTGACACCGTCTGCCCTTACCGCTTCCACCGCTTATATTTATTTAGAAGTCTAGGAGTTTCAATAATTAGGCAACCCTTGCCATTCCGTTATAGAGCTTTTACAGTACTGGCGAGGTTCCTTGAGGTCACATGAAGCATTCTTACTCAGGAATTAAAAGGTCGCGACTGCACGCGAATTTTTACCAAGTGAAGGTATTTGATCTAATTAGATATCAACTTAAACCTATTTTCATGATTTTACTGACGTCTGGACTCTAGGCGCGTTAAAAGACGCATAGAAAAGTCTCGACAAATGTCCTTGTCATCCGCCGGTCAGTTTACACTGAAGCCAGGCTCACTTATTCGTATGATAGTTGTCTAGAAAGATCTGGTAAGCCCAAATATCGTTAGTTTACACTCAGTCAGTTCTGAAATAGATGACTTAATTGGCTCTGACAGAGCGCCTACGTTTTAGGGGAGGTGGGATAAAGCAAATTGGACCGGACGCGGGAACACGGGTCCCCGTACTGCGGATGGCCTCGCGCTATATTCCAGGGGCTACTTATTTCCGTGTCGTGACGCTAACCCTTATCCTCCCAGCCACACCACTAACCTTCAAAACCCTAGACCTCTCACCGCCAACTCTAACTCTAACCCTCGAGGTATTTAAGATAAGATCATTTGTTTTACGAGGGGGTCCATATCCCCGCGCCCAGTCATATACTGCAGCTGCGAAAAAGTTTAAGTTTGAGTGGAATCTCTTTCCATGAGGTCAGGTGTTAACAGTAACAGACTCGAGCAATGTACTTAGGGTGAATAATGCTCTTCACATTTCCGGGAACATAGCACCTAAGATACGAACTAAAGAGGAAAACTGTACCGTTTGCTTCAAATCTGCCCATTGGCAGCAGATTGGTTCTTTCATTGACAATATCGCTCACAATTTGCAAATACTATAGCCACTATCCGGAAGTGGCCTCCGTTGCTTGGTCAATACTCATTAGAGAAAGAATTACTGACAAAATCCAAACAAGTACTACCTACATGCGTAGTCGATTTAAAAATGCATCCTTAAGAAGGTCGGCTGTTCCAGCTACATCGAAAATGCCTTGCTCACTACTTCTTTACGAACCCATAGCGCTCTTTAACAAGTTTCGCAAGGCGTTGTCGTCTTCAGCAATCCGATGCTTGCCTGCTGGACAGCTCACGGCAATCCAGGACTATCATTCATTTGCAATTCTCCCTTCGGTTAGCCTGTTATTTACACTTATGATGCTAAGTGCACTTGCTCATTTGTATGAAAAATTTAGAAGCCTGGAGTTTCTGATTCACTATGGAATACATCATCAGAGATCGATTATGAGACCGGAGGGGGTAGAAGAATGTATCGTCCACTTCCGATTCTAGTAAATGGCTTGACTAGCCAATATTAACTCCCTTTTGGAGTGTTAAGAAACCTTTTGTCGAAAGGTTTAAATGTGCCGAAATTTCACCAAGCTTCCTGCCCTTTTTCACTCCTTGCTTGCCCGTTGTTTCTAAAAAAATTGGCTTGAAAATACCCAGCAAAAAGCATTTTACCATTCACTCACTTTGTTGAATATTAGTTTTACATGTTAAATAATCCATTAGGCGATTAATTCGTGAAAACATTATGACTGGAATTTGCACCGGACATGCCGTCGTTTCTTCCTTCTGGCAGTTATAAGCCAGCAGCAAGCGAGTAGGGCAGCGAAAGAGGGTCGCACACTCGTCAGATCCCTCTTTCCCACTTTGGCCGAAAGTTCGGTTGTCTTACGAATTCCAAATCCCCTGTTGCAATCTACGAAGTTCACTGGGTATTGGACGTGCACATTGTACACAAAGTAGCTGCGTCGGGTGAATCTCAAGTCGTCCTCACGTTCTTGGTCAGACAAGAGGATGCTCTGAAGTAGATGGAGTCCAGCCACTATTCGGGAATTCAGCCCGGTTGCATTGTGTTCTGATAATTGTCCACCGTCCCCTGATGAGTTCGCCACATGTGGATTGCCATCTCTCCTCTCACGCCTCCTCTTTTTTCGTCCAAAGCAATTAAACGCTCCTCCAGGCTCCAGTGCCAGCATCATGAGAAGAAGGATGAGCAATAGCAAGAGGCTGATCTGCTGTCTCATGAATGAAGTTCTGAGTCGGCGTAAATGCCTACGTCTTCTTCATTTTCTCCATTGCTGCACGACAGAGCGAACGTCGCAGTGTATTTAGGGGGCATATAGACGCAATTTGAGACCTCCAAGAAGTTTACTTGAAGGAATGCACTTTTTTACAACGCAAATGCGAAAATTGGCGCCCTTATGAACTTTTTACTGGTGAGCATATTGCGCACAGTGATGGGCACTTACGGGCTGCCAAGTACGCGGTCCTACATATTGTTTTGATAGAGTGCCATGCTGTTTGTATGGTACTTTGAAAGAAGGTCACCTCGAATGCCGAGTTTTTTCTCTCACGACTAACAAAATATCTCCATAAAGGGGATACAATGACAAAGCCAAGAATTTCATTCTCCTGACGTTTCCAACTTTGACTCGAAGCACATAATCAGGGACAGCAACAGACAAAGATGACGGACATACAACAAATGCAGTATTTATACTGTGTCCCAAATGCTTCCATAAGTTTCACCTGCTGTCGTCTCTGATGACAGTTCCAAATGAAAATTCGAAACGTCTGATAGGTGAAGCTATTGTCCCAGCGGTAACATCTCCGTCTGCATGAGTGCTTTTTAGAACTCACCTCGCGTGTATTGACAACGAAAGATTTATCCGCGTTTGCTTTGATGAGACCCCGACGGGTCTTTAGTAAAAAATTATCTTATCTTATCTAACGTGCTACAGCCGTTGGCTAACCATGTTCTCTATGCTAATCCCCTGCAGCCAGAGACATAGCATCCTCCTCCTCCTACTTCGGTTACTCTAGAACCTTGGCATGGTCGAGTACAATTTTTAAGCGGATAAATCTCGCCTGCCCCTCCTTCTTACCTTCCCATTTTCCCTTTTGCTGACCTTATTGCAGTAAAGACCGCTTTCATGTCACGGTGCACGATAACAGAAAGATCTGATAATAAATAATCAAAAGTGGGCATCCACGTGTGATGATATTTGCATACAGTTTGTGACCAACCACAGGAGAGGTTAGCAGTTTTTTCAAAGAATCTTCGTGACGCACTGACCGCTTACCCCGCGTCCAAGAAATTTTGACTGTGTTAAAGAAACTATGGCACTTTAAAAGAAGTCTTACTTTGGTACATAGGCAGTTATTTATTAACCAAATAGTAAGTCATTTTATCGAAAATAATCAGATCAAAAACGACTGCATTGGAGGTCAATTAGTGACACCTAATACAAATGGCAATGAGGAAGAAAAATATAATGTAATGTAAAAATAATGAAAAGCAATAACAAGTACAACTTATTAGCATTTTTTGATGCTCCTTTTACATATGAAACATTTGTTAATCGGGTGGACGTATATACTACCAAAATATCTTTGGCAAGCCTGTCTATAAAATAAGTAGGCGCAACATTCAGCTTTTGGTGCGCTGAAGAGTGTCTTCATAACCTGTCTGGATTTCTTTTGATAAATGCACGCACATACCCTGCCGCTAGAATAGGGCTAATTTTTTCTAGCACCCTACTTCACCGCCTTGAAGTCAAGGATAAGCTGCCGTTTCAGACCTCCTCAATGTGCATCTACGCGTTCACTTGCTCCTGTGCAGCAGATTATATTGGTCGAGCAACAAGGCGCCTATCCAAGCGGATGCGAGAGCACCATCCTGCCTGACTATATCAAGGCGAGGAAAAGTCCATTCCTAGCGCCATTGTGGTTCACTTGGTTGACGCCGGCCATCAGGCAGACGTCATCCAAGCATTCCATATCATTTATAGAGTGTCGGCAAGACACTCCAAGTCTCTGCGTCAACATATACTTGCGACAGCGGAGGCAATGACTATCCAGCCTTGTGCTCGTAGAAGGCCTTCATTAAAGCCCTCCTATTACCTTGGTCAAAGCTGAGTCAGGAAAGTTCAGACCCGCACCATGGCACGTCGCGCCACAGCGACGAAACATAAGCACAACTCAGTCAGACTACCCTACCTTACCACTTCTCCTCTCCCCTCCCACTTCCTGTACCACTGACAGAAACCAGACTATAATTGTCCTGCTGCCCCAAGTTATCTGTTCATTATTTGTTTTACTTTTCGAATTTCGCTGCTCTACCTAGACCTATATTTATATACTGGTCTGATGAAGAATAAGCGAAAATATACGTTCGCCGATTTGAATTTCCCCAAATGCAAAAAGATTTTTGATCTGACACAGGTCTGGGCGGTCAGCAGGAATATAATCGTTTCGCAGGCCACAGGCGGAGAACCTGGCTGTGATCTAATGGATTTAGATTATGGTTGTGAGCTAAATCAGGACCATAGCTCCCTTGAATGGTGAAAAGGCGCATTATCCTGCAGTATTACAGCGTCCATTCGCGCCCGTGAATATCGCTGTAACTGAGGGCATACTGCATAATTTCAATGAATAATTGCTAATGATGGTCTCTGTTGTTGATCAACATGCTGGTTGCTCTCCAAATTTAACGGCCATTTAAACCATCAGGCGTTAACAATTCTTAAAATGCTGCTGCCGACTTAGTATGTTTTCGGCGGAAGTCTCCCCAAATACATATGATCACCCAAGTCGATTTCTAAGGTTTTTCTTAAAATAAGACCCCATCTAAAATGTATCTGATTTTTCAGACTGTGATCAATATTCTCTTAAATAAATCAAAAACATTCTCGATGTAGTTTTGTGCTTTAAAATTATTTTTCGTAGTCTTTTATAGATGAAGAGCGAAGTCTGTTGTTCCTTTTCCAGATATGCGCAAAGTTCACATTAAAAACTTTTCATGTGAAGTTTAAAGGGGCATATAATGGCCCGTTTTAGTTTGTTACTGACGTTTAGGACACATAACACCCCTACTTTGCAAAAGGAAATTTTAAAAAGGATTCAATCATGGTTTCTTGAAAACATCGCGATTTCTCATATTTTCCTCTGCCTGATTTTAATTCACACAAAGTTAAATTTCCAGGTTGCATACGGAATTTATCCAAAAATTTTCATGCTTACATTTATGCTCTTTTAAAGTATACGGCGCCCTAAGGGGGGGGGGCTGTGATTTTCAATG
Source organism: Spirometra erinaceieuropaei (assembly GCA_902702965.1). NCBI lineage: Eukaryota > Metazoa > Platyhelminthes > Cestoda > Diphyllobothriidea > Diphyllobothriidae > Spirometra > Spirometra erinaceieuropaei. Next base: position 31,976 of record CACRXP010000236.1, read on the forward strand.
GCGTACGACATTTTTTGGGTACCAAGAAAGGTCAAATTGTACTTAAACATAACACGTTTTTATTTCATAAAATAGCTAAAATGAATACTTTATTAATAAAAAGCATTCTGAGTCTTATGTCAATCGAAAAATCAAAGTGAACAACACCAGGTTTATGGGATACTACCCGCTCAAATTTCTTTCAGGACATTTCATGTGTTAGTTTTGTTCTCAATAAAGCTTTCTTCATGGTTAAAGCATCCATGCAACTTCTTTTGCATGTACTGAAAGTAAGCGAGTGGAGGTATTGTGGTTATCGAGGTAGATTTTTGGTTTTAGCTACTTCAGTTTCAATTGCCATGGCAATGAAACATATTCAGTTTAATTAACCTAGGTAAAATAGTAAGCGACAGAGAACTTCCTGACAAACAGTTCGGAATAAATTTGGAGTGCATTTAAATGTGAACCGAGTTAAAACATCCAGTTTATTTTTGTATTTAAAAGAATCAAATTTATGTTTAAGGAAGTAACCCAACGTCACATTATCTGGATCATTTGGCCAGAATTGAGAGCGTACTGAGTATACTAAAAACGTGTCCATACAATAATTACTTTGATGGTAAAAGATGTAAAACCTTTATTATTCATTATTTGCCGCAACCGACTGGCAAAATGAGGAAAGGTATTTGTTCTAAACTCCTTCTACATATCACACACTGCAAATATTTTAAGAATAAGCTGAAACAACAAAAGTTGGCAACAAAATGGACATTATAATTAGTGCAAAATTCTAAATACGAAGTACATGCACCTTTCCTTGTCAAAATGCGGTAAAATCCGGTTATTTTTTCAAAATGAGTACTCTGACTCTCCTGCAAGTGTATCACGTCGCATTCGTTCTGCTGTTTTTGCTAAAAAAATAACCTGCTTAGGAATATAATTATGGTGAAACCTTTAAGTGCTTACACTAAATATTCATTCTGATAATCTATCATAAAGTTTTTTAAAAGTCTTCAAAGCTTTTACTAATGCTGCCCTTTTTAGGTCGGATGAGATAGCGACAAAAAGCGCACTACAGAATAATTGCATAAATAATTATTATCGACAAAATGAATTTCAGACAAAATCTGCTAAAATTCCACAGGATGCACATTCGCTGGTTTGATGGTCATTTGTTAGATTTAAAATAGAAAATCACCTAAACCTAGATGTTTTATTATTGCTTGTATCCAATGCCTAAATAAATGGACTACACTTTAAGATTATCTCTTCCTTTTTATGGGCAAATATTCCGTCGTCTACAATGATTCTTTAGAATAGTTTGCTTCAGTTTTAATTTAACATGTCTTTGTATCCATGTCCGAGATTCAGTATAAAATAAGTTTATGTCCTTTGTTAATCCCAAACTCACTTAATGACATATTAGTTGTCTTGGCCATTTTGTTCGCTGGAGATAAACCTGAGGAAAATAAAAATTAGGATGTAGGATCCAATTTTTAGTCCTCTCATGGACATTTTAATGAAATGCTGACAAGGGAATAGATTTCAGCTGACATTTGGGACTTGTATTGACGCAAATCCTCAGTGTCACTGAAAAGAAAGCTGATCCGTGATGGTAATACGTCATTGCCTATCAGGCAGGCACATGGCAGACCAAAAACTGGTTAGGTATTTATAACGGAAGACTGAAAACGTGGCAAATATGAAACGTTTTCTGTCAAATTCGTCAGGGCCGTCGATCCAAACCAACTCTCAACCGGTTTTACCGGTCTGCATTATCGTCACCGAATGCGGAAAGTCAAAATCATGACCGGACTCAAGGCTCTTCATGTAGACCTTAGGCAATCTGACATGCGTCCGCATAATTTGTCTGGTGTTGCCCAGCTATCAGTCAAACCCTTTTTTCGGGTCGTTCGAAGAGTATTTTCAGCGGGAAAAGGTGTTAGGAATTCGCGCTGTCCACTTGCATTTAGTTGGCAATCGATCTGAATTGGTTTACTGCAACCGATTGCTTCTTATTCACATACAATGGCCGTACCTGACGGAGGCAAAAATCTGCTTGATTTGAACGGATTTCTGCCTTAGCATGATGAGTATCCGTTGTAACTAACTTCTACACTATGTGCTTTGTAGGAAAGCAAGGGGAACGACGTAGTGGTTTAGCAACGGTAGAGTGCTTTATGCAGAATGGCATTACCGACAAAGACAAGGGAGACTGGAATGGTCATATCTGGCTTATTAGACGTCGTCAGCCAGTCTTACCCAACCCTGATGTGTGGAACAGCCGAGGCTAGAACTCGCGACCTACTAGTTAGTAAGGCACAACGGAAAGAGTGAGTTCCTTAAGAACGATTGGTGAGCGTCCCCTACGACAGAGTGTCATATCCTCCTGAGTTGCATTAATACTGCATAATTTGAGGTCTCTTTTTCGGTTAAGGTGATAGCCGTAGTCTGGGAGAAATTGTTTATACCATTCATTTGCACTCACCTCCTACAGCTACTGCTAATGGCCTGAGATTATTAATGGATGACTAATTTAAGTAAAGAAGACTGGTCGATTCCCCTCTGTTTCTCCACCAATTTTGAGTCTCATTTAAGTATAGCTTATAGGTTTTTGCTGGCGGAATGCAGAACTTCATGACATGCTCGAACTTTGGGGTGCCCGCATTTAGTGGCGTTCGTCTTCCTATAATCCCCGCGCAACCCCGTGTGCAATTTGTTTGCTTATAACCTAATGACAATACTAAAGATATTTCCCTCCCACGGTGGCAATAACTCTTCGGCCTTTTACTGCTAGTTAATAGGTGGAGTAAAAGGCGAATTTTTGTGCTTTTTTACTCTTAGGGACAGGTGTTCCACTGCTGCTGCAGTTGGTTTCCTGTTTCTCTGTCCGTTGGAGGAAATAAATGATACGGAGAACGCTGTAGTTAGCGGGTTTCAGCACTCCCTGCCGAACGATCGGCAAAGCTTCGCCTGCCTATAAGCAGTACAACAATCATGAACTATGGACGAAATACGCAGATGGCCTAAAAGTGCACACAGTCCTCAAGTAACGGGCGCAGTTTGACCGACGGGCCATGGGCAGGTATAAATAGCCAGATAATCTAGCACCCGCTCGCTGACAGTGCAACTTCTGAGAAATGGAGAATCCGCCAAAACTACCTTCTGGCTTTGGATGCTGCTGTTGCAATTGCGAACATTGCCGGGGGAACCAGGGGATCTGTCCCACATGTAGACCCCTCAGTTCGGCTTCCGACTTCATATTTGGGAATCTGACAAAGAACGTGAAGGATCAGAATTTAGGCAGAGATCCCTCGAAGCTGAACCATAACGTGACTGTTGCATTGGAATTGCTGCGATCATCTCTGAAGAATCACCGCTTCAACAGAAACACTCGCCCAATGGAGAGTGAAGCCCTACTCTCGGGGGAACTTCTCTGGGGTAGTGATCTCCTCGAAAATTTGTCAACACCGTCACCCATCTTGTAGACACCTGTTTTTCTTGTAACAACAATTTTTTTGTTCTAATTAAGACACTGGTTTTCCTGGTTGGATATCTGAGAGAGTTAGGTAGAAGGAATATCGTGTAAGACGGCTAACTTGTGAGTTATCATCCATGTTGTTCACAGATTAATATAAGTGGGGATATGAGCACTCTATACATTGAAAGTTCGGTCAAATGTGATTATGTAGCCCCCCCCCCCTGATGGGCACAATACTGTTGACCTACTTAATTATTATGAGTTGCTGTGATTACGTTGGCGTGGTGTTGCTGTGCATTCCGGTATGTTTTTTGTCAGCGGCCTTGTTTCTTTGTTGTCGTGTCTACCTTTTTGGCCAAATGCCGGTGGTCCTTCTCGACTTTTGACCTGTCGTCTCCTTCTGACTTTCGTGTTGGATATTTCGGGGTATGCGTTTTGCGGCTGCGGTTAAATTTAGGGTCAGGGATAAGAGTTAGGGGTTAGGGTAACTATTCATCAACCACTAAAAGTACAACCGCGCATGTCCAACAGCATTCCTTTAGAAAACAACTACTTGACCTTGTCGCCTGTGCGTTATCCGGCCCAATACGTAAAAACGTCTATTACCGGCGGTCTCATATCACATGTGACTATGGTTTGTTTACCTCAGGCGTGGTTACATAATCACACCTGACCATAAATTGAGTTAGGTCGGGGTGGTTGAATGCCGGTGGACATGCTCAAAGATAATTCGAGAATACATCGCATCTTACATTCAAGTTATCGGTTTTAATTGTCGCGGTGGTCACCATACGTTGTCCAAACCTTCATACATAGCCTCGAAAATAATAACAGAGCTTATGTGAGAAGACTGTAGGCCAACAGTAGGAATATAGTGGATTAGGGAGGCACAATCTAACCAACTTATCACCATCTTGAGAAATCGCGTAGTTTATACAAGTTTTAGCTCATAATTCACACTCTATGTTGAAAAGGGCAAATGGCAGTGTAAAACGAATAACTGACAAGAAAAAGTCATCTGGAATATGAAGACCTATCTTGCCCGGCTTTGGTACTGCACATCATTTGAATACCTATCTATAGCATGTTTTTTTCAGTTTACGAGTGACCCTGGGCATGGGTGATCTCGTGTCGTGGCGATATGTGGAATCAGTCCATAGCTTGCTAAGTCAATTTACAATGCAGTCATTATTACGTCTGCGAGACTCGTTTTTGCTGCCCAGAGACCGTACAAACATGGTGGATTTTGTAAGATATTACTTGTCTCTATATTTCCAGAATGGAAGCGAATGCTCGAACTGCAGGTATATGTATGAGTAAGGATGGAGAAGGCCAGTCGAACACTGAAACAATTAAGATATTATTCTGAACTTTCGAAATCCCACAAGAGTTCATTGTGAGGATACCAACTGAAAGAGGTCAAGCGACAATTATAGGGGTATTAGGCAATCAGCGGACAGTGACGAAGGTATGGATTTGGCGGCGCAGAGCCCTGTATGCTGGCGGATATTAACATCTCAGTCGACTGAGATATCATCCGAGGCCCAAGGTCCACTCATTTCGCAGCTTGTCCGCCTACGGGCCTGTGATAGAGGTTTCTGTTATCGGGAGAGAGGTACGGATGGCGGTTCCGGGTCAGTGTAATCGTCATCAGCTGTTTCAGAAATGTAGTTTATCATGGTGGATCGACCGGCAGTTATAAAATGGGCGGAAGACTGTCTGGACTGTATGCTATTGTTTTTAGACTTGTTGAACACGCTAATTAACTAATGGGTAATTATTTGAGGGGAAATGAATACTCATGAATTCTTTGCAGGACCACTTCTGCAAACGTTTATTCAGATAACCGCCTCTTACTAGACCTTTGCGGCCGCTGATAGCTACTGTCATATGACATTATCATTCAGACGCTGTGTCCAAATCAAAGTGATGAGATTCGTTGTCGGATCTTGTATAATGGTTCACTTTCGGTCTCCGTTTAAACTCGTTTTTAGTCAACCATCTGGGTTTCCCACTGAAGAGGATGTACCTTATCAAATTAAATACATACGAAAAAAACCGCTACGCCCAATATTTTCGGTAAAAACAGATACGATTAAACTGATGTAACTATACCCTTCTTGATCACACCATACGCGAAACAGATGCCAACTAACCGAAGCGCAGAGCAAAACTTCACAGATGTACTGCTCATTACAGGCTCCAATTATGTAAAGACATTTATCATGATGTATCGGCCAGCAATAAGCAGTAAGTAAGTCGCGTTCTGTTCGTGATCGCTGGGATGGTAATGAGGTAAACTGCCGTAAGAGACCACAATATGTTAAAGATAACTGTAGGAGGCGCTCACCGATAGTTATTACGGAACTCACATGTTCCCATGTGCTTTACGTGCTCTTTCTCGAGCCCGACTAGCAGCCGCACAACAGCACACGATATAGGCAGAGTGGCATTACCCTTGTCTTGGCACGACTCTTGTCTTTGTCGGTAATGCCATTATGCTGAAGATAATTTAGAGGCGTCGTGCCAAAAACAATTCGTAAAGGTGTTGGACGACCACATAATTCACTTGCGTTCTCGCGACACATTGTGCGCCAGAGGTAGCCGTGCTATAACCTACATGAAAACATGCCTCAGTTCCTAAAAACCCACAACCGAATTACGGAACTCGGTACGTGCGGTTTTCGATCACTAAAAGGGTGGACACTTATGATAAGGCGGAACCTTAATATTTTTATCAGGCAGGTCTCGCGTACTTGGGTAGCCAGTGCTTGGGATTTCAAAGAGAACATACTAACAGCGTCTTAAGGCACTAGAACCCTTGCGCGCATTTCTTCCTCTCGTTTGTCGAAATGCCTCCTTTCGATCACCAGAAAATGCGAGCGGGTATACGACAGTCGGACCAATGCATGCGTCGATGTCCACTGTGTGTCCTACAGCACTATGGATGCAAGACGATGGCAAGAGAGAGGGAGAGAGTCAGGAATGCCGGAGACGAGTTCAGGTGCAGTGGATGACAAAACAAAACAACCCGTCTACGCGTGTCAGACGACAGTTCGATCGTCGTTGCCAACGATGTCCACTGTGTGCGACACAGCAAGATGCGCAGCACGGTCACTGGCGCGTGAATTACTTTACAATGCATGCAGATTTGCGCAGCACCTGCCACACTCTCTCTTCCCCACTTCCCACCTGAACCCGGTTTCAAAACATAGTCAAGAAGGCCGGAGAGGAGGGAGGGCGCAGGTGGATGCATGGTCGAGCCCGCACTTTGGCGTTCCACTCCACACCCATGGTCCACACAGCCAATGACCAGGATTTTTCACCAACAACAACAACACCCCGACGGGGTCAGAAGTACGGGCATGACTGGCCAGACACGTCCACCACCTGCGGGAGCACAAACGCATCTACCGGCAAGGAACCAGGCGTGAGGGACCTGCTAGCTCATACCAAACTTCGAGGGCCCTGGTTTGCTGATACTGGCATAAAACACGCGTGTCACACACGGCCGTGCCCATGGGTAGTGGAACAGTTTTCACAGAAACATGGAAGCGGTCTAGATCTCAGCGAAGTGGGAGTGCACGAGATCAGACTCAGGACAAGTTATAGAACTTGACTTCTCAGGACAGAGTTACCGCGTCAGTCAGTAACCTTCCATGTCACGACTTCTAATGCGTCATGTTAGTTTCGAAAAGCGTCACATTTATTAGAGGGGTGAGTACGTTGCAGTGCCGTGGGGATTGCTTCATCGGAGTCGAACTTTATCTTCCCACTCCCATGGACCAATCATCTGTCGTGGCCTGCCAACCATCTGGCTTTGGGTTTCGACATAATGGTTGGCTCTAAGCAGTCGGATTACAACTCACGATGCTCTAATCTGGTCCCCGTTTTGGCTTTCAGAGAGGATATATTTTTAAGGTATTTTGCAAAAACCGTGCCTTTTAGCGAAACCCTGCATTACTTTACATCGAGATGATTTAGTATATTAATGGCTGTTGTAAGATATGTCCGCGTGGTTTGATGCGGATTTCTGTGATTCACCAGTAAGCGAGTGGGAAATTTAAAAAGACAGCCTTTGCTTATCGAATAAGAAAGACGCTTAAAACAATGCCATTTTGAAACATTGGCGGTGGTTTCGGATCCGAAAATTCAAATATGTATGCTGATTCATTTTGCGACCAAAATAATGGAAAAGTTACTGCAGAAATGTGATTTGGTCAAAAATATCCGTAGATTAAAAAGGTCGTTGAAGGCATAATAATAGACTCAGAACTAAACAAAGATGATTAAAGCGACACCTGAATAAACAAAACAACGAAATTTCCATGTTGTAATTGTAAAGGCCCATTGTTACTGTGGAGTGTGTGCGCACGTAAATTCTGTCTACTTTCCGTTTTACCTCGTTTCAAAATTGTTAAGGCTTTCGACCTTAAGCGGGGAAAGATAGTACAAGGGTTGTTTAAAACAGAAAATCAGTGAAGAAGTGGCATTAGCATAGATAGTTGGCCAGGGATAGGATATGTGGGCGCACTGGATTTAGTATCCGCGACCATCTACCATATTTACTCAAGTAGGCGCAGTTCGGTGTACTTTTGGTTTGTCCTTTCGCCACGTCTTGGCCTGCAAATTTGCACTACGGCAGTTACAGATTCGTTTGGGCCCATTCGTTTTCACCAACAGCGTTCTTGCTGTGAAGTCGTCCGTGGATGCCCCCCTGACAAACCTACTTCGCTTTTAGTTTCACGTTTGTATGCCTTCGTCCCTTGTTTTCCCCAAACCCTACTCTTCTTCTATTAGGGGTCCGCGTTGGATATCCACTGCGATAGCCCAGCATCCGGCTAGCATAGCTTGTTACGTTCAACCAGCAACTGCGCTGCCTGTTTCGCTTGTATTTGCTTGTTACAAAGGCACTGGCGGAGTTCGGCATGTTCACCTCCTGGACCGTATTGCCCATTATTTCACGTCTTACGGGGTTTTCCTCTCTTCGGTACTCGGTGGATTTCCTATGCAGTCGGGCTCCAGGCCTTACGATCCCTGTCTTTTAGCCAGCGAACAACGTAAACTTCGGTTTGAAGGTTTTGTTGTCCTTCGCCACTGCCGTTATCCATCCTGAAATTGTTGCCAGTTGGAGGTGCTTCTTACTCAGGAAGAGCGGCAACCTATAATTGATTCCTATTTCTGGCCGACTTACACTCCCGCCTATCCTCTTAAGAAGGCTCAGAGTCCAATTAGACTTCCTTTCCGTGAGGCAAATTACGCACACATGGACGACAACTTGTTGATTTTGCTGCCCAGGGTACACCTCAACCATATGCGATAGTAAGGCCTCCCGCGTTTTATTGAGGCCAGCTGTGTCAGGCCAAACCACAGACCTCATACAACTCGACCTGATATTGGCCACCTCCCGGGGAGAGTTCTTTTCAGTCTGCTCCAATATGCTTCGAGGACCATCCGTATACGGATGTGTGAACAGAAAGCGACAGTCCTCTGCTCTATCGTTATTCGATGTTGGTTAAGAAATTTTCGGTTGTATGCCTTTCCTTCTGACTTTTGCCGATGTTCTGAAGTTAGAAGAAAAAGATGAGTAAAGATTATCGTCTACTTTGTTGTTGTGCGCATGCACTTCGCGTAAACAGCTCTCATGTAACTATTCCTTCCCTCTTCAACCTTTACGGTATGTTCCTATCCTGGGCTCTTCGCCTCGTCTTGAAATGCTTCCATACGTAACTTGAGTTACTTCTGTCTTGATCACTGGGTTGCATTTGAATAGCTTCTCTTTGATTTGTTTGCCTTACGTCAGGCAGTACGTTGACTGTCACCTGCCACTTTTTGTACACTGGTTACTTTTATTTCGCATTGGTTGCTTTGACCCATGGAACTGGACCTCATTTCGCGCAAATTCGTTAGTGGCAGTCTATTCAATTACATCTTATCTATTGAATGTTGTGTTATTGGTTTTTTGAGTTGGCGCGTCCAATTCCCGTTCATACCCTAAGCTCAGGAGAGCTTTTATGGGGAAATTATAATTATCTTATGCATAAATGTTCGAATTCGCCCACCCCCGCGCTTCCGTACCCCACCCATATGATGCCTACCACTACAATTCCCGTAAGACACGTTTCACTAGTTTTCATTTGTGGAGTGAGGTTACATACCTCACCCTTGCTGATGGCGGCAGATGTTTCGTAAACCTCTGCGACAGTCTAATTTCTTTGGTGGAGAGAATTCATTTTCAGACAAGCCCACAAAAATGCCCAAACCGTTAAGTGTTGAGGATGTATGCGCTAACGAGAAACGAAACTGATGAACCTTTCGGAATGAGCATAAGATACATCAGCGCAACGTTTTTTTGTAAATCTCACGTGTTAGGGACTCCCCAAAAATATCTTTTGCTCATAGTTTATGCGTCTCATCCATTGACTAGGCTTGTTGTTCACCGACGCACCTTCATTCTGCCTTGAAATCTCCTCCATAGTATCTTTTATATGAAAAACACTATGCTGGTACTATTGGGGGCCGTAAAAGATGTAGGCCGCCTTCTAGAAAACTGCGCAGTTCGCTCGGAATTTCACATCGGTCACCATGCTGACCGACAGTTCATTCACACCCACTGGGGACGCAAATATCACCTGCGATCACGGGAATTCACACGCAAACGTTCTGACTCTCGCAAACCTCCTTTAATAAGCCCGCGGCGTAAGAGTGGAGGGTCTCGTTGAGTGGACAATGGATCTGCCTTATGCCATGTTGCTGACGCTGACCCTCGACCAGATCCTGATAAAAGATACGCGAAGACAGCTGTGGAGAGAGAGCAGTCGACGGTCACAACTTCAGCGTGAACCTCTGGAACTCAGAGGTCTTTGTTTTACATGGGTACCCTGACCTAGACATTCGACTGGGCCCGGGGAGGCATAGGCAACGCTGACGACGGGGGAAGGGCGCCGTTGTACCGCCCTCCACACTGGTGACTTACGGCTCCCGTCTGAGTGAAAATTAACATGTTTGGAGATTTCTATCGCAGAATATACCATAGCGCATTTTAGCCTTCAGTTCGAATTCAATCTTTAAGGAGATTTAAATGTACAATGTAGGCATTGTGTGCCTTAACTCTTTAACGTGTTCTCCTTAAAAAAATATACAGAAATACACATATTGCGTGAAAATCAAACATGTTTATTCAAAGGAATTTTAGAAAGGAAGGAAAACAATTTGGGGATTACTTAAAAAAATAACATATGGGAAATGTAAATTGAAAATTTCTTGCATACAGTAGATTAACTAACTCATCGGATGTTGGCCGAAGTTCTAAAATGAGTTTTCAGTTCGAAAAGATTGCTTAATCAGGGTTGTGGTGTTAATTATCCTGTTAATTATAATGTCGCATGATGCCAAATATTCCAGTCAGGCCAAGAGACCGGATTTTGATAAAGCTCCCTACCGACCGCGAGCGTAAACTTCATTCATAAAAAAGTGGCTACTTATATATTCCGAATTTTCTGATTTCGATGCCGTTACAAATTTGCATATATTCTGTAGAAGACGTACGCAGAGATATACTACAATACAAATTTGGTAGCAAATGAAAACTTTTCAAATTTCGTACCTGAAGAAAGAATATATGCTGGTTTTAAAAGAACTTCTAGTCATTAGTCCTTTACGACCGTTAAATGTCTACTTATACACCATCGCATCAGCACATTTAATAATGCTGCTTGCAAAGTGGACAACATGGTCTCCATTCAATACAAAATGTTATGATTTCTATATGTCGTCGTCATAATAACATATAGAAATGCGTAGTTTTTCTTACAAGAAAAATATACGGTTAGTAGTTCGTAAATCCTGAACGTGACTTAAGGGCAGGTCGGGTTCAAAACTGATCGGAGGAGGAGAATGTTTTTAAACCAGATGATATACTTTCTCCAAGTATAAAGGCGCACTTTTCTACCAAATGATTAAAAGAAAGAGTGCTGTTGTGCACTTTACCTGTAATATATATTTGAAAATATAAGGCTATCAAGGATCCGTGTAAAACATTCATACTGATAAGCAGTTACTTTTTACAGAGCGCAGTTTATGTAAACGGCTGACAAGAAACTCATTCTAAAACCGGCATCTTATCTTGACTGGAATACTTTACCATTGTGCCACAGGACGACTAGTAGTAAAACGCCAATAAAGTAATCTTTGAAAGCTGAAAACAGATTTTAGAGTTTCAGTCAACACTTCACGAGGAGGCCTACCTACTTTAAATAAATAAAGTATAATTAGATAACCAAACAGAATGGCACTACTTTTAATTATCGGCAGACTGGGATTGTCAAATCACATACAGTAGGTGGGCTAACTCATGAAATGTTAACCGAAGTTCTGAAATGCGTTTTCGTTCCGCAAAGATTAAGTAGGTAGGGTTGGAAAACTAATCATTGTACAGCGTAATTTTATGATAATTCAGTTGCCTCAGGATGCCGGCTTTCGAACGAAATTCTTTCCGTCTGCATGCAAAACCAACACCCTGTAAAAAGACTACCTAATTAGCATGGATTTTTCTCAGTGATTTTGGAGGCTCGTAAAAATTCAATTATATTTTATGAAGCACATGTGTATAAATATTCGTTCTTTTGCTCATTTGGTAGAAAATTACGTCTTCCTCCAATTTTATACTCGAAAGATGGTTATAGGGCATATGGCATATGGGCGCTCACCGATCGCTTTTATGTAGCCCACGCGTCCTGTTGTGCCTTATGGGCTCTCTCTCAACACTAACCAGCAGCCGCAAAGCGGCGCATGAGATGGGCAGAACGTTATTACCGACAAAGACGAATGAGATTGGAATTGCCATTTCTGGCTTGTTAGCGGTTGTCAGCCAGTCATACCCAACACCGAAGTAAAGAACATCTGGACCAGGATCGCGGGATCGAGCGCACTGCCCAAAAAGTGTTTTTATATGCCTCCTTAGTGTGTTCAGTTAACCACACTAGTTGGGGTAATTATGTCGAAGTCTGCCGCGAAGCCTTGTTTTGTAATTTGTTGACGTAAGTTGACTAATAGGGAGTGCCGATATGCGTATTACGCCAAAGCACTGTACTGAAAAACGACTTCAAATAAACTACCACACGAAATTCCGACGAATTTTAACCGACCGGAATTATGTGACGTGGTGAGAAAAGAACGATTCTAACAACTTTCCGCCACTGCGTGAAAAGTTTGTTCTGAACAATTTGTTTCAAGTTGGCATATTAATTTCAGTGGACACCAAAAGGTGACATTGCCAAACTGGAGTAACTCCTAGAGAGAACGCGGGAGCCCAGAGACGCTGTGTCATGCTGCGACAAAAAAGTCGACGAGGCACATTTGTAGGCTTTTAGGTATTCCTTGTCTATCATTTTGGTGGATCATACATCATATGTGTACTCCCCAGCCTTTGAAGGGTGATGGCCCAGGCTAAATGCAGGGCAGCGTGTCAACCTTCTGGGCCTCAAGGAATGTAAGCGTCTGCTATACCACGATCAGCAAGCCATGCCTCTCGCAGTCTGGTGCGCGCTGGTAGTTTTCTGGCAGGCCTTGCTGGGTGCGGGTCCGGCCGCTCCAGCCACCTAGGCCCTCCCTCACCTCCGGTCTTCTTGACTCCGTCTTGACACCGGGCTCTGGTGGGGAAAAGAGAGTACGTAGATGCTGCGCATTTCTACAATCACTGAAAAATTAATTCATGCATAAGTCACCTTGGCTGCTCCCCCTTTCTGTGGAGCACACGGTGGACACCGTGTTTTCACACCAACTTTCGATCCTATGTACGCAGGCCAATATAAACTGCAAAATGTATGCCAACTACAAGCGTGTTTTAATACATTTTGCAGACTGTTTTTTTAAAGATAATTTCGTTTTTCATGTACTAATCCTAAATTTGTGAATAGCACGCCCCATCAGGCCTGACAATTGCGTCAACGTAATTAAACACAAAGCATAACAACCTGCATATATTTAGCATTTAGGGGCATGATCCCATTTCAAATACTCTCTAGCTCCATGCTGAAATACAGTAGATGTTCTAACTCATGAAATGTCAACCAAAATTTCGAAATGCGTTCTCGTCTCGAAAAGATAAATTAAGTAGTGTTGTAAAACTAATCATGATGCAGCATAAATCTATAATGATCCAGTTACCTCAGGGTGTCAACATTCGAGAGAACTTATTCTCGACTGCATGCAAGATCTATACTCTGCAAAAAATGACTACTTATGTAGCATGCAATTTTCTCACTGATTTTCGATGCCCTTGAAAATTCAATTATATTGCATGGGAACAATGCATAAAAATATTCATTCTTTTACTTATTCGGTAGAAAATCACGTCTTCTTCCAATTTTATACTCAACAGAAGAGTATAATTCGGTTTAAAAAAACTTTTCTAATTCCCGAACAATTTTGAACCCGACCTGCTGTTACACTTGCATTCAGGTTTTCAAAACTACAAGCTGTGTATTTTCCGTCTACGGAAACCATGCATTTCTCTACGGTGTTAAGAGGAAACCATATGAGGGTCATAAAACTAAGCAGTGGATTTGAGCAATGTTGTCAACTTTACAAGCCACATTCGTAAATGCAGATACATGACGTTTCATGAACGGCCATTTAACGGTATTAAAAACTCTTACAATTAGAAACTTTTTTAAAACCGAAGTATATTCTTCTTTTGGGTATAAAATTGGAAGAAGACGTGATTTTCTACGGAATAAGTAAAAGAATGAATATTTTTATGCATTTTTTCTACGACATATAATTGAATTTTCAAGAGCACCGAAAATCAATGAGAAAATTGCATGCTACTAATGGAGTCATTTTTTGTAGAGTATAGATCTTGCATGCAGCCGAAAATAAGTTCTTTCGAAAGCCGACACTTTGAGGTAACTAGATCATTATAGATATATGCTGCATCATGATTAGTTTTACAACACTACTTAAGCAGAATGGCATTACCGACAAAGACAAGGGAGACTGGAATGGCAATTTTTGGCATATTAGCCGTCGTCAGCCAGCCATACCCAAGCCCGAAGTGTGGAACACCCGAGCCTCGGACTCGCGACCTGTTGGTTTAGAAGTTCACGCCTCTACCCACCGGGCCACGAGCCCGTTGCTCTGTCGGTTTTTGATCGGGAATATACAATGGTAAGGGGCGCTCACCGATGGTTCATACGGAACTCACTCGTTCCGTTGTGCCTTAAGGGCTCTCTCTCGAGCCCAACGAGCAGCCGCACAGCGGCGCATGATCTATAGGCAGAATGGCATTACCGACAAACTTAACTGATCTTTCCGAAACGAGAACGCATTTCGAAATTTTGGTTGATATTTCATGAGTTAGCACATCCACTGTACCTTCCGACAGTCTTGAATTGACTCCACTGTCTGAGGTGTCATGTGAACACAAAACAGGGTCATCACGCATACTTGCAGAAGTATGTTCCGATATTTTGCTGTCAGATATGACTCATACGCAGTAAACACCAAACTTACAATGACCTAGGTAACAGAAGTTAGCTCGAACATTGAGAATTGTCATTTCTGAAATTACAGCGAAACGCAAACTCCATACATGTGTGGTTCAACTGTTACACAATCCATACCTTACCAGCGATATATTTTGACTAACAAAAACAGCAATGTTCATTCTATCGCACAGATGAATTTCTTATCACAACGCTTTCTCTGACTAAGTAATGTTTGTCTTGCCAAATTTCTTAATCAGCTGCACTCTTTGTCAGCAAGTACAACACGCAAATATTCTCGTATTTTGTCGATCATACAAAACGGTTTAGCTCATGGCATAATTTCCGCTGAGTACAATCACTTAATCGCCTACAGAATGCCTTTCTGACTTTTATTATCTAGTCTGTCGCAAAAATGGGCTGATGAAAACATGACACTTATACTGCTCCAGGAATCACGGATGTTAGCAAATAAACAATTGCTTCTTCTGAGGCACCGTGACTTTCATATAACTACCTACTCAATCTTTTTTGGTCAGAGTAAGGGACTTTTGACAGAGACAAAGAACTCTGAGGGTGGCCATGGATTCTTTAGTTGTCTTTTTCAAATATCCCTATCCTCTCTCCACAGCGAAAGGTTTAAAACATGAATTTGGACTTCGCTGGCAAACGTGTCAATTTCCTGCAGGCTCACACAAGTGCTCACGTTCTTTCGGTTGTGCTTGTCATTACAGAGGCAAGGGTTTATCGACCTAGCCTGACGTGGCCTTAGAATTGGATCATTGAGTGTTAGTCGCCATGTGAAAACCTTCGAAGTCCTCGAAGCTAAGCTCCATAAGGATCGATCAGTCACCTTGGTTATTTTTAGTTAAGGTCGACGTGGCGAAACTCGTGAACCGACAGCAGAGCCTTTGCTCAACTAATAACTTAATTCGAGCTCAAGTCTCGGGTCTTTTTGCCCTGGGCGTAGGGCCTTTAAGACTGCAAGGATCAAGTAAATAGGAAACGATGTCACAGTCTCCCGGGCTTTCTGAGCAAGATTTATGAATCATCCGAATACACTGAAGGGCCCCATTTAGCTCACAGGACAAATCTGAGGAGTTTACGAAAACCCGACGCTCCAGATAATTTTGCCTAGTCAGCGGACACTTTAAGCACATGCAATTTTGAACTTAGTTTTGTAAGTGCCGGACAATGGAGATAAGCGAAAACAACTTAGAGATTAAACCGCATTTTGTTTAGCTTTCCTGGAGGATGGGCACAACCAAGTCACCAGAAAAATGAAGTAGTTGTGTCGGAAGTCATTTATTTGCATGCGTGCTCAAATAAGTATGTTCTTCAGCAAAGCAATCGCGTTGTCGATATTTTTTGAACTTTTGATAGTCGATGTCATTTTTGGTGGCGTTGGCGGGGAATTTGTCAGTGCCTGCGAAGGCCCTTGAGGGGTACTTGCGGATATCGACGCTGCCGACGAAACCACTGTTGTTTTTGGAGGCAGAATAAAGGAGGACGATGTATATCTCATGGTGGGAGAAGCCCTTTCGTTTCCCAATGCTAATTCAGAAATTATGGTAGTGAGGCATTTTGAAAACTTGGTACAATAGGTGCCAGAATTGCGTCTTGCCAAACTACTGTTCATCCTTCGTTCTGAAGGTAAAACTGTTTGTTGGTCGTCCTGAGAACTTTGAGACAGTTTTGCGTAGATTTTAGGTCAAAATTTGACCTTGAATTGCGTGCACCATTTCGATTACACACAAAACACTAGGAAGGGAAAAAGCGAATTTTAAAAAAGAGCTGAGAAGGAGGAGATGCGATCGTTAAAACAATAATTTGATTGTTTTGACGACTCCGCTTCTAACTTTCGCATGTAATCAAGGTCGGCTTCGGATTAGGTCACTGATAATGAGTTAGGACGAAAAGGTTAAATGTCGGACGAATAAAATTCCTGTCCCAGCGATTGCGTTTCCTTCTTGTCAACATTCTTGATTATACCCTTAAGCCAGCTTTGGCTAATCGGAGATGGCGAGAACATCAAGAGGATGAGGAAATTACCTCTGTTTCTTTTCGAATACTGACAGGTGGAATTAAGAGCCGCAAATCACTTCATCCTTATTTTCAGTATGCGTCTAAAAGCCATATACTAATTACAGAGATCCGTAGAATAATTTCCAGCATATAGTCAACGGAGGCCAAACAGCATGGCTTATTTGAATACCGTAAAATTTGGCATTCCGGTAGGGCGGGATAATTATATATCACCAAAGTTCTTAGAAAATGCTTGATTGATTAATTTCTACTCCCTTCCAATTTCTTATGTGCACTTCTTTATTGGTCTTGTAAATAAGCATGCGAAAGGTCCACCCAACAAAAGTCAATTCTAGTAAGTGCGCCATCTAACATTCGAACAAAAAAGAGCAAAAAATTGTTCTTGCGATCGTCATGCAGATCTTCCCCTTTTAAATCATGGCCATTGAATTTCGCATTTCGAAGGTTGGCATCTTTTCATGTGCCTCGATACGTCAATTCAATTAATTTTCATGGTTATCGCGAAAAGGGAGTGTTTTGAATTTAATAAATTATTTTGACCCAACTGTGAATAACTCGGCGACATCGGTGGGATTCGAATCCACGACAGCAACGGGGAGACTTTAGTACAGTCAATGCTCTGGCCACCTAAGCTAAGAGACCCCACCGGAAGACGTGATTTTAATCACATTTGAGTCAAGTTTACCCGCCTAACCTACTGCAACGTCTGAAGTCCCCCAAACCGGATACAGTAAGCTGACTACCCAAGCAGTATTTTTTAAGTAAGTCACCTAGAATTCGCTAGATGACAACCAGGCACACGTAATTCACGGATGTTTTAACAGATTTTGCAAAATTGATTTTGAATTATTAGAAATATCCCAAAACACCTATTAATTCGATCGTTTAGTAAATATGACGTTCTGAGGACTTTACGCTGTTTATAAATCATGCTTATTTATTCGAAGTCGTAGGAGACATCTAACTTGTAGTACTGGGCTGATGTCCAGAGCACCTTCCGCATTTCTCCATATTACAGTCTTATCTAGATCTTCCCAAATTGTGAGACTATTTTATAATTTTAATGCGTCAATCAAAAAATAAATCGTATGTAATTAATGGTGTCGACAGTCCTTGGAAGGGAATCTGAGTTTTCCTTGCCCACTAGATAAAACGAGGGGAAATAAGCATGAGTATAAACCAATTCTCCAAAAAATAACAGGTTTGCAACTATAGCTTCAAAATATACTACAAAATAAGTGCGAGGAGTCTATAAGATCACTAGACTATAAGTATAAACCTACTGCATGCAAATTGGCGAAGAATTGCAAAGGTACGAAACTGCATCATGCGCATAACGAAGGTAGTAGGAGGTGTGACAGGTAAAGGCCCTTAATAACTTCTCAGATAAAAGAAGACAGCCATTTTATCTAATTATAACGATATATTTTTGGTAAGTGCTTGAGGTTGCACTAGCTTTGACTGTGAATACAAACAGTCCCGGTAGTACGTCCTAGTCACATGTTCATGAGCTTCTTCATGAGGTATCCCGTGGACCAGAGAGAAGTCTGTGGGGTTTTCACAGGAACACGCGCGAGCATGGGGACCGGTAGTGCCGTCCTCGTGAGGACTGGGCGTAGCCGAAAATCGCCATTTCATCTACCATATATATTTGTTCACATGGGGCTTTGCTGAAAGTTTGGTGTGAGCTACTTCACAGAGAAGGAGAGGAAAAATCTAGCTGTTTCGATGACCCCGTACCTTACCCTCTATACTGTGTTGAAGGATCGTTTAGAACGACAAGCGACATCAGCACCGCTTTACTTCTACAGTGACTGTTCCTGGACCGGCCAAGGTTAGCACAAAGACCTCAACCATTCGCGGGCAACCCGCCAGACTTTACTCTTCATGAAGGCCACCTTAGGAAATAAATAATCAGAGCTGAAATCTTTTCCTTGTTTTTGTTGACTTGTAGCCTGCTACAATCTCTGCAACACATCGGAGCGAAGGAGTTAACTGGGTTGGTGCGGATATATCTCATAGGCTGACATGTCTCAAGTACTTTGTCGACACTAGGATACCACTAAGGTGCCAATAATGGTCGTGATTTCATCAGCCCTGCTGACTCTTGCCGCGGCAGTTTCCTCATTGTCATCGGACATCCGCGCCCTACCCCGTTGCTAATTACTTGGTCCAGGTCAAGTCACAGCACTGCATACGGAGGCGGGAGGTCATTGCTCATGTTAACTCAGGCAGTTCGCAGCTCGCGCACTTGTCGCCTCTTGAGAGAATCGCGGTTTCGTCCAACTTTGAAGTGTGGTCAGGCCCCTTCGAATGGTTTGCGATCTTTAAGTTCGCATCCTTCCTCCTCACTGCTGTTACATCCTCGGCCATTCGGTGAATTTATATTTTTCACTAGAAAAGGCTGGTAAATTCTGAGAAAATTTTCATATTACGTTTGAAAAGGCAGTTGGCGAACATATGTTTTCGGTAATTCATCGTCAGGCCAATACAATTAAACAGAGAACGAACTTGCGAGGTATGGACAGGATTTTAATGTCTCAGGGGACAGGGTTAGTAAAATTCCTTGTTCTCACGCCATCTACATCGGGTTATTGAGGACGATGGGGCTGGAGTGGGCGGAAAAGGGAAGGGTTCGGTTTAGGCAGCAAGCGCCGTCTGTATGTCATACACAGGGAGTGCGTGTGACTGTTCCTAGGACGTCGCGACGGCGATGTGGGAATAAGGCATTTGACTAACTCTGCCCCCTGGGACACATTTAAATATTGTCAGTAACTCACATGTTCAGTATTCATGTGTTTGTATTGAAATACCGATGATTTACTGAAAAAATACTGTGAGTGACCGATCTCATGAAATACTGGTCGAAATTCTGAAATGCGTTTTCCGTTAGGAAGGATTACCTAGGTGGGGTTGCAATATTGATTATCATGCAGCATAGTCCTATGGTAATTCGGACTCGCCAGGATGTCGGCTTTTAAATGCATTTTCTTTCGTGCTCTTAAGAAAACGACACTCGGTGAAAAATGGCTACTTTATTAGTAAGCACTTTTCGCATTGATTTCCGATGATGTTATAAATTTATATATATTTTTTGCGGGAAACTCTATATAGTGTCTTCTAAAATGCATAAAGGAATATGTGATTTTCCTTAAGCGGAAAGCATGCTTCTTGTAGACCGAAATCGCTAAAAGCTAATGCAGCGGCTGATCAGGCTCGAAATTCTTCAGGAAATTGGAAACTTTTTAGATACCCAAATATACACTTTCTTTGGGTATAAAATCTAGCCAAAATATGATATTCTACCAAACGAGTAAAAGAGAGCATACTTTTACGCATGTTTTCTACAAATATATATAAATTTATAACATTATCGGAAATCAATGCGAAAAATGCATGTCACTTAAGTAGACATTTTTCATTAAGTTTGGCTTCTGCAGGAAGTCAAAAAGAAGCAAATTTAAGAGCCGACATCCTGGCAAGTCCGAAATACTATAGGATTTTACCGCATGGTAGTCAATATTACAAACCCATCTAGGTAGTCCTTCCTAATCGAAAACTCATTTCAGAATTTCGGCCAGCATTTCGTGAGATCGGTCATGCACTGTATGTTTGCCAACTGACACTTCAAGGACGATAAACTTTTTCCTACACTTATTCTATGAAATTTCGCGGCGTTTACGGATATTCCGAATGTCTTTTGAATTGTTCGCTTAAATAAGTGGAGAAGTTCCAAAATACTGGGTTATTAGAGCCGCCTTTAATTAAAACTGGGCAAACATTGAGCGTTGTCCGTAAAATAGGAACACACATAGTAAGTCAATAGACATCAACATAAGGGTACGTATGCGTCAGTGCAGTCGATTTCATGTCTACTATTCAGTTTTTTGGGCAAAAACGTTTCGCGTAACTTAGACCACCAAATGATAAATACCACTTCAGTAAAATACTGTTTTTTATAAGATAGAACTTACAAATCAAAAAATGTATGTCATGATGCTCAATTCACATGATCTTGCCTCTGGGCAATTCCCTTCTGCTCTCACCTGTTTCGCAATCGAAAAATTGTCAAACTACAAGGCACTCGTACAAGTTTAAAAATCATTTTTTGAAAGAAGCGCAACTCTTAGTAGGATTGTTCTGTTCAGGCTCATATTTTTTAATTGTTCTGCACAAGTGTTTGGCAAGGTAATATCAAAATACTTTGAGGTCCTTCCAACTCACCATCTTCGTTCGAGTTATTATTAAGTTCTGAGTGCCTCCTACATTTTCAGTCCATAAGGGAACCTCATCCACCGCATATCCTGTTGAATAAATAAAATATTTACTAAAAAGAAAGAATTCCGATACGAAGAGAGCAGCCGAAATAGCAGGGGATAGGATGTAAATCAGGCGGTGTCACGTCAGTGATTCCCAAAATCATTTTCACGGGGGTTGTCTCAGTTCATGACACAAAATCTGCCCTAACTAGTTATCACATCTAAGTCAGTAAGAATTGAGAATACCTATCTACCAAAGAAAAACAACTGTAAACTAATAATAGGCACCTCCGAAAGTCAGAGATTATCAATAAAACACGAAATAAGCAGTATTAACTGGTTAGATTTTTCTCGTTCGGACCAATGTCCCGATTTATCCAGCATCGTTGCCTTGTTCGCAACCGCACCGTATCTGGTAGACGACTCCAGACGTTTCCTGCCTCGGCAGGGGGTCTTTCAATTTCATGACCTGGCGTCTGATTGTTGCCTTCGGTCTATGTGAAACTCTATCATCGAGGGGTATGAGAAGCCGGCTGGCGTTCCTCACGTATGGAAGCGCTTGCGGAAATCTCGAGCCGGTAGAACTTCTCCTCTCATCGCGTTTCCGCATGCGCCGGCAGTCGAAATTGCTCGGGTGCCATTCGTAATAATTACGCCTCGATGATATTGTAATTTGGCAGCCTTGTCTTTAGGTTCACTGTAATGCACCTTCCTATGATGATAGGTTCGAGTGATTATCCGAAACCTCAGACAAGTAAACAACTCGTTCGAGAGACCGCATCTTCTTCTGATCTTATTTTTACGGTACCTTTTTGTTCTTTTGCTCCAATTGTCTCTGCATCTATATCCCCGTTTGTAAACTACTCTGCTGGCGTCATAAGCATCATTTGAGTTCGTTCTTCTCCTTTGATAACTCCTGGGGTAACAAACGAATTTGTCAAGTCAGTTTATCACACAGTGACGGCTGCAATACTTTTTTCAAAATATATAAGACAACCCTGATTTGGTCGAAAAGTGGTACAAAACAACACGATTTTCATACATGTTGTTTCGGACAAAGGACGATGTTTTGTGGTCAACTGATCAAAAAATAGCTAAAAAATCATAACAAGTAAGGTATCATTCTCAAGCAACAGAAGGGGGCGGTAAATCATTTCACCTTAAACATCACTCTTTTCGTGATGGCCTTCGACTTCTGTGGTTGTCCGAAATAATTATATCGGCAAATGAATCAAAATGGGCATACAATGAAACAGTCGTACTCTTCGATAGGTGTTTTAATGTTAGTTTGCAACCTCGATAAGTAAAACACATCGCCAAACGTCTATTTGCAGTGTATGTCCTATCTTTCCTTGCTAGGCAAAATATGTTATAATCATCAGGGAAATAATGCCTAACGAGGGTAAACAAGCAGCGCAATAGAGACTCGTCTGCGGTTAGCATAAGTGCCTGAACGCAAGGGTACGACACGACAGGCTTTAAGAACCTACAAGCATGGTCCCACATTGTAGTTGCACAGCTGACTTTATTCAGCACACGCCCTTGATTGGTGCGCACTATTAACGTTTTATAATCATCAGTAAACAAGTATATTTCACAAAGTCCTCTGCAACAATTGTCTTCGTTGAATTAACTTTTTACACAGTTTTCTTAACGAAGTTATATCAAGAGCATGCGGTGACCGGTGACGCAATGAGGCAGAGGTTTGTGAATTCCCTAGTACTCGACTCATTTTTTCTCTGTGAATAATTCATCATTTTATGCTTAAATTTGCCGATTAGCAGCATCTGCATTTAAAAATACTTTACATATTGTGAACAGATCGCAGAAAGACATTTGTTAACCCTTGATTTTCGATGGCAGTAAAATTAATAGATTAACACTAATGTGTACTGATGAACCTGCCAAAAGGTTGAAAATAGCTGTTTCAGAGATGGCTGTTTGTCCTCTAGCCCTGTCAAAACAGATTTGGCCAATCAGGCTTGTTAATTAGTAGTAAAACGTATAGGTTGCTTATTTCGCCGTCTTATAGCCGCCAACATAACGACAGTTTTTCCTGAATTTCAAAAACTGCAGTCAATATGTTTGGTTGGAATTACATCAATTCCAATTAGTCCTCCAGACGCAAATTTTATTAACGCTTTTTTTCCTGATTCCCAGCTTAGGCCGAATCACACAACGCTCCTTTACCATTATGTAACCACGAAACGTTTCTGCTGGTCAAAGTCTATTCTGGAAACAGACGACCTTTGCTAAAAATTGGAGGTCTCCAGCCCAGTTGGACACAGTAATGTGATATGTTTGCCTTTAGTCGCAAAGACAGAATGGTGGAAACTCATCCGTCCCCACCAAAAGTGTTGGTTGCGTCGAATGTTTTTCTATAGGAACAATCCGAAAGTAATACTTCATCCGAATCTGCCCAGGGCTCAAATGCTCATGTTAAAATCGCATCACCATTCTTAACCTTTGTTACGGTCAGTTTTCTTCACCGGAACATTTGTCACGTTTGCCTGCATTATCCGTTGCTGAGCATCGGGGAGTTAACTGTTAAAAGATTGCCCACCTCGGTTTCTATTGGTTAATACCATTGCCAATCCGGATTTTCGATGACCATGTAAATAGACTAAGGCTATTGACATACGTAGAAACAATCGAAGCACTAACACAAGATGTTGAATCAGCATGTCTTGTTGGTCTTAGGCAAATTTTCGGTCGTCAGAATAAAAACTACTGACTCTCTGCCTGCCCTTAATATTAAGTAAACTTACTCTATTTACGCGGTCCTCATATGGGACTTCTTTTCTGTAACATCTTGTAAGAAACCTCAAAAGAGGACTGAGTGCTTTATGTGCAGAGCGTCCATAGAGAGTTTCTGGCCGCATTTACGGACTCAGGAGGTTTAACAGCAGAGAATATGGGGCACCTCCATTCACACGCACGGAAATGCAGTCGCTCTCATGTGCAACGAAGGAGTCATGTGAACTCCCGTAATGAGCTTTGAAAAAGCACGAGGTATTTGAGAACCTAGCTATATAATGGCGTAAAATTCACAATCGGGCTCAATTGGAGGTCTTTTCGCATCATTTGATGACGTATCCACTACTCCCAACAACACTGGTAGGCGTGTATCTCGACCTTTACAGGATAGTTTACGAGCAAATTCTCGTTTCCAAGGAGCGGAAAAAGCAAACGTCACCTGAAGAGGCAGAGATCTTTTCCAACTGCAATGGGGCACTATTTGACCAGTGAATTTTTGACCGTACACTAATTGGCATATTCATTTTTGGCCTTTTTCTAGTTTTCTGTGTTCACACGCAATTATGATCATTCAATAAACTGCTTATTTCGATGACATTCAATTGTTTTGAAGTGGGGATATTGGTTACTTGGTTATCAGCGGACGGCAGAAAATCTGACTGTCACTCATATAGACGAATAAAAGCATATTTACAGGAGGAAAAAATGCCTGTGAACTCTGTGCGGTTGGCATACTACGGTGTGTTGATATATACGATTCGTCCCATAAAGGTAACATTGAACGGATCGAACAGACAGAAATAAGCTTACAAGTGTCAATTAACTCACATTTTACATAATCGGATTCGAAACACGCTTGTAACACACAGGACAACATAATTAGCGGCAGGGCAAAACTAATCAATAAAAGCTTACTATCCTCCTGTCGGACACATTGAGGTTAGCGGTTATACTGAACTGAGATCCTACAATCATCACATGTAGTCCTTGTTGCAAGTTATGAATCTGGCAAAGGGTTGGCACCGCTGAAACTGCCGTTGGTGCAACATTTGCGATGTTGTAGAGTTACTGGTGTAGAGTAAAAATCAAATTATTCCTGCCTGAGCGTGAAGGGCAGCAGCATTATTTAACTATGAACGAAAATTGCTCGGATTCTCAAAAATGCTGACAAAGTGATGACAGATGCTCAAACTACTCCTTGAGAAACTTATGGATAATGGCCAACGGCACAATGTAGCCCCTGTTAGTATGCCAAGAGTATTTTTGTAGGATTTGTGCCTCCAACGTTTTATTCAAATCTACCTGAGGCGTTTAAACCAGGCGTTTCAGTTGCTTTGTTTCTCACTCAAAGTTTATATTGAAACCTTCCAGAAGTAAAAGAGCTAACCAAACGAGAAATTGCGTGAGACGAATATGCAACCTTCAAAAATATGGAATGGATTAGACACTTATTCACGTGCACTACTTTAACCGACTGCTAAGCAGCCCACCTTCAATTACAGGTGAACAGATCATTTTTGATAGACGCGCAGACCCTCACTGCACGCATTACGACACAAATGACATGAAGTTCCTGCATTCCACCACATGGCTCAAATTACCTGCATTTACCGAGTAAAAATAAATGCAAGTAAACATTTTCCCTAAAGATAGCGTAGTTCTGTGCAGCCAATACGGTCCCGTGGTTTTATGTGATGGTTATACAGTTTTTCAGTAATGTCTCTCGACAGATAAGTCACCGAGAAAAGTAAGGACGGAAACAGCTGGATTCAGGATTCGTCTCTAAGCGACGGTCTACATAACTGACGTCGACAGTTTTTAAAAGTATACGCTTTTTCAACAAATTAGACAGCTTAAAGTTGTTTATCAAACAAAAATTTGTGTCGATGTTGGAAACACGCGTTTTGTCTTCAGCGCGACGCGTTCACTTACATTTCCGAATTTAATGCAGATTTTCCAACTTCTGATCAAGCTTTTAGCAGCTTCAGTGGAATAACTGTGGTTGCATCTGTGTAAATCAAGGCATAGTCGATATGCTGGTCGTTTCGTTCTGCTCAAGTAAAGCTACATGCAGGCATGCTGCGTTGATCAGTTTGCTCCTGATCGTTTTTATGCTCTTGTTTTCCAGTAAACATTGTAGCCAAAAATCAGGGACCTGGTGACATATATGTTGTCTATTTTTGAGGATAGCGCAACTCACAGTTATGAAAGAGCATGTTAAGGCTTCTTGATTAGAATTTGGAGTTTTTACTATACCTAATCGATGCTATTATCTGCTGATAAATGTGCAAATGCGAGTCGCAAAAAGCATAGGAAAAGATGTAGACGCAATCGCCGGATTAAGCGCTTTATTCATCAGGCGTTTCGGGCTCAAGACCCAATCCATCATAAGAGAGAGTTCCAGACAGGTGCAGCACATACACAAGGGGTTGCAGTATTTCTGGGATAGTTTAAGTGCCCGTATCTGGTGCTATCTCTTATTGCGATATATTAGAAAATGAGTTCAAAATTCCAAGCGAACGAAGCCTATAAAAGGAGATTACAGGCAGAAAGAGGGGAGATTTAAATAGCCATTTCTGGGTTTTTGATGAACATCAACTAGCCTTAAAAAGCACCAGGTCTACAACCCCTGAGGCTAAAAATCCCGCAGCCCAACGTTATAACCACCGTGTCACAGGCTTCTGCTGCCAACGTATCTGTCTGCTTTTTTCCACTCTTCTGCTTGTACCCGGTTTCAGTGAATTTTAACGTCGTAACCTGACTGGGGCTTGTTTCTAAAAATGGTCCAAAGGACTTGTCTCGGTCAAATCATCTCCTTTGATCTTTAGAATTTCGACCAGAAATCGTCTATATCAGCAATTATTTCAGTTTAGTCTTTTAAGTTAAATAACGACAGTTTCTAACAGGAGAATTATGCAAACATTATCAGAGACAAAACATTACGGATAAATGCGTAAAAACGCACAGCAACATCAGGCTAGTGCGACCAAACCTCGTTGTGTTGTTAGCTTCGGCAGTCTTTTAAAAGAAGTATATTGTGTTTTTTGAGCATGTGTCGATTGAGCTTAAATTTTTTTATGAAAATGTAAGAAAATCTGGCTGTGGCGATACCTTAGAATCCTCCGCTTGTCCGCAGTTGTTCTCCCATGGAGTCGTCTTTTACTCTGAGTAAAATACTACTCCGTTTTGTTGGATGACTGCATTTATTTTTTGATTATCATGGTCCAGTTTACAGCTTTTTTGTAGTAAGCACTTACCCTGTTGTTTTTTGTGTGTCCAAAGCTTCCATATTTTTAAGGATCATTTCTGGCAAGTATAAAGTTTGCGACTTTTATTTGTCGTCTGCAACTAGTCTGCAGTGCCATTTTGCAGTCAATATATATTAGTTAAGCGGTAGTTGCCTCTTCAGGTCCCTCAAACATATTCACATCGACTCATTCGAATACGGCGACCGAGACGTCTTCTGGTACAACCAAATATCCGCCATATTCCCATGGAGGACTTTTTTATATTGATTCCTTTAAGTCCCCAATCCCAAGTGATTTTCTATCGTGACGGGCCAGATGATGCTAAAGGGAAAATCCGACATATTTTTTTTAAATTGCCAGTATACACACGTTGTTTGTCAATAGAAATTTCGTTTTGTTGACTTGAGTCCTACCACTATATCTTGATCCGCTTAAATGTGTCTTGCGGGGGACGTTTGCAGTGTGAATATAGCAGTTGTCATCATCGGTTCACCGTGATTATAAAAACTGTTTTGACTACAAAAACCTAAGAACAGAAGACCAGATGCATATTTACACTTCACCAACTAGCGGTTTGCTGAAAATTATTCAAACGGTTCGCTTTTGGAAGGCAAAGATAATCAATTTCGATGGATGTCCAAACAAAACCGATGACAGTATTTGTGCTTATAAAAAATTTAAGGAATTGCTTTATTTAACTGTCTTTTCAGACGGCATGGATATCCAGAATAACTACTCGACTCACATTAGACTTAAGTCTTAGGTAGAAGGATAAAAACAGGAAAACGACAGAGTGATCCTACTAGGCACAATATAGTGTTGCTGGACTCCGTTGAAAATTCAATTCAATCTCAAGAACAACCAGTCGTCCCGAATCCTTATATGAAAGATTCATACTTTTGCACCTGAGGTTATCACAAGGAAGACATTATTTCATAAGTGTATTGGTCGGTTAATTGGTTTCTGGCCGTCCGAAACATTCCTAACGAAACACTATCTTGAGTCGTCAGCACTCCTTTCGGCAGGTCATGATCAAGGTGCTCGATTAAGTCGATACGAGACCAAATGCAAAGTCCTTTCTTGTTTTCGTAATGTTTTTGTGTGCTCGGGTTTTGTACTGGTAACTTTTTTCTATTTCGTTAAGATCCGAGCAAATGTTCCTCTACGTACTTTGACCTTAAAATTAACAACTCCATAAAGGACATTATAATTTTAAATATTAGTACGGCAGCACCTATGAACAAGACTGTGTGAATAAAGTACCTTAAAAAATTAACATATTTTCTCAATCCAACCGTTCTAAATAAAAAAAGTGCATTAAAACCGTGGCCAGGCAACATGCTAATCAGCTGTGGCGCCAATAAGAGTGCCTCAAATTATCTTCCTATCGGGATAAAAGTAAACGTTCATTCTGTGAACTGAACCACACACCGCGTGATCCAAGTTAGTGCACTTATCCCTTCCGGCTTATTCGGCAAGAGAAAGACTTTTTTCCCAGTGCCACCCACAGGATGAGGACGCATGACTGCTCCAAAACTCACATGGACATTCGCACAGTTACGTTTATCAGCTGAACTGTCTCACTCAGCATATAAACACCAGGTGTCGCCTGTTCACTCAAATCCAGTTTCTTCAAATGGTGACGCCGATTCAGCCCGTTGGGCCAACAGGAGTGTACCTTGAGCTCTATAACCTCCTGGTAGAGTTGATTGCCAGGCGAAATGAGACGGCACGAAACCGAATTCCAGACCGTCTTGATTTCTTTTCTGACTGTCTTTGGAGGCAACCACCATAGTCGCAACTCCTGCTAGATTAATACTGCTACACGTGCACCTTCCTCAGCTTATGGAGGCTCCTTCCAGCCAAGACTGTCTTTTATCTTTTAATCCTTCTAAATTAACTTTTCGAAAATTAAATAATTACCATTGCTTGTGGTGTCCTATTTCTCATGTAGCGTGATTTGGGCCGGTGTGACCGTAAATCCTCCGCTTTGGGTATTTGTCCACTGTTCGTGCTTTCGGGTAGGAGCGAGGAGACATAAAGAGATGATCCAGTAAATTTTAGCCTTCTGCACCTGTCTAGACGAGAGAAAAATATGCAGGTGGTGCATGCCAAAGCATTTGATATTCAAAATACCTTGTGCATTAGGAAACATTCCTTAACGCACAGTGAATACTGCTTTATTTAATCGGGCAAAATAAACTAAAATTGGACACTCAATCGACGGAAGGCGAATAGTTCTTTGCAGGACAATTATAAACATCCGATTAGTCCTTTTGATGGGTTGGCTAGAGGAGAATCAATGTAGACATTTTTTGATTTTTTTCCTAGCTTTTCTACATGGATGCTTCATGACCAATTTACATGGAATTATCAAAACTGTAATGTCTCTGCTCGTAAACGTCTTTTAGATAAAAAAAAATAGAACAGGGTAGGGCAGATTGACGAAAAACTTAAATGGCTACCAAATTCATCTCAAACAGTACGCGTCCGTAGATTTTTGGAAAGTCTTGTTTTACTAACAGTGTTTGTTCTGCATTTGATACGGGACCCCTTTTGTTTGATGATGCAAACTTTCAAATTCTTCATCGAGTTTGATCAGTTTTAAAAACAATGAAGCTCTTTTTATTCGATAGAATGGCTCGCCATCATATCCCCTCAAGTATCGTATCTCTAATTTGAGAGCGAAGAAGAGAAAAAAGGTGAAACTATGTATTCGAAATATCTCTACCAATTTGCATATCTGTTCTTATGCAATACAAGCTTGTCAAGAACTCGGCAATTTTTTTGTAAAATTTGTTAGTGCCTGCATGCTACAGTGATTAGGAACTGGAAGATGGGAAAGAGCTTATCGTTTGCCACGAGGCCTTAAGCCGGCCGATAGCTACACTGGAAGTTCACCTACTCATTTTTCTTCGAGTTTTTTCACGATGCTTCCCAGTCGTCTGCTGGTTTTCTTCTATTCACATTACTCACATGAGCACGTTTGTTCTGATAAATTCAATGACGGACAGTTTCTTCCAAGGCAATCTAGACAGAAGTGGCATTGCATTCTGTTAATCTTACAGTCAGTCGTTACCTTCCAGCAGTATACTGCAGCAGTAATACCAGTAATTTATTTAACGCAAACAAAAACTAAGCAGCAACGTCTACCCAGATAAATTCGTTGATCTTGTCTGTCCAGTCATGATTTACTCGCCTCGCCCTACTCCGTTCGTCCAATAATATTTACAATATTTGGCTAACTACATGAACGATTGTCGATTACCCCAAAGTAAACTCCGCCAAACCGAGTAAAACTTCCCGGCTCTGTTGGACGTTAACAACAGACCATTGACGCTCAAGGCAAGCATTACATCACATACACCAAAACAGTTGCGCACGTCTGAAATAAACTGCCGACCACCAGCCCACTGGGAGTACAGAGTACGAATGCATATTTGGCTTGCACCATCGTGGAACAGGCCACAGCACTGAGGACCAGCCATTCGCACAAGGTACAGTCATGTCAAACAAGCTGCATCGTCAATGTCTCACCATGATCACTAAAACTGACGCTACTGGTCAAAGGGCAAAAAAAGTCGATTACCTTTTGAAATCAGCATTATCCAAGCATTTTGACGCTCGAAATCCTTCAGAGTGGTAATTCTTTTTATTCCGACATTTTGAAATCACTCAGTTACTGATGACTCTCCCAGGCTCTTCGTGTCGAATCCAACTTTAGACATATTTCCAACTGGCGTATTAAATGCGAAGTTCGAAATATCCAAACTAACTGCTGGGCTGCTGATGCTATGTTTTGCCAATGCAGTCGTCCATTCCCTTCCCCCCCTTCCGCTATCCTTATTGCCTTCACATAAGACTGCTTGCGGCTGGAACGACAGGTACACATGGTAATTATCGTAAACGTTTTAACTTTTCCTCTTTCCGAGTCAGCAGATGCATTGTCTAATGTAATAGTTCCGTAAACCACAATGGTAATTTCCAATTCAGTTGCCATCGGCTGCCTACGTATAGACCACAGTGCAGGTAGCGCAGTGAGCAGTAAGTATTTACATCAAACATCCTAGCACTGTAGCCGTTAGGCAACCTAGGAATGTAACGTATGTAAGAAATCTGTCGTTTGGTGAAAACTTATATAGTGTCAATGTAACTCTTAAAATTAAGCTAAGATTTTGCGATAAGTACGTTTCTGGGGAATCGGTTTTGGTATAGTCCTTCCCTGGACTGCTTATCTCTCACAGTTATCTTAGTAATGCAACGTCAACCCTTGTTCAAACAGATTAACCAGGGTATACGTTACTTGGTTTCGGACAGAAAGGTCCTAGTGCGTAAACACACTGGGTTGAGTAAATCCTATGCCTTTTTTAAGCTTTTATTTGGCGTACAACCAGATTATAGCTGACAATGTAGCTCATGAGCTTTCTGTCAGCTGTATGCTAATATTTCATTCGGTAATAAATATTTTACATTCTAGGTTACGTGCACAAAGCTCAATCCGCCCAAAATGCTCGTAAAGGCTACCCCGTGATTTTATTTAGTGCAGATTGTATGGGCTAATCTCTCACTGGTCAGGACGATTAACCGTCTAACAGTTCACACACATACTCAAATAGAACACTTTTATGGAATAATAGTCGCAGTAATTTAGAAGCACGTTCCTATCCCTTTTTGATAGACATTAAAACTTTCCAATGGCTCTGTTAACTGAGCCAATTACTTACAAATGGGGTCCCAAAAAATTTGGTTAGGCTAATCGGCAGGTGTTTCGGGCTTCCGGATCATACGGACAGCTTTTCCAACTGTTTACAAAGGAGGCCGCCACGGCCGTATCTTTGCGCAACTTCGACTGACCGTTCTCTCTTCCCTCTTATTCTTACTTATACGAAATTTTCTCAGGGCACAAACTCCCTTCTCCATATGCCTTTTAAAGAGCATTCTTTAATGGAAGACATCATCATGTATTACTTGTCGTGAGCTTCTGTGCAGAAATAGGGATTCATTTTTTAAAACAAATGCAAGCTTGCTATAGACGTCAGCATACCTGGCACGTATCAAAAACGAGAAAGCTATCACAAACGGCAAGAAAGTTAACATGAATTGAAGAGCAAGCAAGTTTTTGGAAAGCTTCGATGTGGTCTACGGTCTTATGCGTGTTGGTATTTGAAACAAACGAAAGTTTAAGTATACTGATATAAAATTTATTTACATCGAGATGCTTATGTCCATCAGATTCATTTTTCTGTAGGAAGCGTAAAGAAAATTAGGATGTTTTTTGGAAAAAGCTTAAAGTGTATATCGCAAACAATTTTAACGAAAGAAAAAGGCAATAAACCTTATGAAGCAAGTGTGGTTGATAGTTTATGATGAAAATACAAATAATGCGTATAAGAGCGAGATCTCTTAGCTCCGGTAGCTGACACAGTTCAACATATCAGCAAAAACTGCCAAGAAGAAATAATTTGAGAAAATAAACCCGAAGTTTCAACAAGAATCTTCTGGTCGTAGGAGTTTTCGGATTTGCATTCGAATTCACCATGAGAGACAGCAAAGAATATGAGCAGCGGACGCATAAGGGATGCAGTAATTACGCAGCTGCATGCCTATCAGAATTAGCAACTCCGACATTCATCACTGATAGGCATGGTTGGTGAGATTCAAAGTTAAAATTTCTGATCCTAAAAATGACAAAGACGATGATATGATTTGTGGCCGTAGTCAGCAACAAGTAACCAGAGAAGCTTGTCTTACGGGAATGGTTAAAACAGATGTTATATGGGTAGGGCCTTTGAACACACGTACAAGCACTCAGTGAAAGTTAAAATGTGAAAAAATGGAATTCCATCGCGAACTTTCTAATGTTCTGGGAAGGTTAATGGTAGGTAAGTGCGAAAGCCCAAAAAATACCAGCAATTGGTAGTCAGAAAACTTCAGACAAGTGAATAAACCGCCGCAGCCCAACTAGCGGAAGTTCAGGTTTCTAGAGATTTAGCACTTAATGGCAATTGGCCACAGGCTTTAATCTGTTGTGCAAATAACATAGATCGTAGCAAACAACAAGAAACACGTTACTTTACAGGGAATTACGCAAATGCAAAGAA
Source organism: Spirometra erinaceieuropaei (assembly GCA_902702965.1). NCBI lineage: Eukaryota > Metazoa > Platyhelminthes > Cestoda > Diphyllobothriidea > Diphyllobothriidae > Spirometra > Spirometra erinaceieuropaei. Next base: position 65,333 of record CACRXP010000236.1, read on the forward strand.
TAACGAGAAGAAAGCCAAACGAGGTAAACTGAATCGCTGTGGGAAGGTATAGAAGTAAAAGTCAAGTATACTAATATAAAGAGGCATGAATTGCATGTACACGCATGAACGAATGTATTGGAAACAAGTCATGGTAAGTGGAGATCTCAGTAGAAATGTTAATAAACAAACTGGATCTAGAAGCACAGTTAAGCACTTCTTCCGTATAAGCGTAAATATTGATATCTGTAAACAGTCAGTAGTCTGAATAGAAGCAAACAGCGACAAATCGTAAACTAATTTGTTTTTTTAACTCAGGCCGCCCACTGAAGGGAATGTGAAACATAGGCGACCTCAGAGGGATATACGACGGCAATTGATGCAATAATGAAAGCACTGAACTCAAGTAAGCTGTTGCAGTATGTCCAAGACAGAAGGGTCGCTGTCGACGAGTCTGAAGTGCAAACGTCTGTGAAGAATGCGGCAACAAGTCGGTTTAGTCTTCATATGCAACCGTTGTGGCAAAAACAAGGCACTGTGGACGAGTACAGTATTTCAAGGCATCCGGTCTGACAATCAGGAAGCTTTTAGAAATCCGAATTTTGTTCATAAAAGGAGCCAGAGTGAAGCAACGCCAAGTAGAAGTGGAAATCTGCTACGCTTTGGAAGTGAAATGGAGTAGCATATGCCGCAGTTTGTGTTCGCCGACCCTCCTTAACAAGGCCAGACCGCTTGGCCTCCCCCGGTGCAGACTGGTGAGGCACTAGAAAATGCAGCTCCCTAGGCAAAAAATATAATTCTGGCGGCTCGGGATGTATAATAGGAAGCAGAAGAAAGTAGTGTTCGATCAAGTTAACGACAGAATCTGACATGCCCTAAGGCTGGTGATAACGAATTGGGTGGCGAAAGAGAGTAAGATTGTGACGGACGAACGGAGAGTCTACTCAAGCCTGCCTTCTGAGGAGTATGACTATTACACAATAAACCACGGCAAGAATGTTTCATATTCTACTACAAACAAGCGTACAAAAGTGACTGAAGCGTATTCGGGCCACCTAAGAAGGAGACTGTATGAGGGAGGTTCTGCGTCGGACCGAGCAGTCCGAGCCTGCCTTAACGAGATACAGTATCGTCTAGATTTGGGATTAAACACCGCAGACCTAGAATAAACGCGAGAAACCTTCCTATTTCGCATGACGGAAGTGTAGCATAGCAGCAGCCGGACGGCGCATAAGCCGAATGGAAGTGGTACGCAGCAGACGATTTTCTCAGTTGCATGAATTTTCATGTTTATAATTTAATTCCAAATATTGATATAATAGTAAGATGAACTTAATTATAATTGACACAGGTACAGGAGATAATCATGAAGGACTAATTTAGGAGGAAAAGGACTACCTGGATCCAACAAGTATGCCAGCGACGGAATACGGATAAGAGGGCGCCACATAGATGTCGTCAATTGCGCACAAAAGTTTCGCCTTATGTCTAACACACTCGGCGTAAGGAGCAGTATAATGAGTTTACATTGACTTTTCTTCAGCGCCTGGTCCTCTGGGCGGTTGATTTTAAGGTGCTAGGCATAACACGATGAAACCGGTAGGACAGGCCGAAACTAAGGTTTAACTGGTGCACGAGCAAAAACTTAATTGAAAAATTATGATAGTGGGCGCTCACCGATCAGGTTACGGAACATGCTCGTTCCGTTGTGCCTTGGGGCTCATACGGGCCCGTGTCTGAATGGTAGAGCGTTCAACTCCATGACCAAAGATCCCGGATTCGAATCTCAAGTGATCCACACTTGGGGTTGGGTATGACTGGCTGATGACGGCTAATAAGCCAGAAATGGCCATTCCGGTCTCCCTTGTCTTTGTCGGTACCATCTCATCTATATTTAATTGAAAAATATCTGCTTAAACAAATTCAGCAGCGAATCTATTGCCGGCTGTAAGCCATACCCTTATAACGATAAATCCGGGAACTACCAACTCTGAAAAATATATGGTTCGCGGGTTGGTCGCACCCAATAGCCACTGCACCTCTTGTGCGACCAATAATTATATATGCTGCTGTCACCATTGATGCGATCGAATGTAAATCTGAGACGTTGAGTGATTACAATTCTTGGTCCGGAAGTCTAGTTCAACCATTTCTCGACAACTTCCTGGGACTCGTACTTTGGCTGATAATGGTGAAATGCAATCTGCCGACTGCAAGCACCAAAAGCTTCCTGTTTTCGATGCTGATACTTTGTTGATGCGGATACTGAATGTGTTGGCCTTCTGCCTGCAAGGTTGTTAAGGCCTTTCTCAACAAACAAGTCAGTTAAAACTTGATTCTTTTTATCAAGTAGCCAGTCTATTACAAACAACGACTCCGATCTTCAGGATATCACAGTTAGTTTCTGAGACTGTCCTTTGTTTATCATGCGAAAATAAAACAGGAATGGTCTTCTCTGAAAAATTTAAGTCAAAAGGCACTGACTCTCAGAAACTTGATTTGCTTGCTTTCAGTTTAAACAAAAACGTCTCTCGTGAGCTGTTTAAAATGAATTAATCTTTGTGAAGCATGGTAAGCGACCGAAGATCTAAGGGCGATAGTAATCCTTTTTACCCGGTCACATACGGCCTGAAACTTCATAAATGCATCCATTTCTATTTAATCTTCCATCGTCCTACTGTCGGTTTCCTTTATGTAGTACGAAATTTTTCGCAAAATTATCCTACCCCTCATACTCCTAACTCAGTTTCTCGTCCGTTATCCAACCCACTAGTCGGTATTATTATTGACCTCTCAAAACATTCGCGAGTCCAAGCCTTTAATGCTGATCAATCAGCTCTGACAAAGACAGTGCTTAAACAGGTGCGAACCACTTCCCGTCCGCCGTCGGACTTCCATATTTTACTTTCCCTACTATCTTCTTTGGCTGTCCAGTGATTTGCCACATCGACACCCTGGCGAGTTTAAAATACATAGAGACTATGCTCCATGATAGTTAATATTGCAACCCTAGTTAAGCAAGCCGTCGAAATCGGAAACAAGTTCGAAAATTTCGGTTTACGCTTTATGAGTTGGTACCTCTACTCTATATGTGTAGACTATTGTATTCACTCTGGTTTTGACGTGGATTCGCGAATTCTTGACTTCACCTTGGAATTTAGAGTTGTTTTACAAAAAAACTCTGGCACTCCCTGAATTTGTGCCAACTCTTTTACCGAACTGAATAGCATGGATCTACTCGATCATAAATATTTAAGAGCAGTTGACCGTGCTTTTAGAAGTTCACGTGAAATCAGACATCGTATAATGAATCCAGAGACACCTAAAAACTACAGGATTCAATAGGGTAATGGTCCGTCACGAAGAAACTATTTATATTTTTCGGACGAAGTTTGAAAAATACAAGCAAGTGCCTGCTATGGCAGAATTTTGGGAAAACCCTCTCCGTTCAGGGTACCTTCAAGTGACCCATTTATCACAGTGTTTATGATTAATCTTGCAATTATAAACAACGGGAGCCAAACCTAAATTCAATCATTTTGAGAACAACTATTTCGGACTGACCCAAATTGTTTCATTTATCTAGCCCGCGACTGGTGATTCATCTTTCCCAAAACTTGAAAGTTCTCGCGAATTCGATGTAAAGAATGGAAAGTCCTCATTCCGCACGAAGATCGCGGGCACGACATTGAATCTCAGGTTATGCAGATCGCGGGTTGGTAAAGGCTGCCTAACGACGGCTAAGAATTCAACAATTACCATCTTAGCCTCACTTCTTTGTCGGTACTCCTGCCTTTGCATATACTTCCATGCTACTTTTTGTGCGCAAAATGAAGTTTCGAGCTCACATATTCATTATCATGAGGAAATATATGTAGATATTTTATTTACGTCAGGATACTAGTTTTCCCGGTCACATGCAAAATAGCACCCGCCAAATAATGGCTGCTTATACAACAGGCATTTTTCAACATTTTCGATATTCTTGCATTCCAAAATACTGTGGTAGAAAATACGCCCAAAATATCTGTTCTAATACTGATTTCGTAGAACCTATGTGTTCTTTATCTTTTTGGCTGGACGCATTGGGATATTTCGTTCTGTATTCATGAGGAATTTGAGGAGCATAAAGCTTCGGCTCAGATAATATCGCATTCAAACCTCTTTAAATGAGCTTAATGATGTAATCAACGTGCACCATCCCAATTCAAAACCTCATCGGCCGCATATGGAACTTTCCTAAAATTAAAGAGGAACGAATGATTATCCTTAATTGGAAAAAGGGGAGCATATATTTTCGAAGCTATAACTTCAGATGTGAGGACAATACGCCTTAAAAATTATTCAGGAGTTTAAAAAAATATTAAGAACTGGAAAATGCACTTTTTGAGTAAGAAAGTTTTATTAAACTTAATGAAATATGATTCCTGCAAACTAATCTATATTGTGCATGATATGTATAAAACATGTTTGCTTTACGAGCAATCAGTTCCTCTCGCTCAGACTTATGCAGAAAAACAGCGTTTCAAGTAATTTGTGCATCCCTCTTATGACGACAACTTCGGTTATACAGGAATCGGAAATAAATTCGAAACGTAGCCACCAAAGTGCTATTTCCAATCGTGCCCGAAAGCATTCTGAACGTACAGCTGGCAAACAAACATTCAATGATATCGTTCCGAGTAGGTCCACGATTAAGAATATTCTCGGCGGTATGGTATTGCCAACAAAGAAAAGAGAGAGCGGAATGGCCATTTCTGGCGTATTTGCCGTCGTCAGCCTTTCATACCCAACCCCGAAATGTGGAACACCCGAGGCTCGAACTCGCGACCATGCCTCTAACCACTGGGCCACAAGCCCACCGGCCTATCGGTTTCGATCGGAATTATACAGTGGTAGGTGGCGCTCACCAATCTTCCTTACTGAAGTCACTCCTTCCGTTGTGCCTTACGGACTCTCTCTCTCTCTCTCGAGTCCAACCGGCGGCCTCACAGCGGTTCATGAGCGCGTAAGTCTCAACGGAATGAGTGAGTTCCGTAAGAACGATCGGTGAGCGCCACTCTATCATAATATTCTGGGCTCTGCAGAGCAACGCGTTCATTTCGGATGCATATTTAGACATTTGTTTCCTCTTTCCAGGGATTTCGGCTGTCTACTATCCGAAGAAATATTCTTTCTTGTTGATATACAATTATTTTTAACATCAGTACCAATCTCATGTTTTGTGTATTACTCCAGCTTTACCGATGGAAAGGAGACTGCATCAAGCACCGACCGCATAACTTACGCACTTTCTATTGGACGATTCGCCTGGCTTCCCTCAATTATCATTTGTTCTGAAAGCTATAAATCGGATTCGATTCTCTCGTGGTCATATTACCACTTTTAATGGTATGGTAAATTCTCGGGGTCCCCCTTCTTTCCTCAGGTGTGAATTGGTACAAAAGTAATTTAAATACATAGATAGACACTGAGATATAGGATAAGGTTTACCAGTATTCGTAGTTCGTTTGCTCTAAGACCGTGCGTGTCATCTGCTCGGAACATGGTGCGTCACAGCAGGCTCTAAGAAAGTAAAGCCGACCTCTTACATCTACGCGCAGAGGCTTCCTGAAACTTTTTATAACTAAACCAGGAGACTGTAATAATCGTTCCTGACTTGTCCGTCGTCATTAGCCAGTTATAGTCAAGCCCAATTGTCTCCAACTCTAAACCTGGGTCAAGGTCACGGAGTCGGGAGGACAGTGGCGTTATTGAGCCCCGATCAGTAAACGCCAACACTAGTAAATCTCTAAGTAATTCAAATCCTGAGGTAGACCGTTAAGCGCTCAGCGAGTGAAACCTGAGACAGTTCGAGAAATGTTCTGTAAACGTGAAGCACAACCTTCCCATCCCCTTTGCATTGACACTGAATCTGTCGAAACTAGACACCGATGAGACAACTCCTCCCCAATTACGTCACAGGACGACAAAAATAGGCAAACGCGTCCGGCAAACCCCTGAGCTGAGCCTGTGACGGCAGCGAGAAGCGACCTCAACAGCGGCAGGAAGCAAGTCCACCTGACTATGTGAAATCTCAACCTCAGGTGAGGTGATAAACGTGTTACCGACCAAACAGATACGTCCGAGGTCTGAGCTTTTGCAGTAAGAAATTCGACCGTTGTCTGACCCTGACATGCTGATACCCCCTCGACTTCGGAGAGGCTGGCCCGTGTGGGTTTTCTGCATACTTGGCGATATTAAAGTCATCTTCGTATGTTTAACGGGGACCAGGTCAGACAGCATAGGGTCTCAGGGCGTGTTTAAGAACTTACAAGTCAATCTTTTCAGTAAGTTTGAATGAATAGATCTGATAGCCCGTATAAACCACTTTTGAACCGATGACAAGTACTCTAAAAAACATACTCGAACCCCATGTCTTTGTAGTTTCAGCCCAACAGGTACTCTGAGTTGAGACGTGATATCTGGCCAAGGAGGCGGTCTCCCTACCCTGCGGGAATTTCTTGTACCGAGCTGAAGCAAAATGAAGACATCCAAATACGACTGGGGACGCGATACCGTTGACCAGACGTCATCATACCAAACAACCCCCTGAGAGACTGCAGTTCCAAAGGCCCTGAGCTCACTTCTAGTCGATTAATTTCTCCACATAACGACAGGAGTAAAATGTTTCGGTTTTGGAACACCAATGGCCTTCGCCTCCTAGTGGTGGTACCTAGGAGAGTAGAACGTTAGAGGTGGGAGGCAGGACTAGGATAACGCATATATCTATCAACTATACAAAGAAGTGACTAAAAGGCGACATGCATGAGATATTCGTAGCAATGCAATGTGGTTATCTCGGACGAAGGCAGGGAGAGAGAGAGAGGGGGCGGCAGGGGAAATAAGGGTACTGTACAGTCCGGGCAAGTTGGGCAGACATGGAGCCAGGAAAGACGGAGAGGAGGCGCAGAAAGCGTTAGAAGTGGGGCTTCGCAATCCTGAATGCAACAAAACCTAGACCAGCAAGTATTGTGGCTGCTAGCGTCAGTTTCCAGGCGTAATCCGTGCTCGCCAATTCCATGTGTCTCAAGTGCCTAAAAACACGGGAAGCAGAAAGTTAAAACACGTATACTCATCTACTTAAATCATCAAAGTAAGACGTAATGTTTGCAAACGCATACGGATAGTTTGCCATCGAGGCAAGTTTTATGTAGACGGGATGGAAGTCATCGCAGCAGGACTCCCTATCCATGCCGGCCATCGATGCCTTCTGCCGACCAGAACCAAACATCATAGGTGATGAACTACGGGTCTCCTGAGAGATCGAACGGAGCGGACGGCCATGAAGGCCGCCAGGTACGGAAGATGACGGCGACGACGACGGAGGCCAAAATACCGAAGGAAGCGACTCGGCGTCTGCAGACCCCACAGTCAGGTCTTCGCCCGAGTCCAAGGTGGTGTCCCCGTCCAGATACCAAGATGTGTTACGACCGTCGCGAGTATCTGAAGTTGGCCTACGACTGAGAGTGTCCGCCGAGCTGCGGCGGAAGCGGTGTGGCTGAGCTGAGATCCCGGTGGCGACGCGGGGACGGACGTCAAAACTGCTGAAGGGTTCGAGGTCCGGCAGACGATATTTGCTGGCCATCTCCTGGGGATCCAGGCGGAAATTCTGCAACACCTGAGGCTGATCCGACTTGGCCGAAACAAACAGGCACGGCACCCGTGTGCCTCGGTAGAAGTTCTGCCAGTGAAAATGGAGTTGGAAGGCGAGGTTATAAGAGCAGGTCCAGGTTGACAATGGGTTTTTAAGGGGAGGACCCAGTACCTAAAAAAATCTTATTTTTTCTTCGACTCTGACAAGGAGTAAACAAATTACTGAGTCATTCGGTCAAGTATTTCACACTGATGCATAATTCGACAAACGTGAAACATGGGAAAAGGAGGAATACTAGTTCCAATAGAACGGCTGTTTCTGACAATTATCGCATCTCACTTTGAGCCTTGCGATCAATTCTATGCAGATGCTGCAAGCGGCGGCAGTCTAAGAAAGGAGTCTCTGCACTTTGTGCACACGAAGACCGCGTGAGACATGATGTGGGAATGAGATGAAGCACAGAATTAGAGTAAAATACGGCTTGTACAGCGACTGCAAGACTAAAGCTAGAGCTAAGGTAAAAGGGCGCGAGCTTGACAAATATGAGCAGACAGGAGACAGGTGCAGTGAAGTTGGATGGTCGAGACAGGAACCCTATTCATCGGACTATCGATAAGGCAGGTGGGGACACGAATAATCACGCCGGATTTCCTTGCCGTCCCCAATCAATCATATCCAAACCCCTAGGCCGGAGGGCCCCAAGATTTAAAATAAGGTTCGGTTGGTCGTCAAAGTTAACGTCGTCCGCACACATTCTTTTGTCAGTAATGGCTACGTGGCCGTATGTTAGCGAACAAACCGGAGATTCAGTTTAAATGTCATCGCCCGTATTTCGTCTTACCGTCAGGATAAATCGATGAAAGGGACTTAAATCCCGGCTTTAACTGCTCCCCATTGACGCGCAAAGAAGGCAAGCTATCGGCTCACTGAGAAAGCGATCGACCTCTGTGCTCGACTGTTAGCCTATTTTAGGGTGCTTGGTCCAGATGAGGGGAGAGTACAGTAGGTGCTGTGCAATTCAACTGTCACCATTAACTGATTCACGCACAAGTCACCACCCCAGCTCTCACCTTGCTGTGTAGTACACGGTGGACATCGTCGAAACCGACGATCGAACTATCATGGGACAGCGAATGGCCTCAGTGCTCGATAGAGTCCACGGGCTTCACATCTAGGGGGGATGACTGATGGCAAATAAGTTAGAAACGACCACTCTGGTCTATACTGTCTTCGCCAAAAAATGTCTCCATTGGCCAATATTGAAGAGGAAGTGGCACCCACCAGTCTAGCCTGGTTGCCACTTCGCCACGAAATGGAAGATAGCCTAGGAGGATGCAGTCGAAATCTCAAACACCCGTGACCGCATCTTAATTTTCATCTTTTTATTACAAAAAAATACAGTGCATAACCCATCTCATGAAATGTTGGCCAAAATTCTGGAATGCTTTTGTGATTAAGAAGGATTACTTAAGTGGGGGTGTTATACTGATTATCATGCAGCATAACCCTATAGCGTTTCGCACTTGCCAGGATGTCGGCTTTTAAATGCACTTCCTTGTGACCTCCCGCAGAAACCAATCTCGGCATAAAATGACAACTTA
>CACRXP010000236.1:95655-131634 GCA_902702965.1 Spirometra erinaceieuropaei
CACGGTAAGGATCGCGACTGAAAGACCAACCTTAAAGTTTTGGTACATGAACATATTTACCTACGTAGAAGAATGCAATGACGCCAGGTAAGCCTCGTCGATAAACCCTTGAAGGGCAGGAAAGGAGTGATAACGGAACACCATTAGAGCCGGAACTGAGAGATACGAAGAGACTGTCTCAGGCCGCTGCCAATCACGGTAGACGGTTATGAAGGAATCGCTGTACCTGGTAAGGGGCGACATGAACCAGCCGCGGGGAAGGGCATATCAGGTCAACTAACAAAGCCGGTTAGGAGGGACAGTAGACTGCGAAGCAGGCGGAAAAGGAAACAGCCGGTGGAAGAATTTTCGATTGCGGTAAGCGTGCATAAAGGTAAGCGTGACTGCGGGCAATGATATTGAGACGGCGTAGACTGTAGGCCTTTGGAAGGGTGGAGAAGGAAGGGCGTGGGCTAGGCGGTGAGGGAGCGAGAAGGGTGTATGTAAGTACGGCAGTGGCCTAAGAGCCTGCTGCCGTCGCTAGCAGCTTCCCCAAAGTGGCAGCCGTATGTTTGGACGTCGTAAGCTGTCAGCCGGTTAGTTAGGTGGACTCCGGAATGCGTGTGAGAGGATGTATGTAGACCATGACCGGAAACCGAGAGGTATTGACAGGATACACTACGTAAACCGCGAAACCGGCAATCCCGCGGTCAACAGCGCAACTCCTGCGCATGGGATCCACCCAGAGGAGGTGTAGTAAAGGTGAAGTTTGTGTGCCGAAAGGCATAAAAGTAGCATTATATTTTGAACATAAGGTTTGGGCAACAAGGGATGGGAACTCCCCGTAAACCCTACCGAGAAGGGTCGTTGGATGTGTTTGAATGGTTCTTGCTGGCCTTGGAAGCCGCAGGTCTTCCATCACGGCTACCTTATTTACTATTGTTTGCTCAGTAGGTGTGTTTGTGGTATTTTTTTTTGCCGCCGCGGCAAAAAAAAATACCACAAACACACCTACTGAGCAAACAATAGTAAATAAGGTAGCCGTGATGGAAGACCTGCGGCCGCTTATTTGGCACCGGTCGAAACTCCTTCTTCAAGTGTAGCCTTTGAATAGGACGTAATTTGCACCAAATGAATCGAAGAATTTTTTTATGTATGTCCTATATAAAACAGAGCAATGCTAATAATGCACGATAGTTAAGTAGTCATTTCTGGGGAATTCGGTAGGGGGGCTAACTCATGAAATATTAACTGAAATTCCAAAATGCGTTTTCGTTTCGGAAAGATTAATCAAGGAGGATTGTAAAACTAATCAGCCTGCAGTATAATTCTATAATAATTCAGTTACCTCAGGATGCCGGCTTTCGAACGAACTTCTCTCTAGCTACATACAAAACCTATATTCAGTAAGAAAATGACTACTTAAGTAGCGTGCATATTTCTCATTTATTTTCGATGCCTCTAAAAGTCCAATTATATTTTATGGAAAACATGCATAACAATATTCATTTTCCCAATCATTCGGTAGAAAATTACGTCCTCTTCCAATTTTATACTCGAAGGAGGGACATAATTCGGTTTTTAAAAAGTTTCTAATTGTGAGACTTTTTAATACCGTGAAATGACCGTTCATAAAACGTCATGTCTCTGCATTTACCAATGTGGCTTGTAAAGTCAACAATATGGATCAAATCCAATGCTAAATTTTATGAACCCCATATGGTCTCCTCCTAACACCATAGAGAAATGTATGGTTTTCGGTACGCAGAAAATACATGGCTTGCAGTTTGGAAACCCTGAATGCAAGAATGACGGCAGAGCGGGCCCAAAATTATTCGAGAAATGGAAGAGTTTTTGAAAACCGAATAATACTCTCCCTTCGAGTATAAAATTGGAAAAGGACGTAATTTTCTACCGAATGAGTGGGAGAATGAATATTGTTATGCATGTTTTCCATAAAATATAATTGGACTTTAAGAGGCATCGAAAATCAATGAGAAAAATGCATGCTATTTAAGTAGTCATTTTTACAAAATACAGTTTTTGTATGTAGCTAGAGAGAAGTTTGTTTGAAAGCCGGCATCATGGTGTAACCAAATTATTACAGAATTATGCTGCAGGATGATTACTTTTACAACCCTACTTAATTAATCTTTTCGAAACAAAAACGCATTTCGGAATTTCGGTTGACCTTTCATGAGTTAGCCCACCTACTGTATAGTTAATGCAAGCGGTCCATGAAAAGCTCATTCGAAAGCCGGTAACTTGACGTGGCTGTAACATCTTAACGTAATGCGACACGAGAATTGATGTGACAACCCTACTTAAGTAATCCGTTCGAAATGAAAACACATTTCAGAATTTCAGTCAACATTTCATGAGATGGTACATCTACTGTGGAAAGGTATTAGTGGCGGCAACAAACAGGCTGACCACTGGCAGGTGATTGGATATCCCAAATGACCCAACCTAGCGTGTTGTTCGGGAGCCCAGCAGGACCTTGCCTCAAAAAATACAAAATTAAGGCTTTAAAAGTGAAAGTCCTATCGCAGACAGATAAATAACAGACATGACCCCAAAACGACACTGATATGACAGTTAGAGGCCGAGTGGTTGACTGCAGTGTGTAATCCAAGCCAACCGCCTCACTCAAAGGCTCTTCTGTTAGTGACTTGCAATGGATTTAATTTAGAAAGTGTAGTGCGAAAAAATCCCGATGACCTTCTATCCACTTACATAGACTGCAGCTGCGCCAATTATTAGTCAGTCATTTGTTTACTATAGCATCTTGCAAGGCTAACACTAGGTGATGGGTTGGTAAGGGGCAGCGACGACTAGAGTCGCTACACCAACAATACGTAATACTGAGAAAGTACATAATGAGGTGATAAGTAACTCGCATGGACCAAGGTAAAAGAGGACTGTCATAGCACTTATACTTGGTACAGCTGCGATAATGTCTGATCTAGCCGGCTTCGATGATGTGGGGAATTGTACCTCTGCACCTCGTCGGCGGATACGGAGAGCTTGACCCCTTTTCCCAAACAGCGAGAGAGAGACCGAGTACAGAAGGTCCAAAAACTATTTCCGAGTCTTGGCGGGCTGTATCGTGCCGGGTTTTAGGTTGACCTCCTTTTCGACGTCTGAAGGTGTGCAAAGGCGCCGGGTCGAGAGCAATAACCCCGAGTTAATGAGGCCGACAACGAAGAGATTGACAATCGGTCTAATAAGATGTCCTGCACATAGTATATCATCTATTCTAAGCGTGGATGATCACGATCGTCCCCGAGGGATCATGCAGGTCAACTCGAATAGACAGTTTGTAGTTTACTGGAGGACTGAGTTATCTCGCCAGTCGGTGGCCTCCCAGATTACGTAGCAGGGCAAAGTGGTGTCAGATCTACTCTAGCAAGGGCTAGTCACATCCTCTATTGCCTCGCACATCCTCCATCCGAACCATTTCACCGCTTTTGGGCTGCTTGACTTGCTCATCGCTGGAAAGTGTAGGAACAGGAATTGATGTAAATCTTTGATCGGGCCTACATTTAGAGGAAAATTAATATCCAATGAAGAAGAAATGCAGGGAGACTGTGGAAATCCCGTTACATGCTAGTGTAGGAAGTTCTTTTATGCAGTTATACGTAAACAGTAAACAGGAAGTAGGGAGCGCACGTACCCTTGGCGAAAACTCTTCACTGACGAGAGAAAGAATAAGGGTCGTTTTTCCGACAGAGGCTACAGCGCAAAAATAAAGTTGTTGGACAAAGACTACTTGGATGCAATAAAGTCAAGTGTAATGTTTAGACTACCTATGTATGCCATCGCAAAAAATGCACCATTACTTCTCAGCTCAGACTAATAATCAGTGTTTCGTGAAGGAACGATTTGGCAAACGAATGGCATGTCGTACAAGCAGAGTTCTGTCTTCTTTGACGGCGAAAACATAAACTGGGGGTAGGTCACGATAAACCAAGAGTGCCTGGCGTAGAAGGAATAAACCACTCAAGGGACAGCTCGTTCAACAAGCCAAATAGGCCATGCTCGTCCTGACCTACCGAACGAATTTCACCAAGGGGCCAATAAAGTGATATGGAGTGAAGGATCGTCCTTTTAATGGGTCGGGATGCGTTGACTCCCTTGTACTATCAGCAATATGGTGTTTTAACTGATTTGAATTATAGGACAAAAGCACAGTCATGAAGCCGGCGTCGCCGAGGGTTAAACAAGACAAAGTTAAGACGACCGAAGGTGGGTGTGAGCACGGCGGCTGACAGAACTCAACAGCTTGTCTGTGTATGCCACACGTGCCAGTTCTCATCGAGTGGGCATCAGAACTCACGCAAGCGAGGGTGTCATAAAAGCCAAATCAAGGGGCCATTGCAGTCTGCGCATCCTCCAGACCACGACTTGGTGCGTGTCGACAGTTTTAAAAAGCACCTGATCACTTATGCTCAGGAGCTTAAATACTGAACTTGAGGTACAACAAACTCACTCTTTCTTCTTTCCCTGATGTCACAGTGGTCTGTCGGAGTCATGCTGCATGACTGCCTCTCGATGATTAGATAAATTAAAAACGGAATCTGTTAACTGTTACGCAAGCGCCAGGCCTTGGTGTTTCAAAGGGCTTAGGATGCATGGATGCTTTCTGATATTTTTATGGACTGAACAGTGAAGTGGGGCTTAGAACTGTAACCAAATTTTGTAATTGTGAGGAAAACTCTCGTTCTGATTATTTCGAAAACTTACTCCAGATCTCATTCTCCTAATACAACATACCTGGTACGGGAAAGGGCCCGGATAGTAATAAAAGTCGTGGTGACTTACACTGAAAGGGAGGTAAACTACCTCCCGTAAGCAATTGGAGAAAACCTGTAGACACCATCATCAACAGCCAAAGAATATAATTTTCCGTCAGTAGTTTGAGGCAGACAATAAAACAACTCAGAACTAGTCTAGAACGGATGCTTTAAGAATTCGGGTTTGGAAATTGCAAGTGCGGCCGATGCAGGGGAGGTATAACTGTGGAAGTGCAACACGCAAAAAACGACAGCTACCGTGTACCTATTATATTCTTTTATGCTGCAATCAACATGCCAGCTACGAAGACGGACTCAGTAAACAAAATGAAGGATACCAGAGGTCTGAGCAGGTCAGGCATCCGTTAAGGATAGCATGCATGGGAAAAGCAGGTGCCTAAGTAGGATGCAAAAACACTGCTGGAGTATGATGTGAGTTTATGTGCCAAGTCAATTAGGACAGTCGTCTGCATAAACCACACATGCGCATGTATTTAGTTCGGTTGCAACCTACAAAGCGAACATGTTAAGATAACACCATAGTTGCCCCTAAAATAGCCGTCAGTATACCAGTGGTTAACTACCACATATGTTACTACTCTACTTATTACAAGGCTAACGCGTATAACATAGCCCCCTTAATAACGGTCCAGCAAACAATGGATTCTGGTTAAGAGTGATACACGAGACCAAAGCATTTTGACGCGACTAAGCGATTGCCCCACTTACTCGAGGCGCCTAAAACGGCTAGGATACATACTGGTGTTTTTAGAAAAGTTGGTTGCTTATTCTGAAAGCTCTCGTTCTCAACCTGGGTGGGCGCAGCCATTACCTACATGCCGTAGTTGTACTTCGTACGTTTAAGTCTTTTCCCCGAATAGCGCACCACCGGCGGTATACATGATAAACTTAACGTAGGGGAGCCTCTGTAAATGGTCAGAGAGGCATATATACAGTGAGTGGTCGATCGCACAAAGGTACATGGAAATTCTTAAAGGCTCTAGATTAGAAAGGTTTACTCAGGGGAGGGGGGAACTTGCAATACCGATTATTGTGTGGCATAATCCTAGAATATTTCAGTCATCTAGACGCCAGCTTTTGAATGCGTTTCTTTCCAACCACCTGTTAAACACACGCCAGCATGGATCCTTTTCATTAATTACAATGTCCTCATGGATTCGAATGTGTTGCAGAAAACATGCACAAAAATATTCCCTGTGGTACTCACTTGGTAGCAAATTACCTATCCTTGAAATTTATGCTCAAAGAAATTGCATATTTAGGTTTCAAAAGCTATTTCAAGCCCCGAGCAAACTGGGACCCACCCCACCGTTGCACTTACGTCTGAAGTTTACGATCTACCAGGTGCATTATTTCCACGCAATGGAAGTCCTACGTTTCTCCATGCCATTAAGGAGGTGGCATATAGGGCTCATAAAATTCGTTAGTGGATATTTGACTAATGGACACTAAAGCGACCATCATCAACATGGGAACCAGAAATGGACGAAGGAATGAAGGCTAGGAGCATAATACAATCAACTAAGAACGAGCTGCAATAATCAACTGATTTTGCGCGTGCATAGAAGGCGTTTAGGGCAGCCCATATGTGGGTTATAGCAATTACGTCGCACTGAGTTCACAGATAAGCGCAGTTAGAGACCGACGCAGTCTACGTTCACGGTCGAGGACATGAAAAACAAAAAATTACAGGACACGATTTCAAAGGCACCGCCTGCTCTTTTGCATTATTGTACGTCGTCGGCATATAGTTCACGATTTCCGGCGACTGTAACGGATATTAATTGATATCCAATACTCCCTAAGCATAAAGGATTTGTAAAACAAACCGGCCTTAGACGCTACATCAAATGTCTACGTATGCAAGGAGCCCAGGAGCGCCGGTGTATCTGACGTGCTCCTACATCAAAAATACAAGCGTAATCAAGTTTCGAAGTCTACATTTTGGCTTATGCAGTGGCAAGGAGGATAAACCGCGAAATAGTAGAGGAAAGGAGTAAATCCAGAAGCAAAACTTACGTTCTCCAAGTAAAAGTATCCGGACGGTACCCCGTCCCCGGCCCCTTGCCATACTTCTACAGCGACCGAAATCGTCCAACTCAACGCGACCCAAGCCTCGAAGCCCGAAAAGCCCTCGCTCTAAAAGGTGTGGTAAAAGACACCGGAGTACTCAATCTCATAGTTAAGAGCTTTTGACATTTTATCCACTCTCTTAGATTTATCGCTCCTGCGTGGAAAGGAATACACAGCAAACATTTCAGCATTTACACTATATGAGACGTCTTTATACAGCCCTAATAATTGCAATAATTAGCATGTTAATTTTAACACCAGTCGATGGGTACCGTCCAGGTAAATGCAGAGGGCGGAAGTTATAAGAAGAATATGGTAGTTATTGTAATTACGTCCTTCCCATGATGTCCCCTCTTTCGGGATGACGGGCACCGTGACTGAAACCCGAATCTTGTTGAAGCATTGCTGATGTTGTCCATAAAGTAGGAAGTGGAGGTCGTCAGCAATGTCTGTCAAACGGATGAGAAATATTCAATGCGTACAGTGAAACGAATTGTAATTTAGAAACTAGCCTCGAATTTCATCAAGCAGAAAACTGTTGCTGTTGAGTTCACCTTATCCACAAACTCAGCGAAGCAATCTGGAGAAGTCCACCTACGGATTCCAGCGTCGTCATGCTTACTGACAAGGTCCTAACCTGAACGTGCACCAGGTCTGACGCAGATAGACATGTTTTATGAGAGTCTGAACCATTTCAGTAGCCGATGCGATATTTGGCTTCTAAATTTCGACGTTCGTTAGAGTGTTTCCCAAGACTCCTATAAGACGGTCCAACGACGAATATAATTCCTGGCAATAAGTTCTTTATGGACGTTCCTATTCAAAATGCGAGTACCAGATGAACGTCAGCGCTCTACTGACCTCCTCGATCAAACCATCATCCCTGTGTTCTAGGGCGTCTAGGTGAGCAATACGTGTTCTCTTTACGTTGAAACCAGCGCTCGTAAAAGTTGATAACGAACTATTCGTCAAAGTATACGAGGCGTTCCTTCGATCTTACTTTAACTGTGCTATGCAGGCCTTGCAGTGGCCCATTTGCAAACCGATTTTATAGCCCTAACTGAAGCATGGCTAAATAAGCAGCTGGACGGCTTTCAGCTTATCCGCATGGATCAAAATGGACGTAGGTGTGAGGTAATCGCGGTGTTAATATGGGACGTCATTAACTACGTAACGAATGGGTCTTCACCAAAAGGGAATACTGCATGCGAAATCCTAAATTGTCAATTCAAAGTACCAAACAAACCAGACATCCATATTGCGTTGGTATACGGACCCTCGGGGCAGCGTTAGGATACGAACGATGTACTCGTCGGAGAGTTAAATCAGATCATCCGTAGTAAACGCGTAATAATACCTGGAGATTCTAACTCTCCAGACATCTATTTGAAATCCATGCATTGCACGCGATCGGAAAACTCATTTGGGAAGAACCCACCTAATTTGGTCGCTGACTAATTCAATACTCCATATGCTGCAATGGACACGTGATCCCAAAGTGGACAGCAGCCAAGCTGTTTGTATCTCATCATGTTAAGGAATGAAAACTGTATTGTACAATTCAATATAAAAACGCTTCTGGGCCCAAGTGACCATTGTGTAAATGTTTGGGAGTACAGTCAATTTTTTGTATCCAAAATTCAAAAGGAAATGGAGAGAAAAGTATGAAAAAGGATTAAGTCAAAATGAAGGAAATGATGACGAAGTTAAACTGGAACCCTGTACTTGTATTAGACCAAAACACCGTCTGAGTTTTCTTTAAGAACTTGATTCGGTGCTTGTAAGAGAACTGTTGCTCTCTTATAAATGTGACCGTGAGTTCGTCGACCCGAGTGGATGACATCGGAATTAAAAAGAAACGAAGACTGTGGAAGAGATACGCCGCTTGTCAACAGGCCGAACATCTTTCAGAATTTAAGAAACGGCGAGATAGGTGTCGTGGTCTCCTGATGCGAGAACAAGCAGTATTTGAATCAAAAAGTCGAAGAAATACCTAAGAATCCGAAGAAATTTATTGAGTACGTGAATAGGGCAAAACGCAATCGGGACTCCATTTCTTCTCTACAGGATTACTAGGGAAATTAGTTAATCTATATTTTAGATAAGACAACCCTCTCATCAGATTTATCCATGAATGTGTATACCAAGGAACCGCCCTTTGATGAGAAAGTGCACCGGAAAATTGCCCCACCTAGAAATGCTATTAACACGGTGAAGTTGACAACGGACGCAGTAAGGAAAACTGAGACAGCTACAGCCCACTAAACATTATTGTCCGGATGGTATATTCGCAAAGGTTCTGAATGAACTCGCAGACCAGCTAACCTCTCTGCTCTCTAAGATCTTCGAAAGTTCAATGGAATTGGAGGTTCTGCCTACGAACTGGATGCTGGCCAATGTAAGCCACATATATAAAGATGGAGGGATAATCTGGCCAAACAGCTTCAAACCAGTGAGTCCCACAAGTATTAGTTGCATATTAATGGGGAGAATAATGAAAAAGAATCTGATCAGGCATATTGAGGAGAACAGCTCGCTTAGTGCGTATCAACGTGAATTTAGAAGCGGTCGATTCTGTCTCACTAACCTGCTCACATTCATGGAAAGCCGGACCAAATCCTTGTAATTTGTTTGTCAGTATGTGCAGTGAACACTGACTTCAGAAAAGTCTTTAACAGGGTTCCACACAGTCGCCTCATGTCTAAACTGCGTCAACTTGGTGTGGCTGGCAACCTACTCAAGTGGGCTAACCGATCTCTTCACCGGTCGATGTCAGCGTGTTTTTACTGGTGACGCCGAATCGGAGTGGGAAACTGTTTGCACTGGGGCTCCGCAGGGAATTTTCCTGTGCAATTTTCTGCTTTTGATACGTGTGAACGACTGCCTGATTGCCTGATCTGCAACAGTTTTGTAATGAATGGCTTCTCAGCCTCAATTTTCATTAATGCTAATCCATCCGAAAACCCTCTACTTACAAAAAGAATATGAGATCTAGATGTCATTATTTCATCGGAAATAATAATAATAACAATAATTTTATTTAATGCCAGTTTACAGGCATTGTCAGGGAAGCGTTGAACACAAATCCGGCCAGCAGTGAAAAAAACTCCTGTGGAAAAGGAATAAAAATATAGTTGATTGTGGTTTTATGACTTGGAGTGTTCAGGAGAAAAAAACTGCTGGCGGCAAACTTTCGACAGTCAAGAAGGGAGGGGCTGCACGGCATCGGATAATATCAAACGCCAATTTCTTTCATGAAGTTGGGGCTGCTACACACAGAAGCGCCGAAGAACATCTGTCGCTGCTGGCCAAAGAAATTTTCCCTGGTGAGACCGACCATAGTGGTCAGAGACCACAAACGCTATCGCTACGGTAGAATCGATAAGAAGTTTCGCCACCCAAAATTCGTGGGAGTTTTCACAAACACTCGACCGTCAAGAAGGGAGGCGTAGCACGGTATCGGAGATTATTAGACGCCAATTCCTTTTATGATGTTCGGGATAGTCAAAATAGAGGCGCCGAAGAACAGCTGTCGCTGCTGGCCAAGGAAATTGTCCTTGATGAGACCGGCCATAGTGTTCAGAGACCACAATTGTCATCGCTACGGTACCGTCGATCAGTAAATTCAGCCCCCATAATTTGTGGGAGCTTTACTGAATGCAAAAATCGAGTAATAGTTCTTTTAAATAAAGGATAATTTTTCAGATTTTTTACATTCCTGGGTAGTTTATTCCAAATAGCAATTGTATTTACAGAAAAGAACCGACGATATTTAACAGTACTTGCCAGAGGAAGAAATAAATGGACCTCACGGTGACCGTTGCGTCGGGGGTGGACATGATGTCTTAAAGAGTTGAGTGGGTTAAATGTGTGATTATATAAGAGCTTAAATAGCAAAAATAGTCCCTTTTGTAATCTACGGAACCATAAAGGATCAAGGCCTGTAAGCCGGCAACATTCTTGGTAAGACAAATGTCGGTGTCCCGGGGTTAAATCTCTCTTGGTTAAAAAGTGTTGAACGGATTCTATTTTCTTCCCCTCAGTAGCACGCATGAGGCTAAATAAAAACGAACAGAAGTCCAGGCCAGGTCTAACGTACATGTTGTAAAGGCGCATTCTAATGTCCCTAGTTTTAAAGTTTCGGAGGATAAACCCGGTCGATCTAAGTGCTTTGGAGACTAGCAAAGCACAGTGCTCCGACAGATTGAGGCTCTTGGAGTATGATACGCGCAGATCCTTAATAACCACAGGCGCATTTATGGCGTGACCTTCAATACTTAGTTGAGGTTGGCGGTCGTCGCCGACCACCATGACTGAGCACTTATGCTAAGAAAGAGAAAGACGCCATGTGCGGCACCACTAGGCAAAAGCCTGTAGGTCGCTCTTTCGGAGCTCGAGCACGATGTCACGATCTGCTGAATCATATCGATATACAACTTTCAGGTCTTACAATTCTGAAATAAATCGGGAACATCATTAACGAAAATCATCAACTCGAGCTAGTAAACAAGTTAAAGGATCTAGGTGTGTGGATGACATTCACTTTCAAACCTTCTTCTAACTGCGCCTAGATAGCAAAGAAGGCTATAGGTATTCAGGGAGCAATCCAGAGACCCTTCCTTGACCTTGACAAAGGGCTATTTGGTCGACTGTTTGGAAACTTTATCTGGCTAAGTTTAGAATTTCACATTCAGGCATGGCGTCCCTGAATGAAGTAATACTCCGCTATCTTGGAGGATGTTCAACGAACGTCGACCAAACAAATCAGCGGACTGAAGAGCCTACCTTATGAGATGCGGCTATAAAGGCCCAAACTCTTTCCTCTCGTCATCAGGGTCAAGGCGCGCAGCCCAATTTCAAAGACAAGTGAAGCCTCACCTTTAAAAGACTATTTTGCGAGCATACGTTAGCTTCCGACCAATTCTTTACAGGCCTGTGCATTTATATTTCTATCGAAATGATAAATAAGGAAGTGCGAAAAGTAGAAGTTATTCTGTAGCTGGGGTTTTGGATTGAGGTGGGCGAAGTGAAAAACTAAATTACTGTCAATGTCGGGGGGAGGGAATGATGGGCACCACGACGGGTAATTTTATGCGGATGGTTGGTATAGTGACTTTGGCCCACGGTAACCACAAGGCCTGTACGAATTTCTTCTATGTGCATAGGACTGGATTGCGTAACCTGATTGCAGCGGTCTCTGCCGTAGCCAACAGGCGCTGTCCAAGTAGTTTTGGATAGCTTGACAAAATGGTGTCAATCATTCGTAAGGCCTCTCTGGCGTCTACACGTTTGTCTGTCTACCGTGTGCACGGAGATAGAGCTGTTGATGTTTCTAATCTGACCCCTTTCTAACCATGCTGGGAGGTGTTCCCTTATTCTTTTGGACAAACGCCGGCTCGCACAACCAATATAATATGTTCCACAGGAGCAGTTGAAGGAGCAAGTGCATAGAGAATGGGTCTGTGCTGGTAGTTTGTCCTTGCCCTCACCGCATAGCAGAAGAAGAAGAGTACACGGGCATTAGCAAATGGGAAGGTGCGATTGAGCTTGAGGTAGACACCTTCTTAGAAGTGCATTTGGCACGTCTTCTTGAAATGGGACCCTGATGAAACAGTTCTTCTTTTCTCGGATGGAAGAAAATATGCGAATCCCAGGTTCTTGTTGCAAAGATGAACGCGCGACCACTGTGGCAGTATGTGTAATACTCTGCGCCTTCGGTTTCGTACAGGAGGACATCGTCAGAGACTGTGCGAATGAGACGTCAGATGAGCGGTTTTTATAGTCAAACAAAAATGGGGGTAGAAGTGCAAGGGTTGGTGCTCGCGACAAGGCTGAGTCTACGCCGCCTCACGGTGGCGTGACTGTGCGCACCCTTGGCTGGGAATTGGGCCTTGCCTTTCGGCCGCGGGAATGGAGCGCGTGATAGCAGTGGGTATATCAACGTGTTTGTCGATGGAGTTGGTGTCAGACACTCAAGCCTCCAGCAGTTCTCTCCCTGTCTTATTGCGGGCCCGCGCTACTACCCGCGTGCTCGCGAAGTTGAATTCGTGGCCTTTCTCCGGGGTGTGAGTGGCGACCTGAAATAACGGGTCGCCTCTCCGGACTGCCCGTTTATGCTCCGTTATTCGCGAGCCAAGCTATCGTCCGGTCTGTCCTGTGTAATGGCTAGGGCAGTCCCGACATGGTATCTGATAGAGGACATCCGATTGTTCTCCCACGTCTAGTCGGTCCCTCATTTGCTTGATTTTGTTGCGCATGGTTGGTGTCGGACGGTGAGCGATACACACGCCGAACTCTCCAACGATACGTTCCGTTGCTTTTGACACATTCTTTATATATGGTAGAGGGTACCAGCGTGTTGGCAGATCTCCTCCGTTTGTATGCCGTGGGTACGTGCGGATGCACCGGCTGACAATGCTGTTTGGGTATTCATTCCTAGTCAGTTGGTCCTTAAGATACCGTACCTCTCGTGCTCCTCCCTCCGGTTTACTGCAACGCGTTTTTATCCCTTGGAAGAGTGCCCTAACACAGCCGCGTTTATGCGACATTGAGTGGTTACCCTGATAGTTGAGAATATAAGTCTTGTTAGTCTCCCTTTTATACACTGTGGTGCTGAGTTCGCCATTGGGTGTGTGTGTGTGTGTGACGAGAACGTCAAGGAAAGGCAGCTGTTCGGCATGCCCCTCTTCCCTTGTGAACTGAATGTCCGGATAGATGCCGTTAAGCAGGTCGTGAAAGCCCGCTCGTCTGCTACTCTTCATTATAACGAACGTGTCGTCCACGTACCGGCGCCAAAATGCAGGTTCATAGTGGTCGAAGGTGACTTTTTCCTGTTTCGCAAACAGGCTGGATATTGACGAACCCATTAGTGTTCCTTTGATCTGCTCATATGTTCTGCCATTAAAGGGGAAAGAGTTTGCTGCGGAAAACAAAGAGTTGCAGTAAATGGTCAATATTTAGAGATCCTAGTTTTCTTCGAGCCGTTTACGTAGAACATCGCGTGCTAGGTCCAATGCGATCGATTTAAATAGCAAAACCACGTCAAAGGACACCATAATTTTATCAGTTCGCACAGTTTTTCCTCCGATGCCGGCCAGGAATTGGGAGGCCGAACTGACGGGGGTCCTCGAGCCTCTCTCGGAGAAAGTTAAGTTTTCGGGCCATCCATTTGGATAGATTGTAAGTGAGGCTGCCTTTCAAGGCAACGATCGGTCGAAGGGAAACAATAGGTTAATGGATCTTGGGTAATCCATGAAATCGGGCCAGTGCCGTGTCCGTTGTTTTCATCTGTCTCCCTTGGTCGAGCGATATCCCATTGTTGCGCCTGAGTCGGTTTCAGAGTCCGGTTAGTTGACCGGTCATCGATTTGGCTCGTGAGGAAGGCGTGGATTGGTAGGACTGTTGGTCGTCGAGGAGGGCTCGTGCCTTTTTGGGAACAAATGACAAGGGTATTAATCAACGACGACGGCTAGATTTGGTCTGACGGTATACGTTCAGGACTGTCAGTGAACGGAGGGCAGGACCTTAAGTCTTTTGGTACTAGTCCATTAATTGCGCTCCATGCTACTGCTCGTTAAGAGTTCCGATTGTTTCTACTTCGCAGCCGAATTGGATGAGGCGGCTGCCAAATCCTGAATTAACAACCAGATGACGTCTGGGTCTAATTATATCCGTGCGTTTAAAGGCATCCTTCCGAATGGCATCCCGATTGGAAGTAAAATGACACTAGGGAGATTATTTTCTTATGCAGCAGCGGAAAGCGTATGTAACAAGAAGAAACAGGTGGTTGTGCAAATAATAGCGGGACAAACAGTTATTTCGGCAATCGTAGCATACAGTACCTGTGCTAACTCATGAAATGTCATGAACTAACACAGGTAAACGACCTTAACGCAGAATCGGTAAACACTAGGGCTCCCAAAGTCTGATAGCGGAAAATAAAAGATGTGTCAAAGAAATAAAGCAAGGTTTGGTTTAGAAAATATTATTTACTGAGATAAAAATAAATAATTTTCGACAGAAGTCACATTTTCGAGAAACGCCCATATTACAACCAAGTTAATAAAGGCTACGTATGAGGGCGCATAAAGGAGGAGGGCTCATAAAAGGGCAAAAATAAGTAAGGACAGAAACGGTACAAAAAATCAGTACTTTGTTGATTGTCCATTTGAATTAATAACGGCAGAAAGTCTGTCGGACATAGACATGACGAGGTTGTCTATGGTGGATTGTAAAATGTAATTATTGAGTATAAAATCCAATTTGTCCTGCATTGAAAGAGTCTTCTTAGCTCTGTGCCAATTTCTTTTGACTATTCCAAAAAGATTTTCGATAGGATTGAAATCGGGACTGTTGGCCGGGATGAAAATGGATTGGAGGCCGTTGGCGGAGAGGGTGGTTGTTGTCTAAAACGTTAGATTATATTTGCAAGCGGCATTAAATTCGCACCTCTTTAGAGCGGTGGACAGGCGCATTGTCGTGCAAAATTACAGTATCCATTCGGCACCGACTTATGCCGTTGTAGCCGACAGCATCCTTGACAATTGCAATAAACACCTTGCTGTTGATGGTGTCGGACGTTGACCGCCAGACAGGCCGCTCACCGAATTTAATCGCCATCCAAACCATTATCCGCCGACAGTTCTTGAATGTTGCCGTCGGTGTAGTGCGTTCCCTTGGGAAGTTCTTTCCACATATGACGGTTTGGAGCGATTTCGTAGGCTTGTCTAAAAATAAACCTCATCGCAGAAGAAAATGCTCTTCCAAAATGAAGACCTGTAATCAATATAATTCTTAGCAAATAAAAGCCGTTCTCTAATTAGTTTTCTACTTAAATATGGCTTAATAATGGCCTTCCTCTCCAGATTATAGCAAATCCGGCCTCATAAATACTTCAAACAGTTAGACGCCGGCTCACATCAGATCTTGCTAGGTAGCATTACTTTGCCGAACGCATGCAGAGAATGCAGTCGCTCCAAGCTGGCGAGCACCTTATGAATTTAGGAAATAACATGTTTAGTCTGTTCGAGCGGAGTCGTTTGATGGGTGGGGGTACGCGCCGTTTACGAGAAAAGTGCATTAGTCGAAAATATACATATGACCAAACAGACTCTGAAGACGGTGGTCTACTTCAAGCCATTTTAAGATAATAAATTTGTGCAGTCGTGAAAAATCCATGCATAAGACATCGTATGCATGCAGTTATTTAAGTTTCTTGTAAAGTGCACAGTATGTTTCAAAGGTGGGGCTTGGAAATGCGGCATCCTTTGAACAGCAATTTGTAACTTCGCTACTAGTACCAATTTCAGCAAGTGTGTAACAGCTAGAGAATATTTTGGAATTGTGGTGCTTCGAGGATGGCCAGCTATGGTCATGACTAACGATTACACTTGGGACTCCCTTTTCACGTTAGGGGAAGGAGTTTAGGGGGACTGTAAGTATGATTGACAGTTAGGCTTAGGACTTCCACTTACGTCACGGTTAGGGGTTTACGGTTTCGAAGTACGGTCCCGGTTTAGACTTTCAGAGTTTTCGGTTACTGCTAGGTTCCCGGTTGAAGGGGTTGCGGTCAGGGTTAGTGGATCAGGATTATGGCTACGGTTGAGAATGAGGGTTAAAGGGTTAGGGGTTAGGATTTAGGGCAAGGGGTTAGAGTAGGAGAGCTAAGGAAATGGATTAGGGTTAGGGCCAACTTTAGGGTTAGGGTTAGGTTTCGTCCGCGTCTGGTTTTCTTTTTTATAATCACATGCAGCATCCATGTTACACCTAAGTAACTCTGACAAGACCCCAGGCATTATTTCCATCATTTGGGCTTTGGAGAACTCCCTTCTAACATTTACCGCTCCTGAGTTTGGGAAACAAACGGATGTGGATGCCTTCAGCATCGGTAAATCGCTCGTTATGAGTTACTCTATTAGGGGTCGGGACTGTTGCCGTTGAGGGGAATATGCGGATGCGGTTGCCTTTACCATCGGGATGCATTTCAGTTTCAGCTATCCTTCATGAGGTTGGGTTTGTTCTTCCTACGCAGCCAACTTCCGTCCCCAACTACCTTCCCTTTCCCGCCCGTCACCTATTTGCGATTTCCGCTCTCATATCATTCAGCACCACTACACGTAAACGGAACATTCAATGCTGCTTTTAAATGTTACCCATCCACGGTCTCCTTGGAGCTTGCAGTAAGGTTCCGTACAATTATGTACAACTTGCGTGCCTTTCATTGCTCTATCCATGACTTACTCCTCCGTTGGTGTCATGGTCTGGGGCGATGCTCGGATAAACGCTTTCCTTTCATCAATTACGTAAAATTATCGATGGCGGTCAGTAGGCCACTTCTCATTTCGACTGCCATTCCGTATTAACCGCACACTTGCCGTTTTTGGGATTTCGTCTATTTAAAACCTTAGACAGCAGCAATTGCGTCTACTGAAAGCTCCGCGCCCATCATTCCTCCTTCGTTCTGTACGTTCTGTGCTAATCATTTCGCACTCCGGTACCAATATATCCGTTTGTTTGACCAGAAAATCCAAAATAGCAGCGTTTTGGATTACAGTAGGTGGTTATACTATTAAAAACTAACATTTTTGATTCCAGCGTACGAAAAGACCTAAATTCCTCTTCTTTCCATTCATAGGGACATCGGTAATCACTCCAATTTTGCACTTGTTATCATACGGGGAACGTCCGCCATTACGTCTGTTGTCACAATCTGTTGCGCATTGCGCCCTACATCTTGATTTAGTGAGTAGGCGTCGGCTATATGTCCCATGAAAGTTTCTTATGACTGATATATTATCAGAATTCAGTTCGAACCAGAGGCGGTAATGGATATTGGGTCACTTTCATGTTGTCTCCGTTTAAGCCGGCTCCAGGATGCTTCACTTGCATTCCTACGTTTCGCCTGGTAGGATCCACAGAAGTGAGGCTGTGATTAGCAGTATAATTCTCGTATCCAACCGAGGGTAGGCGAGTGTACGCCTTCGACTCATGCATCACCAGGATGCTTTCGGTTTCCACTCACAATGTTAGGACTGCGTTCAGGGATGACCATGCAGGATCATTCACCTGCTCGAAGAGGACTTTCCTTTTCCGCGTGTCGTAGATTCCGACCACCCAGCACTGTCTCTTTTTCGTTACCTTATTAAACTTCCGTTTACTTATTACGGTATCACCACCTGGGACTTTGATATGCGGGCCTTCCATCTGAATAACTTCCTTCAGCACTGCCTTGGAGTACACGTCTCGACATGTGCTGTACCATTCAATGGTTTGCCATGGTACACACCGACAGGAATCGCACACCTCTTCACAATATTTCCTTCCAGGTAATTAGAGCAACTTCCTACTATTTTAATCAATGTTAATTTACTGCGCTTGAACAGGGAACCCATTCTCCATGCATTCTTGTGTCCGCTACGGCTGCATCTGAAGGGGAAATCATCCGCATGCTTCTTCAGCTTCTGCAATGGCACGTTAGTTTCCGCGGGAGTAGACCCTTCGCCTGTGGGTATAATATTAGTTCCGGCGAGTCGATAATTTCCTTTAGTTCATCGTCACGTGAGGGTTTTTCTCTTTGCGAATCTCTCCCTCGTTGTCTGGCACGTTGAGGCGTTGTACGAAAACAGAGGAAAAACCCTTATTTTTCCCATGGTTACATCATACTCCATAAGCCGTTTTTGAGGGGTTTTACTACATTTTATTGGTTACCTTAGGTCCTATCGGGCTTCTCATAGCTCGACAACAGAACCGACTACATTCGATTATACTTTGTTGCACCCTCCTTCTGTTACAATGGCGACATTCTTGCCTTTCCAAATCACTTTGTCCACTTGCAGTTACCTGGTCATCAACGGTGGTCATTTTCCACCCACTTTGTACAACTTTCATCTACGACTTCCGTCTGACTGGACACGTCCGCGGACGATACTGCCTTGTTGGCATTGACAGTCAATCCCAACTATTACTTATGGACTTTTCATTAGTTACTTTTACCGATTTTTTTCCATTTGACACTACTTCCTCTGCGACTTCCTCACTCCCTTGAACAAGCCATCGCATTTTACCTGTCCTTCAATAAGTTTTAGCACATACTTTGGTTTTTTCCCAGAGCCCCACCTATGAAACCCCTACTACCACGGTTCCCGTTTTGGAGACGCCTGGGCCTCTCAACTTCCCAGTGAGGCCTTGTTTCCGAACCCTGTCGGTTCAAATACACCGCAAAACGTTACGGACCTCGTATGGCATATTATCAATGACGTATAGAAATGCGTGATTTTCCTTATGTGGGAAACGTACAGCTTGTAGTTTGGAAACTCCGAGTACAAGTATAACGGCAAGTCGAATTCAAAATTACGCTAGAACAGGAAAGTTTTTAAAACCGACTTACACTTTCTTCAAGAATGAAATTTAAAGAAAACTTAACTTGCAACCAAATGGGTGAAAGTAGGAATATTTTGTGCATATTTCCCATAAAATAAATAAATCATAAATCACTGACAAGAATTCATACTACTTAAGCATTAAGTTTTCGGAGCGTGGCTTTTGTAAACGGGGACATCCAGATATGACTGAAATATCTTAGGATTATTCTGCATTTTAGCTATCTTTTCGAATCAAAAGCACAACTCAGAATTTGAGCAAATATCTCATTAGATACTACATCTAATGTATATGACAGCTGCTAGGGATTTGGCTCTTCAGTGGTCCCCTTGTCCTCCTTAATGCGGTTTCTGGTAGGCGAACACCAGAGGACGATCTGCGTAATAATTTCAGAAAGTATTAAGTGCGGGACATGTGGTAAACGTTGGGGGACCCAATGAGGGATATAACCTCCCGCGTCTGCGTCACGGAGCGGCAGAAACATCGGCTAAACACGTGTCTGGGTTATTTGCTGGCATCTTTGTCGCGAGTACGGCATAACTGTCCGTCATTTAAATTATACTACTAGTAGTGCTACTTGTTCGTAAAATGTACATTCTATGGTTATTCCACGGTAGTTGCTTGTCTCCAACTCATATGTACATTTACGTTTCGGGTCTGACCGCAAAATGTTCCATACTTATCAGAAGCGAAATTTCATTAGGGTTTTCCCGTTATTTTGGCCGTCTTTAGAGATATCAGGAAAGGTCTCATGAATTGTGGTCCAAACTTCAGAGACGTAGGTATGACAGATGCTTGTTTTCTACAAAAGTAATTGGGAAGTACAGTTAGTGACTTAACTCATGAAATGTGTCGAAATTTACGAATGATTGCCAATCACTCGCAAACCGATACCATTTCATGAGTCAAATGTCTGTTAATTAAGTACAAGTTTAAAAGAATTAAAAACCTAATGGAAATATTAAAGGCATTGTTGCGTTGCTTAGTAATGTCGATTTATTTAGAAAAGCGCAATATCCCGAAAACGTCAGAAATGGCTCTAATTTAGTAAACGTCTTTAGATGCATTGAATGTATTTTCATACCAAAACCGTAGTAAATATGAAAGTACAAATAAAGTGACGTCTAATAATAGTGGTTCAGTGAAGTTTACATCTAAATATCGCTTAATAATTAGTGTTATTTCATATATGTATGACGGTTTGTCAAGTGCCTACATTCCGAGTGTAGATTCCAAAACAGTTTTCCAGGGACTCGTGGTATTCTTGAATCGTTTGAGTTAGATGAGATGGGGATCAACCAGTAAACCGGATTTCGCTTGATTTCACCGATGGGGACGTCGTAGGAACAAAAGTTTCATAAGGTGACACGCTATGAGGCCGGTCGGTGCCTAATAGATTTAAATATAACTGCCAGGCGTGATCGTAAATATATTATTTTGTGTTTATAGAGAGAATTTTGCTTCCGTTAAATTAATTTGCACTTCTCGTTCGTTTTGAATTACGTTGAGTTTCAGATTGGCCTCGAAATGTTGCTGAATACTTCATGGTTTTCAGGGTTTTCACCCGATAATCCATAAAGACAGATTCTAAATTACCCGTCTATTGAGAACTTTAAAATAAAATTATTCTTGAAGGCATTTACCGAATAAGTGAGTGTTCGGGCGCTCCTTTTCACGAAGATTGTCGATTGGGTCACATGTGAAGACTCATTCAAACATCAAACTTCATTTTCGAGAAAAATGGCTGTCCACAGCGAACGTCAACAACGAATATGCCTTCGATCAATAGGAAAACTTTCCTTAATAAGTTAACTCTTTAGGAAGCGCTTTATTACTGCATTCCGTTGACAGATCTCTGTAAACTTTGCATTTTTGCACGGCGAGACCAAGTAAAAATATGACACTTTTAGCGGTTTCTTTCACGTTCCTAAGCAATAGTATTATTTTTCTAACGTGAACGCATGAACATGCCTTTCTCTACATACTGAGGCAATTTCCACTGTTTTTGCTCGTTTTTAGGCTCAGTTCTTCGATTATGAATGCACAACAGAGCGCCCATATAAATACTGATATTTTTCTGAAACTATGAACGTTTTTCTCGTTCTATTTCTGAATAAAGTATACACAGAAGCTAAAATACAGGACAAGTAGTGTTTCACCTTCATATATCTAAAGCTGGAAATGACCATTCAGTGGTGGTCATCTATGTGACATCAGGTAGAATTTTCCAAACGGCAAAACCATTTTAACCCAGTTAAACGATGGAATCCATATCTGCGTTATTACTGCACTTTAGGGCACCAAATCGAACAGAACTGCTAATTTGACACTTAGGAATTGATAAAACTTCTGTTTTTTTAAATAACCTTTTTGTTAGCAGGTTGATCACCATGATTAACATCGGACATAAAATAAAATTTATAGTCCGGCTTAATCTGTTTATTAAAACGCTCGAGGGTAAATTACTATCCTTTCAATGAAAAAGTCGCTCAGATGCGTAACTGGAGTCTAGGACATACATTAGCATAGAAAATTGCACGAATATATTCCAACGTCTATTTTCGCTAAAATTTACCAATATTTTACTTGACATAATTACGTAAACACTATTTCTGAACAAGAAAAGGACATTTCATTGAAGGATGTGGGTGAGCGAACAAAATGCGCAACGTTAAAGGTGTCCAGAAATTCTCCCATCAGATTCCGTTATCAGCTTTCATGGGATAGGTCACGTATATGGGGCTGCCGACTAGCCTTTTGCAACATTCATTGATAGGCGAATGATTAGAACGGCAAACTGTGGACTCACCAAAACAAGACACTGCAGATAGGATCCGCATATACATGTTTGGAATTTATTGAGGGACGGACACTTTTGAATAAATTTTCCTGTTTTTCCTCTGAGTCCTATAATTTAGCAATATTTTGATCTTCTGGTCGGTTTGGCCACAAAAATTAGTTAAGTAATTATTTCGCTATCGCAGAACAGCCTATGATTTGAAACGCATTCAAATTATTGGATGCTTTTCATTTCAAGCGCCAACTGATTTTCTTTTTTCTCATGCTCCTTCAAACTGCAAGATAATACGCATGTCCTAGGACATCCGACCGGTTTGAGCTTTATTACTGCTCCCCCTGCCGGCCAATGTGGGAAGTAAGCACCGAACATCCCAGGAAGCCTTCACACTCACTTCTATCGGGATATGCCCAATTGATCAAAAATAAACCATAGGATTCTGTGTGCCGATCTGCGTAACAACCGTAACATGTTTTTTGCCCATCTAAGTGCTAGTGTCATTCGAAGCAGGATCTGAGAATGCACTCACGCCCATCAGTGCAATGGTGATAGACATACGTCCTCCCGACTCCAACGCACACTGGCCCAGCTGCTTAGACTTTCATGTAAATGTATGTCTATAGGAAAGATACTGTTCGCATGAAGTATTTTGGTCGGATTTGGTTATGTCGCCCCACCTGAAATAAACAAATCACAGTCACCTCTAATACGGGAGAGGTAATAATAGGGGGTTTTTACAGGCGGGGCCGGGGAACGCACAGGCGACGAGGCCAACTAGTTGGGAATGTGCGGCTGTACTTTGAATAGTTGAGAAATAGTTGTGCTAACCCCTAACACTAATCTTAACCCCAACAGTATTGTGTCCATCAAGTGGGCCTACCAAACCACATATTACTATTTCCTTAGTTTGATTGTGCTTCTGCATCAGGCTATACTATTTATGCTTTCGCTTTCTCATCCTTGTAACCCTTTTTGCCCTTATTTAGGGTTGGACCCCAATCATCCATATTGTGGGGCTTCTGGGCAATAATTTTCAGGTGGCTTCGTCCCATATGAATGATACATATCAGTAAAATAATGCACTCCGCAACTACGATGAAGCGTGCATACACAGCAGCTCATCCATCGTGCTCGACGACAACCGGCAGTATTGCGAGAAAACAGCGCTAACGACGGCGTGAATCTGTGCACACTGGGGTAAACCTAGGCTTCCCCAACGCACCGGATACCAACGGCAAGAACAGATCAGAGTCACTAAAGATGAACATCGATGTGGTTCACAACGCGATTAAATCAACATCTACGCGTGCCACACACGCGCTGGTTCGTATATTCATCTTATTCAGACTCAAATGTTTACAATTTCAAAGCACTTATGGTTGATATAAAAGCCGCGGTCAAAGAGAACCATTAAAGACGAACTGTCAGAGTTAGGACGTGCTGTACTGTGTATTGACAGCCTCCCAATCCATTTTTTTTAGCTTAATCTGCAGATTTACAAGAAGGTTAATTAAGACTATGAGAGAAGAATAGGCCTGGCTTCACGATCTAATGACCCCAATCTTCCATGGCAGGTCCGACTCAAGTCTAATTAAATTGGGGTCGTAACCTCATGCAAAGCCTATCAAAAACTCTTGTGTCGCTTGCTTGTAGTCAAAGCACTGCAAGCCCTAAAGGGGCGGAAATTTCATGGTCATAAGGTTTATTAAGTTCAAACTTTTCCCTTTAAACAGTTATTGTGGTGTCGTCAAACTAAAATCCAATCATTCGGTCGAAGCACTTTAGCCCGAAAAGGGCAGGTAAAATATGCTGCACGTCATCCTGGCCCAAATAACTCAGGTGGCATTTAGACGACACTGGATGCTCAGGCTAGTCGAACCACCTGATAACTAAGAAATGTCGACTTGCAAAGTGAATTTTTTCACAAGGCTTTTAACTTCTATCGTTTAGCCAACATCTATTTTGCTACGATTAGGGGTTAGGTGGGGTCCATAAACATTACCCGCAATCCAACAAGATTTTTAAGAAGTATATTTTCTTCAATAAAGTCCAGGATTCACTTTTCTTTCTCACCGAGTCTATTTGCATAACCCGCTTTAGTACACTAGGAAAATAGTGTCGTGCACAGCATAGGCCCACATTGAAGTCATGATTTGAGAACCGCGCTTACTGCGCGTTCAGTCCAGTATTTCAAACTTTGCTGACCTCTAAGAGTATTGGCGAGTGCTGACACGAATGTCATGGGCCTATGTGCTCTATACAGGACCATGAACCAACTGACACGTCAGACGCCAGTTTTCAGAGGTTGGCGATCTTAAATCGCAACTATGCAGGAAAAGTCTGCTCCTCCGAACCTGCACTGAAAGCTGAATGTTCTCCAACATGCTGATGCTCCTCCTGGGAATTCTCTGTACGTATTCCGGATTTTTTAACGTTTTGCTTTGACCGTTTGCCTATTTGCAGTGTGCAATTATGATTCTAAATTATTGAATAAAGTATTTCGATTTGTCAGGTTCAGCGAAAAAAGGATTAATATGAAGCATATTGTCATTTAAGATTATTCTTGTTTCAATTTTTGACTTTTTAATGAAAATAATTTGGGCAGATTAAGATTTAATTAGTATTGGATATTTAAAGGAAACACAGTCGGTTTTGTAAAGTTACCCATGCTTCCTCTAAGGTTTGAAAGT
Source organism: Spirometra erinaceieuropaei (assembly GCA_902702965.1). Classification (NCBI taxonomy): domain Eukaryota; kingdom Metazoa; phylum Platyhelminthes; class Cestoda; order Diphyllobothriidea; family Diphyllobothriidae; genus Spirometra; species Spirometra erinaceieuropaei. The sequence continues at coordinate 120,390 of CACRXP010000236.1, forward strand.
AACTGTTTTAAAGATTCCGTGGAAAATCATGTATTCAACTTTCCCACTCAAAAGAAGCGAGATTCAACTTTAAAATGTTCAAAAAGTGGGACGTTTGCTCAATTGTTAAAGTTGCCCTTCATGTTTTGGTTTATTAATGTAACTTTTGGATGCACAAGATGGCCCATATTTATTTCAATATATTGCTAACTTGGGGAGACATTTCCATAGGAAATTGGTTAAACAAAAGATTTCTTCTTAGAAAATGCACATAAAAGGAAGTATAAAGGTCTTGAAAGCTAGTGAATGAGTTGTTTGAATTTAAAAATAAAATGAAATACCTTTCTCTTCTAAGCAAACATTTAGACACGCACAGGGTTCCCTAAAACAAACACTTATGTTTGTATGTATGTATGTAAATAATTAAATAAAGAAAACGAAGATAAGATTTCAGTGGTCGCTTTGCAGGTGTGATTGAAGAGTTTGCTCGAAATGTGTCCAACGAAAGTCAGTATAACATGGTTTATTGTCTTAATTTGATGTCCCCAATCAGGCCTTCTGCAGCTGCAATTAACCGAAAACGCCTAATTTATAATATACGTGTAATTTCCTTGCAAGCATAAGTTCACGTGCAAGCTGCACACATAGTTGCCCAATCTTTTCGAATATCAATGGACATGCACGTCTATAATGTTTCATTATCTCCTAGGTCTAGAATTATTCGGCCGTCAAATTGTCCATTCTATCTGAAAATACATCAGTCGGATTGCGTATGCTAGTGTTATTATTAAACTCGAAGATAATGGGTAGTGTTTACTTATTTATTAGTAAAGATGCGGGCGTCGTCCGATCCCTCACCTTGCCGGCGAGCACCAGTTGTTTCGTAATTGAACTACTAAATGACTTTCTTCTAGCCCTCGGCAGCCATTTCTGTATTTGTCCAGCTGCCCAATTTGCTAAATGGCTTTTTGTGCGCTCAATAACTGTGCGTCTGTAACTGCATGCAAGCTCAAAGATACGTGGTGTGCATAGGTAGGATATTTCTAGTTGATCCAAATAAAATGGCTGTTGTGAAGCCAAAGTTTCAGGCGGTGTATGTCCGCACAAACGTTGACCGAATCCGTCACTTGATAACGCATATCACAGTATCACACTTGAAGGGGTGGTAAATAGTCATCGTCCATTTCGCCATTTGACTGTATCTTCACCTCCCAGGCAAAGGGGCAGTGCGCTTCTCGGCTCCTGCTCCTTTGCTGCATGTGTGATCCTAGTCTGACACTATCACGGTGCTCCAAGCGCCATGGCTAAGAAGGCTGTCGGCTGTGACGCCCCAACGCGCTCTCACGCAGTCAGCCCAGTTGTGTGTGTTTGTGTGAAGTGGCGGACTGGTGGGCTGAGAATCAGGCTGCCACGTCTCCTTCTTAAGGTTGCCTTTGACGCTCTCACGCATGTGAGGTGTGTGTGTGTGTCCTTAATGGGTAATGCCTCCTAGTCGATGACTGACTTGTTATCCAGCCTTTAAAAGGTGATGGCTCAGGCCAAATGCAGGAGAACGTGTCACTTTTCTGGGTCTCAAGGAATGTAAGCCTCTGCTATGCTATGATTCAGCAAACCATGGCTCTCGCAGTCTGGTGCGCGCTGACAGTTCCCTAGCACCTGATTCCCCTGTCTGTAAATACGCTTGCGCTCCCGCTGAGTATACAGGTGTCTGAAAAGGCCTGTTTCGAAAGAGTTACTCCAAGTTCACGCATTAATTTCCTCGGAAATTAAGCAAGGCAAGTTGAAACTGGAGTTCGTATACCAGAAAACACACTGGGAAAGCTGGGGGACCCACTGACGAGCCGAACCCCTCGCAGCTGCGTCAGGCAGCGGCACAAGGTCGGCGAAACACGCGTGTCTGGGCTTTTAGCTAATACCTGTGTTGTTAGTTTGGTAAATTATTGCACAATGCTATACAGGTTGTGAGCCTGGCTGCCCACTCATCCTCCTCTTTCTGACCCGTTGTGGTGCTCATGCTGGTTGAAGTCTTGGTAAAGTGTTCGTTATGGACTAGGGATGTGGTGGTACACCTAGGTGCAGGTTCGGCCGCGCCGGTCCCCTGTGTCCTCCATCATCTCCAATCTTCTTAATATTGTCTGACACCGGGCTCAGGTGGAGAGGACGGAGTGCAGTAGATGCTGCGCAGGTCTAATCTCACTATGAACTACAACTCGCATAAGTCATCGTGCCTGCTCTTATCCTTCTGAGGAGCACACGGATGACACGGTCGGATACGACGGTCAAACTAGCGCATAAACTTCCCCAGGTACCCGTTTCCAAGAAAAACGCCCGTCAGGAGACTGATATCACCATCGACTGTGTCTGAGGAACATACTCCAGTGGCTCTAATGAACAGATACAAAGTCAAGTTCCGTTTTCACTGTATCCAAACGAGTCCACGAAATTGCATTCACCGTCCTTTCCAAGTTCGTTTTAGAGGGCCAGCTATGTCAGTGGACCCGTCTGCTCACCTCTGTACCAAAGTCTTATTGTAGAAGACTAAGCCGAGGGTTGGACCCTCGCTACCACGACCTTCGGGCTTGGTCCCAAATAGAAAGAGATGGACGCCAGTTGGAAGTATTGTATATTTCGTACAGATTACCCAGTGAAGGGACTGGGGGGAGTTGGTAGCCGGGGCAAACTGCCCCCGGCGCCCGGAGAGCGGCGCCGCAAGCATGGATCAGGGAATGCGTCAAAGCGTCCTAAGCCAGGCCACGTCTGACTCGGCCTTAAATTTGATTGGCCAATAGGAAAGCCGAGTGGGCGAATGCCAGACATTCCTGGTGCGCACGTGCAGACTCTCGCGAGAGGCCCAGTGTTGCGACAGGCGCCCGGAGTAGGGCTCCTGTGGTCTAAGAAAGCCTGTAGCTTTCCCCAGGCTCGATCACGAATTTGATGTCTGCCTTATCCATGGCCTTGAACAGTGTTTTCTCGTCCCTTTGGCTACTGACGAAAACGGCGACGTTTGAGTTTCTGCCAATAGTCTTATCTTACGCTTTCGTGTGGCAACGGAAATAGGTGGGTTAATTAAAAAAAAAACAAAAATCGAATTTCCGAAAAAATAACGAGGTTTGGGTGATGGCTTGAGGCGGTGAGATTTGATCTTGCATCCGTCCCTGAAATGGCTAAACCCCGACGACCTGTAATACGGGAATGGTGGTAATAGGGATTATGCGGGTGGGGCAATCGGACACATTAGATAGATGGCTGTTAAATGGCTGTAAAAAGAATAATTTAGTAGACTGTGCAATAAAACTTTGAATGAGCGGAAACTGAAGTGCCAGTGATGAAAATACGATAGGAACCCAGCCAGCCAATCGAAAGTGACTACGCGTGGCCAACATCATTCAGCATGGTGTGCAGCGGCACCTGATGAAGATTATAATACATAGGTAGCTCGCTAAGAGTGCAACAGGTCAAAGGCAGACAGCTGTTTCCCGGTCGTTACCGATCATCAGTACATCAAAAGCCTTACGAACTACTGATTTATTTTGGGTAAGCGTGATTATGCCGAAATAGCACAACTGCGCATTGCTGAAAAGGAAAATGGCAGTCTTGTGCTCGGCTTTAGAGATATGTTTAGTCTTAGGATATGTGGTTAATAGGAGGGTTAGACTTAGGGAAATGATGAGAGTTAAGGTTGTCCTCACTCTTACCCAAGCCGCAATCGTAAACCTAACCCTGACCCTAACCCTAAACCTAACCCCGAACCCTAACCCATAACTACTAACCCTAACCACTAATCCTAATTCCTAAACCTACCCCCTAACCGTAACCCTGCCCAAACCCCTGACCACTAACCCCGACAACTTGAAGGTTAGAAGAAAGCGCGAAAGACCGATTCAACCTAATTACGCCTACTCAAAGCCAATAAGTAGCTCAACAGTATTCTGTTCCTAATGTATGGCTGCACAATCAGATCTTACCGTTGATGCCTTGGGAAGTAATTGTTGTTGACAGTGTTATGTCTGCAACAGCCTGCAAGTGGATACCGAGGTGAAACCCCTATAACGCCATGCACAGTCTACCGACGGCTAGGTGGGGTCTTTTACCCTACCGCTGCCACCAAAACACAAATATCGTCCGCATGTCGTCTATAAAATGCTGAAAGTTTGAGATAATGTCACCTCGAGGCTTTATATGAAGAGGTGCGTGAGGACTGGCGCCAGTGCCCTGCCCACGGTTACCTTGTCCACTTGCCTGCGCAACTGTCCATATAATAGGAACATATTGCATACCCGTAGTAGTAGTAGTAGTAGTAGTAGTAGTAGTAGTAGTAGTAGTAGTAGTAGTAGTAGTAGTAGTAGTAATCCTGGCTCCAAACATGTTTCGGCCGCGTAATAACATGTTATCTCAGCGATTTTAATCAACAGCAGGCTCTGCACGTTTTGGAATATCATGTGCTGATTTAATAAATTTTTTCCCTCAGCTCTTCGACGAACACGATGTTACCTTTGGTAGTGTTACCACCAAGGTCAGGCACAACTGGTTTTATTCACTGGACTAACCGCCCGGCGCGTTCGTGTTGGGTCAATTATTCATTAAATAAAGTGGCAGTGGCGGTATCTCTAGTTTGTGCATGAGCAGTCCCATAGTATGGCATACGTTGAGACATGTGTGAGACATGTTGCCATTTTATCGCCTAATAATTGGCTTTCAAATGGCGACTTCGTCTTTTTGTAATAAGGTTTTCCAGTGCTTTTTCCTGTCCCTCCTCTTCTTCCTCCTCCTTCACCTCCTCCTCCTTCTCCTCCTCGTCCTTCTTTTTTTTCATCTTCTTCTTCTTCTTCATCTTTTCGATGGCTTCCACAGTAATATTTACTGGGATCGCCTAGTACTCCTTTCGTCTTACTTAGTCAGCCTTTCTTATAATCACAAACTCCATCCTTTTGTCAGGTCTCCAGATAAAAACACTGACAGCCTTACGTAAGACAATTAGTGCTGAGAGGTGTTGCTTAGTCAACGATGCGCGTCATTAAATTTTGAATATTTTTTTGCCTTCTCCCTTATGAGTCCAGGTGCATTTTATGGATAAAGTACACAAAAATATCTTTTGTTCGGTCGATAACAAATTACGTCGTCTTCAAGTTGTAAGATAGAAGAAAGGACATTTTTCTGATGCGAAAAATTTTCTAATTTTAAACCGTTAAAAAATTGCGAAAGGTCTACCCCTAGAGCATTGTATCAGCTCATTTATAAATGCTGTTTGTAAAGTATACAAAACGGTTCACATCCACTACAAAATTTTACAAACCCAGTGTGGCATCTTCTTAATAGCATGAATGTGTGAATTTTCTTACAGACAAGATACCCAGACCACAGTTGTGAAACTGACTACAAGTGCAACAGCAGATCAGGTCCAAATTTATTCGGGATTAAGAAAGTTTTTTGAAACCGAAGTATACGCTTGCTTCAAAACGTAATTTTCTACCAACGGAACATAAAAAACTGCTGTTTCGCTTATTTTATGTACAATATGTTTGAATTCATAATGGCGTCGAAAATTAATAGAAGGAATACATACTATATAATGGTGATTTTGTACAGAGATAGGCTTTGGCAAGTGGTCGAAAAGACGCCCGATCAAAAGCCGGCATTCTGCCATGACTGAAATATCTTGTGATTTTGATGCACAACAGTTGGTCTTACGACACTACCCAAGTTATCATCTTTGATCAAAGATACATTACAGAATCTTAGTTAGCGTTAAGTGACGTAATTCAACTGCTGTAAATGTTTCGCATTGATTTTCGATGCCTTCATACATTCCAATATATTTAATAGAAGACATGCACAAAACTATGATTTCTCGTAACTACTTGGTAGAAAATCGCGCTTTTTACAGTAGACGTGCTAACTCATGAAATGTCAACCGAAATTTCGAGGTGCGTTCTCGTTTCGGAAAGATAAATTAAGTAGTGTTGTAAAACTGAACATGATGCAGCTTAAATCTATAATGATCCATTTACCTCAGGGTGTCGGCTTTCGAAAGAACTTATTTTCGGCTGCATGCAAGATCTATACTCTGCAAAAAATGACTACTTAGATTGTATGCAATTTTCTCATTGATTTTCGATGCCCATGAAAATGCAATTATATTTCATGGAAAACATGCATAAAAATATTCATTCTTTTACTTATTCGGTAGAAAATCACGTCTTCATCCAATTTCATACTCAAAAGAAGAGTATAATTCGGTTTTAAAAAGTTTCTAATTGTGGGATTTTTTAATACCGTTAAATGGCCGTTCACGAAACGTCATGTATTTGCATTTACGAGTGTGGCTTGTAAATTTAACAATATTGCTCAAATCCACTGCTTAATTTTATGAACCTCATATGGTCTCCCCTTAACACCGTAGAGAAATGCATGGTTTTCCGTACACGGAAAATATACAGCTTATAGTTTTGAAACCCTGAATGCAAGTGTAACAACAGGTCCGGTTCAAAATTATTCGGGCATTAGAAAAGTTTTTTAAAACCAAATTATACTCTTCTTTTGAGTATGAAATTGGAAGAAGACGTGAGTTTCTACCGAATAAGTAAAAGAATGAATATTTTTATGGATGTTTTCCATGAAATATAATTGCATTTTCAAGGGCATCGAAAATCAGTGAAAAATTGCATACTACGTATGTAGTCATATTTTGCAGAGTATAGATCTTGCATGCGGCCGAAAATAAGTTCTTTCGAAAGCCGACACCCTGAGGTAACTGGATCATTATAGATTTATGCTGCATCATGTTCAGTTTTACAACACTACTTATTTTATCTCATCGAAACGAGAACGCATTTCGAAATGTCGGTTGACATTTCATAAGTTAGCACATCTACTGTAAATGCCATACTTGAAGAAGAAGAAGAAGAAGAAGTATTTTGGTTAAGAATGCGTCTGTAATTGGAAGATTTTTCGGATCATGAAATTTTCATTCATATTAAATCGTATCTATTCGTTTATAAATGCTACTTTTTACGTATTGAGCATGTTCTACACATTAATAGCGTGGAGAAATCCGTGATTTCCCTTACACGGAATGTATAAACACTGCAGTTTCTAAAGTCTATGTTCAAGTATGTACAAATGCAAGTCGAATTAGACGGTATTCGACATTTGAAACAGTTTTTTGAAAGTTTAACATGTCTTTTCTTCGAGAATAACGTCTAAAGCAGATGTAATTTGCAAACAAATCAATAAAAATAAGAATACTTTTATTCATGCTTTCTGCAAAATGTGTTTAAATATGTAGAGATGTCAGAAATCGACATAAAACGTTTATTTTTTATCGTGTAACTTTTGCACACAGTCAGAAATGAGCTCATTAAAAAGACGGCGCACTGATTTGACTGAATGCTCTAGTATTGTGCTGCATCATAAATAGTATCGCCACACCTACCTGAGAAATCTCTTCTAGTCGAAAACACAGCTCAGTAGTTTTCATGAGGTAGGCCAACTACTATGTATACTGGCTTTGAAATTAAGATGTCCCATTTAAACTTATTTGAGGAATTAGAGCTGCCCATCTATTTAGGCGCATATATGCGTTTCACTGGACCGGTTTTGTCAGTTGGGTCTCGCTAGATGACACTCCTTAAGATCGTTAATCTTTCACTAACGGTAAAACACTGACCGTTACAATGAAAGCATGATTCAATAAATTCCTTCGCTTTGTCCTTAACCGAACAAGAAATATGTCTCTAGCTAACTTAAATGAAAGGCTTTGAGCAACAAGGGGGCATTAACTGCGTTTTTCATGCATTCCTCATCGGACATAGTGCACAGATGACTGAAATATTTACAGTTTATGTGGTAAACGAGCTTGTTGCCAGTGTGGTCAACACATTAAAGCTGATCCGAATAAATTAGAATTTAAGGGTTCAGAGGTAGGGGGCGCTCACCGATCGTTATTACAGAACTCACCCGTTACGATGTGTCTTACCGGCTCTTTCTCGAACCCAACCGGCAGCCTCACAGAGGCGCGTAATATAGGCAATATGTTATTACCGAAAAAGACAAGGGCGACTGGGGTGCAGATGACTGATATATATAATGGTAGGGGGCGCTCACGGATCGTCCTTACAGAACTCACTCGTTCCGTTGTGCCTTACGGGCTCTCTCTCGAGCCCAACCAGCAGCCGCACAGCGGCGCATGATATATAGGCAGAAAGGTATTACCGACAAAGACAAGGGAGACCGGAAAGGCCATATCTGGCTTATTAGCCGTTGTCAGCCAGCCATACCCAAGCCCGAAGTGTGGAACACCCGAGCCTCGAACTCTCGACCTGTTGGTTTAGAAGTCCACGCCTCTACCCGCCGGGCCAAGAGCCCGTTGCCCTGTCGGTTTTCGATCGGGAAGATACAATGGTAGAAGGCGCTCACCGATCGGTCCATACTTCGGGCTTCGGTATGACTGGCTGACGACGGCCAATAAGCCAGAAATGGCCATTCCAGTCTCCCTTGTCTTTGTCGGTAATACCATTTTGCCTATATATCATGCGCCGCTGTACGGCTGCTGGTTGGGCTCGAGAGACAGTTCTTTATGCACAACGGAACGAGTGAGTTCCGTATGAACGATCGCTGAGCGTCCCCCTCACCATTGTATATTCCCAATCGAAAATCGACAGGGCAACGGGCTCGTGGCCCGGTGAGTAGAGGCGTTGACTTCTAAACCAACAGGTCGCGAGTTCGAGGCTCGGGTGTTCCACACTTCGGGCCTGGGTATGACTGGCTGACGACGACTAATAAGCCAGAAATGACCATTCCAGTCTCCCTTGTCTTTCTCGGTAATACCATTCTGCCTATATATATACATATATAGGCAAAAATGCTGACCCCAGGTGTTAATATGGAAGAGGAGGATGAGGCAATCTCTGGGGAAGAAGGTTTATTCATCTGACGTTTCGTGTTCATGCTCGAGCACATCATCGGAGTTGGCTAAGTGAGAAATACAGGGTTTGAATAGGCCATCTGCACTCTCACCCGATAGGTTCGTCCCGTTCGCTTCTCGTTGGCCCCCCTCTCGCGCGTAGATGGTGCCTGACGGCCCCATATGGCGCTGGCAAATCGATACTCTCGTTGATAGAGTTCGTGTCTGATTTCCAGGCCTCGATCACTTCCCTCGCCAGTTAGCTTTCGGCTCGGCCGAGCACCTGGGCGCCGTCAAAGTCGAACTTGTGATTGTTTTCCAGACAGTGCATGGCGACATGCGATAGTACGTCCTTTCGCCTTACGGCCAAAGTGTGCTCATGCATGCGCGTTCTTAGGCGTTTGTCGGTCATGCCACAGTAGTTGGCTGGACAGTCCAGACATTTGACGCGGTATATGACGCCTGACGTGTCTGCAGGTGGTAGCCGGTCCTTGGGCTGCATGATTAAGCGGCGGATGGTGGCCTCCGGTCGTTGACCAACGCCCAGGCCTAGCGGCCTTAGCATGCGCTCCTCTTCCATACATATATATGTATATATAGGCAGAATGATATAACCGACAAAGACAAGGGAGACTGGAATGGCCATTTCTAGCTTATTAGCCGTCGTCAGCCAGCCATACCCAAGCCCGAAGTGTGGAATACCCGAGCCTCGAACTCGCGACCTGTTGGTTTAGAAGTCAACGCCTCTACTCACCGGGCCACGAGCCCGTTGTCCTGTCGGTTTTCGATCGGGAATATACAATGTTAGGGGGCGCTCACCGATCGTTCATACGGAACTCACTCGTTCCGTTGTGCCTTAAGGGCTCTCTCTCGAGCCCAACCAGCAGCCGCACAGCGGCGCATGATATATAGGTAGACTGATATTACCGAAAAAGACAAGGGAGACTGGAATGGTCATTTCTGGCTTATTAGCCGTCGTCAGCCAGCCATACCCAAGTTCGAGGCTCGGGTGTTCCACACTTCGGGCTTGGGTATGGCAGGCTGACGACGGCAAATAAGCCAGAAATGGCCATTCCAGTCTCCCTTGATTTGTCGGTAATACCATTCTGCCTATATATCATGCGCCGCTGTGCGGCTGCTGGTTGGGCTCGAGAGAGAGCCCTTAAGGCACAACGGAACGAGTGAGTTCCGTATGAACGATCGGCGAGCGCCCTCTAACATTATGTATATATATATATATATATATATATATATATATTATGATAGTGGGCGCTCACCGATTAGGTTACGGAACATGCTCGTTCCGTTGTGCCTTGAGGCTCATACTTAAACCCTCGCAGGCAGTCGTACAGCGACTAGTAGTAGAGATAGATGAGATGGTACCGACAAAGACAAGGGAGACCGGAATGGCCATTTCTGGCTTATTAGCCGTCATCAGCCAGTCATACCCAACCCCAAGTGTGGATCACTTGAGATTCGAACCCGGGATCTTTGGTCATGGAGTTGAACGCTCTACCATTGAGCCACTGGCCCGTTGTCCTGTCGGTTGTGATCGGGAATATTAATTATGATAGTGGGCGCTCACCGATCAGGTTACAGAACATGCTCGTTCCGTTGTGCCTTGGGGCTCATACTAAAACCCTCGCAGGCAGTCGCACAGCGACTAGTAGTAGATATAGATGAGATGGTACCGACAATGACAAGGGTTCGAATCTCAAGTGATCCACACTTGGGGTTGGGTATGACTGGCTGATGAAGGCTAATAAGCCAGAAATGGCCATTCCGGTCTCCCTTGTCTTTGTCGGTATCATCTTCTCATATATATTTCAATCAGGAATGGGCGCACACCGATCTATTGGCTTCACAAAGCAAACAAGCTCCGTATGAGTGGCAAAGGTCACGAACAGGCAACCACTTACCAGGCCGAAGTCGGCCAAGTCATAATAGCAGCGAGGAGGGAAGACAGAGAATGCGGGTAGATAGATACAGCACTGTTTCGGGCTTATTCTGCCTTCATTCAGCCAATCATAAACCTGACCAGCAGCAGCCTGGACCAGAAACACAAACATGCGCACAGACGCACCTGGCGCAGTAGGTTCACCACTGAGGCCTACCAGATGAGACATAAGCACTTCATCGAACCGAAGTTCATCAGTGCCTCGCCACCTGTCATTCTCTGTCGCTGCAGATCGGGTTAGGATTGGCTGAATGAAGGCAGAATAAGCCCGAAACAGTGCTGTATCAATCTACCCTCATTCTCTGTCGTCCCTCCTCGCTTATATATACATATATTGCTAATAGAAGCGAAGATTCGAGTACCCGGACATAAATGAGAAGAAGAGGCGATCTCGGGAACCATGATTG
>CACRXP010000236.1:134447-170540 GCA_902702965.1 Spirometra erinaceieuropaei
ACTGGCTGATGACGGCTAATAAGACAGAAATGGCCATTCCGGTCTCCCTTGTCTTTGTCGGTATTACCTTTCCATATATATATATATGTATCAAAACACGTTTTGTTTCATTTCTTTTAATAATACGTAACAGGGTGTTAATGATTGCCATACGAAGACCTTCGTGACGTTTGGATCCATAGTATCATACGCCTGGAAGTCCATATTCACTCCGTGGCTCACAGAAAGACTTGTTGTTTAATGTGTAGAAGACCACGGTGGAATTAACGAACACAGTCTGGATCCACAAATTTCATACCCGTTTTCATGTGACTTCATAAAGAGACGAAGGAACTGACGGTTTCCTGTGTGTAGCGCAATCTGCGTTTAATCACCGAAATAAAGTCTTAGTTCAGGCGACCACAATGCCATCAAAGTTGACGAATTTACAGAATATGCAGCGCCGCGTGGAGGCGAGTTTACAAAATACCGCGGCAATTGTATCTGTTGAATTTACTTTCCGGAGTTGAAAAAGATGGGAACTGGGAGGTCCGCTTGGACAGCTGAACATCATGGCATTGATTTCGACGTCAGCATTTTACCAGTTTCATTAACTTCGCCTTCCCGTTTTCTACTCTGACTGTTTCAGCAACAACTGCCACCGCCACAACCACCGGGGTGCCAAATGCTACAACCAATGGAATGGTAGATCGCACCAACACAACCGCATCCGGGCAGACCAGTGCCGATTCTGCTACCGTCGCCGTCGCCAGTGAAACTACCCCCAGCAAACTGACAATAAAAGCTACAACTGCAGGTAACCTGGTAAATGTATGCACTTGATGCGAAGGGCACATGCATCTGCGCCCCTTAAAAGCAAGTCAAATCACAGTTGCACCTACTCTGATGATTAAGCATGAGGGTAATTTGGAGTAAGATAAGATTATGATGCGCCACCTTATGGACACAAAACTATTGGGTTTGGGGTTATGAGTTAGGGTTGGGGGTTAGGGTTAAGGGTTATGGTCAGGGGTTGGGGTTAGAGTCGGGGGTCAGAGTTAAGGGCTAGAGTTAGGGATTAGGTTTAGGGTTAGTGGCTAGCTCAACTATTTCACACACATTCAAAGTACAACCGCGCATTCTCAATAGCTTTTCCTTTGCATACAACTACTTGGCCTGGTCGCCTGTGCCTTCTCCAGTCCCACCTGTATAAACCCCTATTACCACCCGTCCCGTATTACAGGTGACTGGGCTTTGTTTACTTCAAGTGGGGCTACCCAACCACACCTGACCTGCTTCTTGGGTGTCATCCTGATCGTTGAAGTCGATCCGGATTAACCAAAAAGCGGATTTGAGGTGGAATTTTTGGCCTTCTTGTGAAACAAAAGCGCGGTTCAATCAGGTCTCAATTCCCACTGGTGTGGCGTTTGCTTACATTTCTGCCCGTTTCTGAAGCTTGGATTTGGTGCTTTTTAGGAATAGGTCGGAGTAGAATGTGGGCTTTCCAAGACGGCTGCCGCCTTGATAGTCCTTGAGATGCACCTTCGATACTCCGAGTTCTGCTTAAAGTTCAAGCCTCATTTTCTCAACGAAGTCATCCTACGAGTGTTTTGAGCCCTATTGGCAACAGTGAACCGGCATAGCAATGTGAAATTGTGACGTCAGTTTCTTAATGCTGGCTGGCTGCACCGATGAAGTCAACCTCTCTAGTCATCTCGAGGTCGCCTTTCTCGCTTCTCCTCTTGTTTGAAACGGGGCTTTATTCATTTGTCACATCCGAGTCCTGAAATAGCATCCAGTGCCTATCTGCGTTGTCCTACATGTTTATCCACGGTGGCATAATTCTATGTTGGCATCCCTCTGTCTCGTCTTCTTTTAATGATTTCTTCTTACCTGTAGTGAGGATCTATAGTTGGAATACACGTCTAAGCATTCTGCATATGTGCGCCGCCTACGCTCTTTCTCACAGCACTTGAAGCGAAGAGCACATAAGCTGCCGCCGCTTAAAAGCGAAGCCTATCACAATTGCACCTATTATGGTGGTGCCTTTGATGACATTTTAGCCGTTTGAGATGCTGAAGTCAATTCGATTTTCCGTAAAACCGAATATGAGTAAGAGGTTCTAACCCATCTTGTGAGGCAAAAAATGTGATTCAGTGGAGTCTGAGTTTGCAGTGGCATGACGTTTTTCTTGTATTTATTCGTGCTTACGAATTTTAGTTTTTCTGGCTCCGATCGTGCTCTGTTTATTAGGCAGCTGCTGAAATCGAATCGGTAATTTCGCGGGTAAATGCCGCCTTCCCATTCCTTAAAGTGCTCATCCGATACTTCGACATCTGCCTTAAATCCCAGTTCAATTTCCTCAACGCAGTCACCGTAGGAGAATTTTGAGCTTCACTGGCACAAGTACATCAAAAAGCATTTTAAGAATTGATGCAGAGCATCCCATGCTAGAGGGCTGCAGCACTAATATCCATCTTCTCTAAACATGTCCAAGTCATCTACCTTGCTCTTCGTTTTGTTAGAATCAATTCAATGCCTATTTTTTAAGTCCGAGTCCTGCAGCAGTATCTTCTGCCAGTGTGCACTGTCCTACATACAATTCCACAGCGACAATTCTATGTTGGCATCCCTCTGCCTTGCCTTCCTTTACTGATTTCTTGTTCACTCTCTCGAGGATCCATCCTAGGAATACACGCCCAAGCGTTCTGCATATGTGCGCCCCCTGCATACTTTCTCACAGTTATCGTCTAGAATGGCCAACTGATTGCTACGCACCGATAGCGGAATCCGCATCGAATTTCCAATGCAGACCGCATTTGCGAATGACATCTCAGCCGAGTGATTTTGGTGTATTCATCGCCTCCTCACTCAGTTCGAAGCCAGTGTAAACGCCGCAGATCGTTGCGAGTCTGTCAATGGCCTTTCGGTTTGAAGTCTAGGGATGGCTTGTTTTTCTGATCTGCGGTGTCAGAAGTGACTGAGTACACTGTGACTGATTTGAGCACATGCACCCTGCATTTTTGCGTATTTATCCACCCTCCCCGTCTCTTTCACTCTGTCCATTTTAGCAGCAAGCACCAAAAGTCCGCGCCCAATTCCGGTTCCAGGTAAATTGGCCTATACTCGTATTCTGTTTAACATCCGCTACCTCAGTTCTCTGATTCCGATCTGAAAACAGCAGTTCATGCATGCTGGCGAAAAGGCAGTCTTTCCTTGCTTTGACTTTGACTTTACCGTTTTGATGTGTGTCCTATTTTGGTTTTCGACTTGATCCGGGGTTTCAATTTAAGACCGTCAATCGCATATGAGTCAGCCACCACCAAGAACCGGTAGGGGTCAATGAGGTATAGAAGTGCATCATGCATACGCGTCACGCTGGCACTCTCCTTTTCATCTCTCGGTAGTTTATAGATGTTTTGGCAGATTTTAAATAATTCGTATTGACCAAACTGTAAAACGCTCGGCGCCTCGGTGGGATTCGAACCCACGACAGTAAGGGGAAGGCTTTAGCACAGTCAACGATCTAACCAGCTGAGCTACGAGGCCCCACCGGACGACGCGAGTTTAATCACATTGGGGTCAAGTTACCAGCCTAACCTGCTGCAACGTCTGGAACCTACCAAATCTGATACAGTAAGTTGACTGCCCAAGCAGGATTTCCTAAGTTATTCACCTAGAATTCACCAGATGACTACCAGGCTCACGTAATTTGTAGATGTCTTGACAGATTTTGAAAAATTCTTATTGACCCAACTGTGAATATCTATGAATTACGTCAGCCTGGTAGTCATCTGGTGAATTCTAGGTGAATAACTTAGGAAATCATGCTTGGGCACACAACTTACTGTATCAGATTTGGTAGGTTCCATACGTTGCAGCAGGTTAGGCTGGTAACTTGACCCCAATGTGATTAAACTCGCGTCATCCGGCGGGGCCTCGTGGCTCAGCTGGTTAGATCGTTGACTGTACTAAAGCCTTCCCCTTACTGTCGTGGGTTCGAATCCCACCGAGGTGCCGAGCTTTTCACAGTTGAGTCAATACGAATCTCTGTAGTTTGTCTTACCTGCTAACCGGAATGGGTGTTGCTTCTTCCATTACCTCAAACTACCATGTTTGCCGGCCGTTCTTACATGCTTCCGACCAGTTTTGCTCAAGATATTCCCTTCATTGCTTTCTACAACAGGCAAGAATGATTTAAGTAAGTCTTACTTCTGAGAAAGGGGAAGTGTGTCATAAATTATACTGTTCTCACGAACTAACGAGTTATATATCACGAGCCCCTAGTCTTAAAAGCAGCAAGTAAAACTGAGCAAAGAATAATATAGAGATTTTGAACGTTAAGAAACTGGCGATAGAACACGATAGCGGAGCATGCTAGCCAGGCTGGTTGTACAGGTGTGTTGTTTTCCGTCACATTCAAACAGGCAATCCGGTCAAAGAAAATGGGA
The DNA here is from genome assembly GCA_902702965.1 of Spirometra erinaceieuropaei. NCBI lineage: Eukaryota > Metazoa > Platyhelminthes > Cestoda > Diphyllobothriidea > Diphyllobothriidae > Spirometra > Spirometra erinaceieuropaei. Next base: position 138,878 of record CACRXP010000236.1, read on the forward strand.
CTAGGTTGTCAAAGGTAAATTAGTCCAGTACCCCACCACAAGTGCTTTCCGGATCGAGGCAATTGTTTGGTTGATGTTTCGAAGGGTTTGGGCGACTCTCCATTATCAAGGCGTCTAGTGCAAAAATCGATCAGAATTTCGAATAAACAGCCGAATTACTTGGCCTTGATAATGGAGGACCGCCCAAGCTTTTCGAAACGTCAGCCAAACCGTTTCCTCGATCCGGTTAGCACTTGCCCCTCCTAAGATTATCGACGCGAATCTCTTACGTTTGCCAACCTAAGTCTTACTTCACATGTCGTGAAATTTCAATAAGAATGACTGACAGCTAATAGGATTTTCTAGTCGATACCTACGTTTTAACAAAGTGTGTGGTGTGTAAATGTACGCAAGACGACCTTATTAATCATGTAGCACAATATTCGGTCCAATTTGGATGTGTAGGAATAATCGGTGTGCCAGTAGAGATCTGTTGGTGAAGAACATGCCATCCACTAACTGGCTTGCAAGTCCATCCCGCGGTAACGGACGACCACTGACTCAAATCACTCAGGACCATATCAGGTAATAGCCCAGGAATCGAAGAATCGACTGGAAATTTTTTCACCTGCTTGGAGATCGTCCATCAAAATGAGGCGCATTTTTAGCCAAGATCTTTTTAAGTTAGTGAATTTGAACGCGTCCCAGTCAGTTGTTCGTCTTGTCGTGCAAGCTTGCAACGAGAAAGTTAATCGCCTCGACCAGTCGTTTCAAGTTACTTATATAGGCGGTACACCTTAATTCCTCATATTCCTCAAAGGTTTATTCAATGAACAGAATGCCAAATCAGCAATTTCGCTGTCTCACATGTCTGGTCACTGTTTCACACAGTGCGTGACCTAATTCATGAAACTTATTGACGGAAACTGATGCGCTACCTTTCGCATGCTTGGACCGTTGTGTGCTTTGCCCGCTCGTCCAGTTGCTTTAAGAAATCACCTTTCCTCATGCAGCAACTGTGTCTGTGCGATTTCATCAAGCAAATTGTTCACAAATTTAGGCGAACATGGACGCTGCAATATATTTTGACACTTTCCTACGCTAATACCTGTCCCAGGCTTGGACTGCGTACCTGAGCATGACTTTCTTTGAGAGGGGAGTCTTTTACCTTCAAGATTTCTACCAAACAGGACTCGCCCCACTGGAAACTAATTTTTGATTTGGGGATCAAATGGCCAATCAACTTTCATGTCAGTATGTGAGGCCTGTGATTAAATCATGACAGTCTTCAAATCGGATGAGAGCGACAAAGGCTTGTTAACTCGTTCTAACAAGTTAAAGATAACGCAGGAAACGATGAAGACAAAAGTACTGTCCTGATAGAAGTCATACGTACGAGGGCAGGTTAACTGCAGGAAAAACTGCTATTTTGTGGTGCTGTCATTAAAAGGCACAAACCACAAAATGCAAGCAGGCTACACAACTGATAAGGCTCCTTTTGCTTGCTTTTTTGAACATGTTGCATTTTCTGGTATGCATTTAAAAGTAGATTAAATGCTCCTGCAGTCTAACAATCAAAACTATAATCGGCCAATATCTCACAGGATTAGCAGTGACTTATGCCATTGCTTTTCCCAAGTTATCCCTTTTTATTTTAGCCGAATCGGAAGATCAATTCTCTAAGTGTTATTCACTTACACATAAAGTTCTAATTCTACCTCTGAAAATCGTCGCACAAAGTCCTTCTGATAAATCTGAAACGAGACGTGTGTGTTTGTTATGATTTGCCGAACAGCAATAGACTTCTTCGTTGAAATACCTGGGAAAGGTTCTTGCTTCCATGCTTATTCAGCATCTTGAACAATATTTTGTGCATTGAAACTACTGATGCCCTGCCTGTCAGCTGACCGAAGACGTTTAGGGCGAACTAGCAAAATCTGCCGAATTTACGGGAAATGTTCATTCTTTAAAATGGAGAAAACCTGCTCTAGCATATTCCCAAAATAGAGATCCAGTAGTGTTTTAGAATGGCCATGAGATTATACATCTTGACCGAATCAGTAACAAAAAGAAGGCGCTTGGAATGCGTGACAGAAAGAACAAGGCCTTAGTACAGCTAGAATTCTAACCTCCCGAGCTCCTAGGGTCTAGCTGGAGGGCATAATCTCACAATTTCGGACTAGCTTGATGTTTCAAAGACTTGCCTTATCTGCCGAGCGTCTGAATTCCGCCGACATCGCAAACATTTTCACAAATAAGCCCCTTCACTTTTTAATTCTGTTAAAACAAGAGACATTCAGTAAACTTATGTATGCTCTTTCCTGTCTCAAAAGGTTTCATCGTCAATGGAAAAAAAGGTAACAAATTACTGTCATAAACGACGTATGCATACAGGCCTTCCAATACGCATGGTAAAGGTCGGGTAACTCAGGCCTCGAAAGCCAAGATAAATTACAGAGAAACTAGTATGTTTTCGGTTACATTTGACCTATTTCGCGAATTAAACGTAGAATTACATGAATTTCTACAAATACCTCTTGGGAGAAATTGTGTTGTGGAGTCTCTGTTCGCATTTCTTCGATTTCCTTTTAGGTCCTGCGATGGACAGACAAAGTCAGTTTTAATTTCCTGTAAAACATTAATGCTCGATATTTAATTAAGTTGTTGGCCATAAGTGTTTGAAATGGATCATGAGAGTTGTGCTTGTTGGACACAATACATGGCCCAATCAAGACCGTCCATAATATTCTTCTGCTCAACACCAACGCAGCATAACAGATTTACTCTTTCGGGTGGTATAGATCTAGACTAGATATTTTCCCAGTTTGAAATTGTTTCAACACACACCTAAATGACTTTTAAACCGCCTTATAGGCTCCAACATTTGAGCATGGTTAACCCTACAGTTAAGACTACCTGGGCATCTCCACCTCCGTAAATATCGGGGTATTAACGTATTCAGCATGAAATAAGCAGAGAATATGAGCTCTTTATCGAGTGCTGATATTGCCATTTCTATTTAAAAAATTCAACACCCTATCCCAAATTTTATTACTAATCATCAGTGGAATTATCAACCTACTAATCTGTGGTTATTTTTTAGTTCTTGCAATGACCGTGGGAATGATGGCGACCTGGTTGATCCTCACGTAAACCAAAGACAATCTGGACTGTTTCAATTGAACTTGAGTTTGCCTGTCATTGCTGGTAGCTTGCCGGTTTTATTTTGTTAAAATAAATTTTGTTTAATAAACAGAGATTTGAAATTATGTCTTGTCACCATCTACCTGCCTATCCACCGGTAGTTTTTGATTTCGAGGACGCAGTGGTGAGTCTAGGGATTTTCTTTTAAGTAATGTGAAAGTTTGGATTAGGGACTTCGTCGCCATCTGAATGTAGTGACTGATTAAGATATTAAATTCTGCGATCATTTTATAAGTAGTTTCCAGCCTTTGTCAAAGACATTCATCTTATTGAATGCAATGCTTAAACGCTCTCGAAATCACAAGGGTAAATTATAGCGTGTGGAGTTCAGCTAGGCTCAAGAGGCTGGCAAACGGCGACTTATCTACACCCAAAACGAACCAGTTAAAAACAGTCCTAAATCACACCTCTTCCTAAGGAGAGACGTAAACCGTAAGTAACAAAACTTTACCTGATCCGTCCAGCACCTTACTTGGTCAAACCCGCTCGACGTCATGGAACCAATGCTTCCATCAGAAACACCCCCGAGCTAGTAACTCGAAGACTTATACTCGAAATCCATTTTCAAACAGGCGACTAACCATGACAAGAGGGTGATGGTTGATAAGTTAACTGGACAAGACCGTTCGTATATGGTGAGGCATCTAATATCGATTGTGGGTCTATCAGATTTGGTCGGAATTGGCTTACCATTCACAAGTTCGCTTGCATGGTGGGAAGGTGTGTAAACACAAAGAAACATGCTAGCAGTAAACGTAAAAGTCAAATTGTGTAACTGAAAATGAAGACCAAGTTCGGCCAAGTCAAGTGCACAAACTTGTAAAAGCGAAGCCAGTCGTTTTAAGAACTGAAAGCGAATTATCTAATAGAAATGGCAGCGGAAGGGGAGTCTATTTCCCCGTCTTGCCTTTACACCTAAGCTAATCTGCGAAACTGGGTAAATGCGGAAGTCTTATATAAGCATCACATTCCAATCTCCAACAGACTGAAGCTTACGCAGAAATGATGGTTAACAGCCTGCGCTGAAGTAAATCTGCACGATATTCCTCTCACCCACAACCATTCACGTGTAAGATGAATTTAAAATACCCGGAATATAAGGGATAAGATTCAGCCTCAGTCGATGTACACTATCCCCTGCGCATGCCGACTGTATGAGACGGTCGACCAAATGGTGCTGAGATTGAGAAAAATGATTGACAGGACTGAGAATATCACGGCGGCACATGTTACACGCACGACTTCGCGCAATGTGCACAAATCAGGATTGCACGCAAAAGTGAGTAGACTGATCCGACCTCGTATGTAGCGGAGGAGCCCCATGAAGTATGGGGCCGACGATCGCAGTTATCAATTAACTGAAAAATGTCGATGATATTGGATGTTTAAGGTGCTCATGTGTGATTAATGCGTTAGTGAAGGTGTGCACGATGATGTGGTCATGTTTGCTGTTGTTTACTGCAGGTTTTCATGAGGGCGCATATGACCGAATAGGCCCCTGTGATGAATGAATGTGCGTTAACAGTGTAGGCAGTGAAGATTCATGCGGCGAGCGTGTGCGGGGACTCCAGACAGTGATGCGCCCGTTGCAGTGCGATAGGTTAACAAACGCTCAACCAGGCGGGTGCGTGGGGGGAATATACAATCGCAATGCGGATAGGTTGAAACTGTGCCCACACCGCTGGTTGTAGAGTAATGATGATGAGGGTGGTGGTGGTTGACGGGACATGGAGTGTTCTGCCCAGTAATGGGAGGGAGATAGGTTGTGGTCGGTGTCGCCGCGAGGGCTGTTTCAGGCGTGATGGGGATGGCGGCGATTGACAACGTCAGATGAGCACCGGGATTGTAATTACCAGTGGTGAGGGTGATTGTCGTCGTGGACGTCGTGGAGGTGGGAGCGGTTTCGGTTAGGGGGACAACAGTTGGCCCTCCGGATTGTTGGTGCATTGGGTTCGGAGGGCTCCGACAAGGCTAATCTGCGTGAAATGTTTGTTGACAGCGCGGATATGTTGGGGAGGGGCTTTGGACGTTGTTGCTGTGGGTCGGGAGCATATGTGGCTTGCGAGTTCACTCTCACTGCAACGAATTCACAAGTGGTTGGCGAGGATAATGAGCGATTGTAATTTATTCGGCCCGAACTGCCGGTGAAGGACGTTCTGGAGGACTTGCCGTCTCAGTTAATGAAGGGGCCATCAACCACAGCAAATCGGTAATGAGACGTCGTGGTAGAAGGATGACAGGTGATAGAAGTTTCTGCTGTAACTATTCTAATGGCGGCGGCGGTAGTGGTAGCGGGGGTGGTGGTGGTGGTGGTGGTGGTGGTGGTGGTGGTGGTGGTGAATTCGGTTTCTAACTGACTCCAAGCTGTTTAATAGATGTCCCAAACAATCCGCACTGTACAACTTCCATGTGCGCATCCGCAATGAAATCACTACTAGAAAGTCGCCTAAACGACACTCGCCAGCGACCGAGCAGGCCGATGCATGATGTGAATGTGCGGTGGTAATATAGGCAGGATAGGTTGGGCGCTGCATAATCGGTTGCAGTGGTGATGCTGCTGGTGGTGGCCGCGATGGTGGTGCTGGAGGTGGAAGATTTGTCGGATGTACAGGATGCGCGAAATGTTTGTTGACAGGGAGGACATGTTGGGGAGAGGGTTTGGACGTTGGTGTTGTGGGTTAGGGGTGCCCGAAAGTTGGGATTTTCTCTTTGTCCTTGCAACACTGGTCCGGCTGACTCCCTACATTGCTGCTCCGGACTTCACCGCTTCTCTCAAAACCAGTCGGTCCTATGAGAGGTCTTCAAGCTGAGTTGCAATTGCCTCAAGGGAATCGAAAGATGCCTTTGTAGAGTCGGATTAGACCTCCTTGTCGGGGAGCAATCCTAGGAGCGTTTCCGTCGAAGAGTACATTGTGTAGTCACCCATCGTTGATTCTAACGTGGTAGGCGGGTCATCTTAGTCGCAGATGAATTAGCATAGCGTTTATCCTAGGGAATTCGTTCTGTTTCAAAACGTTTGTGATCGGGATCATGTCCCGATATCTCAACATTAATAGCCGCCGGAAATAACTGAGGGATATTGATTGAGTCGCCGGACTTTTTTCTTGTAGACTGACCAGACTGTCACACAATTCAGCAGCGTCGTGATGAGGAAGGGATTCCCCATCTTGAATTCGGCGTTGATGTGGAGGTAGTTCCGACTCCATGACAGTGGGACCCGAGCCGATTTGGTGGTATATCGTAGTGGTATGGTCAAGAACTCAACGCTTCCCAAATCAGAAGTCGGTGAAGACGAATTAGGTTGGACAACCTCTACTGCTGAGAAAGTGTGCACATGAGGTTCTGCAAGCACTTGCCGCAAACTGCCTCTCCAGACATGTTCTCTCGTCTGTGTCCGCCGTCGTGGTTATTAGACCCGAGCACGCCTTTGCACCTGTCGCTCCGTCTCAGTAGGTTCCGTCAGTCAATCAGAGAAGGTGCAGCGCTGATTGGCTTCGAGCTCTTGCACGGTTAGTTATAAGCCACACTCGCGCCCCAGCAGCGAATTGACAGGGAGCGTGCGGCGCAGAGATAATGGCAGGTAGACAAAGCGGCGGAGAGCAAGGAAGCGCGGACTGCTACAGGTATTGGCTAAGGTGCGTCTTTTCACCCTGCCAGCCACTTGGGCCACCTCTCCTGCGTCCAATCTGTCCTGGCCACGGACGCAGGTGCGGGAGGGAGGGAGGGTGAGGCAGATGCTGCCCAAGTCCATCATGACTACAAACTAATCCCGCGTAGGTCTAAGTTGATGCGTCCGTCCTGCTGTGAGCACACAATCAACAATTTCGGTCACGACGGTAATGTATGTATGCATGCATATGTAGTAGCGAACAATTCAGATGCAGTAAAAAGACGAACGAAGCCAGGTGCGAGAATTCGTGCTTATGATCAGAAAAAATGCATATCGATCAGCGCCGTTTAGGGACAACCTGGCGAGTTCCCTTTCCTACCGAAAAATTGCCGTAGCAAATACCGTAAGATTGGGACATTGACTGGTCCAACCAACCTGTATTATCTGCCTGTGCGATTTGTTTGCGAAACACATTCTCCTTAATTTCGTCACCAGATCTTTCTGATGTCTGATTCGAATGTACTTGCTACTCAACTAGGAAGTCAAGAACATGGTGGATAATCATTTCTTGTTAAAATTTCGAAAGTGTGCAACTTTCTGCATAAACGAGGAATGAAATATTTTTGTAGGATGATAGCTTTATGTATTAAGATTTCAGCTTGTTAATCAAAACCAAGTGGACAGTCACGCTTTCTCACTGAATAGGCTAGGTAGACTACGCCAAGTTGGCTGTCTTCCTTACTGTAAGTGTGTGTTCCACAACTTTGGTGGATGCGTTGCAGTATGTAGGCTGAGGAGCTTTATTTTACCTTTAATTGATGGGATTCTGACGGTCAGTAGGTGCATACGGAAGGAGATAAAGCATAAGGACTATCTAGGTAGGAATTGGAGCTTAGTGTTAAGATGTCACGATGCGATAAGAGTGGTGTATTTCCAGGCAATGATTTTGTGACGTCTTGCCAGGAACTAAGGGTTCAAATGCAATGGAAGCTGTCTAATGTGCTCGCTATGACACTCTCATTTATGTGAGATGTTAGATTCCACTTCGTCTTGAAGGCCTATTTAGTGTGAACTAGCATATGCGTGGCATGCATGAACATGGCTAGGGACTCGATGGCAGCTGCGCCCACAAAAATTCCAGTTATTTCTAATTCACCTCACGCTTGGATGATTGTGGGTGAGAGGAATATCGTGCAGATTTACTTCATCGCAGGCTGTTAACCATCATTTCTGCATAATCTTCAGTCTGTTGGAGATTGAAATGTGATGTTTGTATGCGACTTCCGCATTTACCCAATTTCGCAGATTAGCTTAGATGTAAAGGCAAGACGGGGAAATAGACTCCCCTTCCGCTGCCATTTCTATTAGATAATTCGCTTTCAGTTCTAAAAATTACTGGCAACGCTTTTTGCAAGTTTGTGCACTTGACTTGGCTAAACTTGCTCTTCATTTGCAGTTACACAATTTCACTTTTACGCTTACTGTTAGCATGTTTCTTTATGTTTACACTCCTTTCCACCACGCAAGCGAACATGTAAATGGTAAGCCACTTCCGACGAAACCTGATAGACCCACAAACGATAGTAGATGCCTCACGATACCCGACCGGTCTTTTCCAGTTAACTTATAAACCATTACCCTCTTGTCATGGTTAGTCACCTGTTTGAAAATGGATTTCGATTATAGGTCTTCGAGTTACCAGCTCGGGGGTGTTCCTGATGGAAGCATTGGTTCCATGACGTCGAGGATCAGGTAAAGTTTTGTTACTTACGGCTTACGTCGTTCCTTGGGGAGAGGTGTGACATAGGACTGTTTTTAACTGCCTCGTTTTGGGTGTAGATATGTCGCCGTTTGCCAGTCTCTTGAGCCTATCAGAACTCCACACTTTATAATTTACTCATGTGATTTCGAGAGCGTTTTAGCATTGCATTCAATAAGATGAATGTCTTTGACATGGGCTGGAAACTACTTATAAAATGATCGCAGAATTTAATATCTTAATCAGTTACTACTTTCAGATGGCGACGAAGTCCCTAATCCAAACTCCACACTGCGTCCTCGAAATTAAAAACTACCTGTGGATAGGCAGGTAGATGGTGACAAGACATAATTTCAAATCTCGGTTTATTAAACAAAATGTATTTCAACAAAATAAAACTGGCAAGCTACCAGCAATGACAGGCAAACTCAAGTTCCATCGAAACTGTCAAGATTGTCTTTGGTTACGTGAGGATCGACCAGGTCGCCATCATTCCCACGGTCATTGCAAGAACTAAAAAATAACCACAGATTAGTAGGTTGATAATTCCACTGATGATTAGTAATAAAATTTGGGATAGGGTGTTGAATTTTTTTAAATAGAAAAGGTAATATCGGCACTCGATAAAGAGCTCATATTCTCTGCTTATTTCATGCTGAATGCGTTAATACCCCGATATATACGGGAGTGGAAATGCCAAGTTAGTCTTAACTGTTCGGTTAACCATGCTCGCATGTTGGAGCCTATAAGGCAGTTTAAAAGTCATTTAGGTGTGTGTTTAAACAATTTCAAACTAGGAAAATATCCAGTCTAGATCTCTACCACCCGTAAGAGTAAATCTGTTATGCTGCGTTGGTGTTGAGCAGAAGAATATTCTGGACGGTCTTGATTGGGGCATTTATTGTGTCTAATTAATACAACTCTTAGGATCCATATCAAACAATTATGGCCAACAACTTAATTAAGTACTGATTATCAAAATTTAAACTTACATTGGTTGGCCATTACACGAGCTAAAAGGAGAGTTTGGAAAAGCGGAGCAATGTTTAGCGCACGAGTTTTCTCAACATGCATTTGTAGAAATTTAAATCATTTGACGCCCAACCCATGTAATATGCCACCTATTGCTGATACCATTGCAAAATGCGGCCATGACATAATTTCTGTGCATTCAGAGCAAATAGCAAGGCTCCATCTTGTTCAATCCCATCGCATTCTCCGCTGAACTAGGAAGCATTATCTCCAGAATATCAGCATCCTGCACTTTTTCGTACGGTGTTTTTTGAACGTGCCAAACTCGTGGAGTGTGAATTGTGACGACCAAGTCTGTACGGTGATTTTTCATTCGCTGGAGACCTTACAGATGCGCTGAAACTGATTTTGGTTAAGTATGGCATATGAAGTTTGGGCCCCCGGTTTTCGAGCTTCCCATATGGATTAGAGATCCTTCAGCCATATTTTGCATCGACTTATTGTCGCCAAGATATATGGCTGGCTGACAAGCTATTTGATCAACACAAGACTGTCGTGAAACACTTCAGCGATCCATGACAAATCTCATCAAATATGTGCAATAAGTTGTCGGCAGTGATGCAACCATTCACAGAGAATCAAGGAAACTACAATTGATGAATAAACCCTGTAGTCTGTAATACGTTTTACTGGTCAACCGATCAACCTGCAGCAGACATCTGGCCTTCCCGCCGTCCATTATCTTCCCCTGTTAATTAATCCAGTATTTCATCACGCAACGTCTGCATTTTCAAATCCTTCTTTCCTTTCACTGCTATCGTAAATTCCTAAACTTTGAGGTTTAAACTACTTTTTCAGCAATCAATCTTGGTTCGTTTACGAAATTTCGTCCAACCGAGATCATCTGCTAAAAGTGTGTGAATTTCCCAATTAAATGTTCCTGAATAGAAAATTTTGCATATGCACGCACATTTGAATCGTTCTCGTTCGCATTTTAGTCCTCTTGTTTTCTAGAAGACTGCGCTGGTGCATGTGGGGATTGGTACAGTTAATATTCAGCACTCGGCATGTTTACATAAAGACCCTGTATTGAAAGGTTTTGAGGCATTTGAATATATACGCAGTGTGTGCGAAAAAGTGCATTACCTTGGGTGCCAGTGGCGATGAAACCTGTTGTGACAGGAAAGAGAGTATTTTAATGGCATGCATGATTTTACTAGATGCTTTTGGCATGTTTAATAGGTAAACTAGCCCGTTTGGGAAAATATCGAAAACGTCAGCGGGATTCGGAACGGCGTCAGCAAAGGCAACCCCTTGTTCCAACCAGTTGGCTGACTTGACTCAAATATGAAGGTTGAATCCCATCAGCTGGATCCTTGGAGCTCAGGTGGTTAGAATGTTGGTTGTACTAAGGCCTTGTCCCTCCCGTCGCACACTCTGATCGCGGCCTTCTGTACTACTGATTAAGTCAAGATGCACAATTTCACGCGAACTTTAATGCCATGCTGAAGTCCCATAGTGAGAAAATTTTTAAGCAGGTTTCTTGCCCATTTCTAAAAGTGAGCATTTGATTTGAATAGAGCGAACCGCACTTGTTCGCCATGAACGCTTTCATTCAGCTGGCAGTTTCTCAGAAATCTATCATTGGCCAGTAAATCATAGATAATACACACGCTTCGTTTCTGATCCATCATTAATACTTGGTGAGGCGAATGTCAGAGGGGAAATTTTATGTGAGAGTAAACTACATTTTAAGGATTAATTATCTGCTCCAGAGAGAATTAAACGAACGATAGATAAGGACTTGGTGAGACGATTGTCAAAGGTAGCCTAAAAACTTCATGCGTAAGTGAATAACACTTAAAGGGTCGATCTTCTGATTCAGCCATAGTAAAAAATGAATAGAGTTGCGAAAATTCCCGTTGTAAAGTCCAAGAGGCAATTTGGTGAGCATACGTCTGCTTTCGATAAATTCTCTTCAGGCCTGTACATTTATATGGCTATTGAAGTAACGAATAAAATGATATGGACAAGTAGACAATTAAGCTGTAGCTCGGTATTGGCGAGGGGAGGGGAGGGCAGGGGGAAAGTGAAATACCACAATTCCAGTCAGCGCCAAGGAGAAGGTGGGACTCGGAGTTTTAATTCGTTACTTCAATAGCCATATAAATGTACAGGCCTGAAGAGAATTTATCGAAAGCAGGCGTGTGCTCGCCAAATTGCCTTTTGAAAAAATGAATAATTTGAGACACTCATTGCTATCAGTCATTAATAATCATTCAAGCATTTAGCCGACCATTTGTGACTGACTCGGAATCAAGTCAAAAACTAAAGATAAAACGGGGAAACGGAAAGTTAGAAGACAGTGTAGTGAAAGGCTGTCTCTCCTTCAGGGTGATCGAACTGCTGCCTTCAGATTTGACTCAGCGGATGAAGTTGAAGTATGTTAAAAAGAATGTGAGCATAGGTCAATTTACCTAGACTTGGAAGTTTGCGCGGACTTTTGGTGGTTGCTGCTAAAATGGACAGAGCGAAATAGACGAAGGGGTAAATAAGCAAAAAAGGCAGGCTGTGTATACTGAAGTCGAAATCACCGTGTAATCGGTCACTTCCGAGACTAGAGATCACGAAAATAGGCTATGCTTAGACTTCGAAACGAACGACCATTAACGAATGCGCCAGGATCTGCAGGGTATTCACTTCCTCAGAACTGAGTGAGGAGGACGTGAACACGTGCAGGTCGGTCAACGCAAATGTCATTCGCAAATGCGGTCTATACTGGAAACGCAATGCGGTTTCCGCTGGTAGGGCCCTGTATTCAGTTGGGCATTCTATGCGGGAGCTGCGAGAAAAAGCGCAGAAGGCACACATATGCAGAACGCTTAGGCGTTTGCTCCTACGAAGGATCCCCGACACGGTAAACAAGGAATCAGTAAAGGAACTCAGGGCAGGGGGATGCCAACATTGAGTTATGTCGCCGAAAAAAGAATGGAAGAATGTACGAATAAACAACTGATGTAAATTCAGTGGACTTCACAGGTGTACCGAGAACATTTTCAGTCATCTTGCAGACAGTGCATCGTTTTGACTGACGGATTGGCGCAATTCAATTTTTTGTAAAGTGAATGCCAGAGGACACGACGCCCTCAGGAGGCCACATAAAAGTGCCTTCTCAGTGGCTTAACCTGCCTGAATTTTACAGTTTGCACCAATTTATAATTGCATCGCTAACAGGATCCCCTGGAGGCAATCTGACCTCGTAAATTCGACGTCTATCAGAATAGCACTTTCGTCTTCTTCGTTTCATGCCTTTTCTTTAACTTTGTAGGCCTCCGCCGCTTTCATCTGATTGGTCGACTGTCACAATTTAATTACAGGAATCACATATTTACAAACCATCCAATCACTCATCAGGCCCACGAGTATTACTACTATCGGAGACAGTGTGACATATGAATCAGTGCCCAGGTTAGTGAAACAGCTAAACGACTGATTTGGCAGTCGATATATTGAAGAAACCTCTGAGCGGTATGACGAAATAAAGTGGACCGCCTACAGTAGCAACTTGGAAAGATTGATCAAGGAAATCAGCTTTCTGATGGCGAAACGGACCGATGCCTCGAATGCGTTCAGATTCTCTAACTTTTAGGATCTTGGCCCAAAACTTACATCATTTTGATGGAAGATCTCCAAGCCGTTGAAAACATTCAAGTGGAATCTCCGATTCCTGGGCTCGTAACCAAAGTAGTCCTGCATTTTATTCAGTGACTTCCGTTACCGGAGGTCGGACTAACAAGCTCAGTTCGTGAATGACAAGTTCGTCATTGAGAGATGACAGATCTCAACATTTGAAAAAAATAGCTCAGTGCTGACTCTCCTGGAGTACAACTCATAGTAAGGCAAGGGGACATCCAGCTGACTTTCCTTCATATCCTCATCCGTAGGTCCAGGTGAATCTTTCAGTGAAAGAATGTTAAAAGTAGCTAGGGTGCAGCAAGGTTAATCAAGCTCAGTTCGGCCGGAGCAGACGGCCTCCTCATAACATTACGTTCTTGCCTAAGGTTGCCCCCTGTGAATCAACAACTAAAGTGGAAAGTGCGTCGGAATCGTCATATTCGTTTTTTGGTGGTTGCGCTAATTCCAGCAACCACCGATTCCTGGTGTTCTGGGAATTAACTGGCAAATTAGGCCCTGTAATCTGTGTACTAAATATTCAACAGGTGTATTATATTGTTGCCGTATCTTTGTCTCGTATTTGCTTTTGCACTCACGCCTTCACATTAAGCACGGTTGGAATGGTAGATAAAATATTCCGTTCACATACCGACACTTCCCACACATCCAAATTAGGCCGAACATAGTGCTACGTGATGAATACATCAAAATTATACCGTTCACAATTAGTGACTCCAAACGTAAGCCAGTCTTTTTCCGAATATACGATATAATCGAGTCTTCACCATGGACAGCTTTCCACTAGATGTTCAACATGTTTTGGCACCTGCTTCCGGCATTCAGACGGTCGCAGAACCTAGTCAACTGGTCGAGCGTCTTATGTGGATGCACGCTTCTTTCAAGCCATCACTTTTGGCTCTCTCTCAACGTCCTCAGTTTCGTCCGTGTCTCCCCTCTCTGACCTGAAGTCTGAGGTTGCAGTGCTTGCCCAAGATATCACTTCTCTTAAAGAACAGGCAGTCGGGTCATAATCCCGGAGCCCGTCGTGGTCATCTGCCCGGTATGTCCAGTCTGCACATTCCGCTAGTCTCCACACAGCCGCCCCCTGCTAGTACCACACCACCTTTGGTGCCAAAGCCCGTCGCTGCATCTCTCCCTCCTCTTTTGTCTCCAAGCAGCGCAAACGGGTCAAACTAGTCGGCCCGAAGGTCTTTGCGACCAATCTCTCTGGCATCTCGCACATTCTACGTGTGCGATACCCGGAGTGGGAGACGTTTCCTGGTTGATACTGATGCTCATCTGCGTGTCATCCCTCCCACAGCAGCCGACTCTCGGTGTCACAATCCTGGTCTCCTCCTTCAGGCCGCAAACACCTCGCCAAATGCCACCTTCGGCACTTGGTCACTCTCACCGGACATCCGCCTGCGCGGTCTCTTCCCTTGGGTCTTCGTCGTTTCTGACATGCCCTGTGCCATTCTTGGTGCCGACTTTGATCGTCTGGTCGACTGCCGTCAGTTACGTCTACAGGACCAGACCACCAAACTCGACCTCCCGGATATCCCGGATATATGCCGTCCTGGACCCTGACCCAGCTAGTCTATTTGGACAGCTTCTCGTCGAATATACTCGCCTCACTCGCCCGAACTTCAGGGCATCTGCTCCACCGCATGTTGGTATTCATCATATCCGAACCGCTGGCCTTCCTGTGTTTTCTCGGCATCGCCGTCTCGCGCTCGTGCGTCTTGCTGTCGGCAGGGTAGAGTTCGGGCACATGCTTCAAATGGGCACCATCCGTCAATGTGAAAGGCCTTGGGCCTTACCCCTCCAATGGTTCCCAAGGCCGCTACTGGTGAATTACGGCCCTGCGGTGAACACAGGGCCTTGAACAACGTATCCGTCCCGGACCGCTATTCTGTTCCGCATCTTCATAATTTTGCCGATGCCGCATTCGGCAAGTTTGTGTTCTCGAAGGTGCACCTGGTCCGTGCCTTCCACTAGATTCCCATCTCTTCTGAGGACGTTTCGGAGACGGCCGTCACTACTTTTGGTCTTTTTAAGTTCCTGCGTATGCCGTATGGACCCTACAATGCCTCCCAAACCTTCCAAAGGCTCATAGACAGTGTTTCGTGGTTTACCTTTTGTCTGCGTTTATAGTGAAGACTTCTTGGTGGTCAGCTCCACCGCCGAAGAACACATTGAGTACCTTGCTAAGGTGTTTGACTGCGTCCAACAATTTGGCGTCGTTCTCAACCCGTCTTCGGTTTTGCACCCCTTGAATTTCTCGGATACCTGGTCGACCCCACTGGCATCCATCCTCTTTCTTCGAAGGTCGCGTCCCTCCGTGAATTTCTGCTTCTTACTTCCAAGCACCAACTGTAGCGCTTTCTTGGCATGGTTAGTTTCCACCGCCAGTCCCCCTTGCATTGTGCTGACATCATCCTGCAGCTCACTAACCACCTCGCTGGTCCCCAGAACGTTCGACCGACTTGTCTGCAGACGCCTCCTGTTGCTAATGACAAGGTGACGGCTGCCCTGGCCGACGCTACTCTTCTGAGCCATTCTGCTCCAGACGCTCCCATCTCCGTCGTAGTCAAGGCCTCTAGTATCGCAGTCTGCACGGTTCTACAACAGCACCCTGCAGGTCACACCCAACCCTTAGCTTTATTCTCCGGAAAGTTATAGCCTGCCGAATCGCGCCACAGCACAGTTGGACAGGAGCTTTTTGCCATCTACCTCGTCGTAAAACACTTCGGCACTTCCTTGAGGACAGAGACTTCACCATCTTCACCCATCACAGGCCACTTCCCTTCACTCTGAAGTCGACTTCTGATAAACTCAACCCCCGGTAAATTCGCCAACTGGACGTCATCTCGCAGCTCATTTCATACAGTCGCCATATTGGCGGGTCACAGAATGAAGTAGCTGACCCGCTGCCCAGATCCTCCATTGCTCACCTTTAGCTTTCTCCCGACATCGATCTCGCTGAGATGGCCGCTGGACAACGCCGTACTGGTTCGTCCTGTTATGAGGATGTTCCTGACCTTCAACTCCAGGACCTGCCACTGACTACTGGCAACGGCACCATTCTATACGAGACCTCCACCACTTCCCACCGTCCCTTTGTGCCACCATGCCTTTCCGGCTGTCTCTTGAGGGACGGAGGCGTTCCGCATCCAAAGACGAACTTACAAGGAGGTCATGAGCATGAACCACCCCAAAACTACTGTCCCGGACACTGCTGAACGAGCCCTGCGATTCCTTACCCACTACTCCTCCACCTTCCCAGCTCCTTCTTCCTCCGTCCCGTATACTCCGTCTTTCTCCAGGTCCGCTACCTCCAACTGCCACCTCCTAATCAATCTCCAGTACTGCAGCAATTACACGCTCTCACTCTTCCTCTGTACCTCCTGTATATATCACCCGCAATGGACGTCATGTTCATGTCCCTGACCGTATGATTACTCATGTTTATAAGACATGGGTACATCCTTCGGCGTCGCTACACGCCGCCTTCGATTTAGTTCGGGGTTACTGTGGCTGTTCGCACTCCTGTACGCCAAGTTGTGTCGCTGCCCTTTTGTCTTCATCACGATCCTGGTCGATTCACTGCCTGGGCCATTTAACAACTCATATTTGCTGCCAGTCATTCTTGTTGCAATTTCAGTACCTGTAAGATTCCTTTAAATAATGTTTGTCGGTTGTAGGAAACATCAAAAGGAGCGCACTGAGCAAAATGGATCTAAAGCACGTAAAAGTAGCTGAAAAACTTGATAGTTTTAGGCAAATGTAAAAACAATATCCTTTCCAGTCATCTGGAAAGAGAGAGAGAGAGAGAGAGCGAGAGAGAGATGAAAAGGAGCGTGCCAGCGCGGTTCTAAACCGCATTAACTACTGTAACCTCGTTATGACGGCCGATTTACATTCGATTAACGGTTTTAACTTGAAACTCTGGATAAGACGAAAAACTAAAGACAAGACACACAATGAAACGGAAAGTTAAAAGGCTATACTGAACGGCTGCCTCTCCTCCAGCGTGATCGAACTGCTGCTTACAGATCTGACTCAGTTAACTGAGTTTACGTATGTTAAAAAGAATATGAGCATAGGCCAATTTACCTGGAGTTATAAGTGCACGCGGTCTTTGGGTGGTGGTTGATGCTACAATGGAATGAGCAAAATGAGGGAAGTGATAAATGGGCTAAAACGCAGGGTGCATATGCTGAATTCACTGTGTAATCATTCACTAGTGACACCGGAGATCACGAAAACGAGCTATGCCTAGATTTCGAAGCGAAAGGCCATCAGAGAATGCGCAATGATCTGCGTCGTATCCGCTTGCCCAGATCTAAGTGAGGAGGACGTGAACACATGTGGGTTCCTTTGTCTGAGATGTCATTTGCAAATGCGCTCTGCATTGGAAATACAATGCGGATTCCGCTGGCAGTGCGTAGCAATCAGTTGGACGTTCTAGACGGTAGCTGTGAGAAAGTGTGCAGGGGGTGCACGTATGCAGAACGCTTTGGCGTCTACTCCTACGATGGATCCTCGACAGAGTGAACAAGAAATCAGTAAAGGAAGAAAAGATAGAGGGATGCCAACATAGAATCGTCGCCGTTTATAAGTATTTAGGACAACACAGATTGGCAGAAGATACTGCTGCAAGATTCAGACGTGCAAAATAAGCATTGCGTTTATTCTATCAAGATGGAGAACAAGGAGGATGACTTGGACATGTTTAGAGAAGTTAGATTTCAGCGCTGCGGCCCATTAGCATGGGATGCTTTTCGTCATTACTCAAATTGCATTTTGATTCGCTTGTGCCACTAAAGCTCAAAACACTCCTACGGTGACTGCGTTACGACAAATGTTGAAGTAACGGATGAGCAATTTAAGGATTGGAAAGGCGGCATTTACCCGCGAAATTACCCATTCTACCTCGGGCGTTTCCTAATAAAAGCAGGGCGATCGGAAACAGTAACGCCAAAATTCGCAAAGCGAATAAATACCAGAAAAAACGTAAGGGGCCAATGCAAAACTAGACTCCACCGAATCATCTTTTTGTGTCAAAAGATCGGCTGGCAACAAAAACTCATATTTGGTTTCTATTAAATCGGAAATGAAAACAGCTTCAAGAGTGGCCAAACTGACACCGAAAACGCCATAATGCTCTACCGCCATAAAAAGCAAAAACGCGATTGCATAAGCATTTAAGCGACGTCGGCATATGGGCACATCGACTAAAGAAAAAAACAACAAATATTTATCTCAATACGGAATAGGGAACCGGGAGGTAATTGTGTTTGTTGATGGATTGCGGGCCTGAGAACCATGACTCGAGCAGACCGCGGCTCACGCGGTTGACAACTCTTGCGAGAATTTCGCCCTCATGAAATTTCAAAATATGTCCGGGCTCCGTTGGATTTATTTATATATATAAGTTTGTATATAGCTCGATGAAAGCCCGGTGTACACGTGGGCATATTTGCAATGCTCACAGACCAAAACGGCTGATTGAAAGTATTGACGTTAAAAAATGTCGACAACGCTAGAAAGAAAATGAAAAGGCTGAAAAGATAAGACATACCTGCAGTATCTATGCTGCTTGCAGTAGCAGCAGTTGACTCGGCGGTCGATGCGGCACTTGTTTCTGTGCTCATTGTAGCTGGATATGTGCTGATTGCCGTATTTACTTCTGCACTCACTGTTGCTGCATCTGAGCCGCTTGCAGTAGCAGCAGTTGACTCGGCGGTCGATGCGGCACTTGTTTCTGTGCTCATTGTAGCTGGATATGTGCTGCTTGCCGTATTTACTTCTGCACTCACTGTTGCTGCATCTGTGCTGCTTGCAGTAGCAGCAGTTGACTCGGCGGTCGATGCGGCACTTGTTTCTCTGTTTATGCCGTATATGGTGGTGATGTCGTCTGAAATGTGGCGAATGCATTTTAGTTAGTTTTTATTTGAGCAAATAATATATTTATTGATTTTTCATTATTTTTTTTTTGCATGTTATTTTCAGGAATATTTCTTCTTATAATTTACTTTTTGTCTTCCTTCTTTTTTGATATTATATGTGTTTGTGAAAAATGATTCCGATCGATACATTTTCAATCTCAATTGTTCCTCCATATTCGTTATGATCGTAGACTGCGCTTTTTTTCCATGGGTTCTTTCACAATGTGAACCGCAAATTTGTTTGCGAGTCAATTTCGGAATATTTTTCTTTAGACCGTTGGCACAGCATGTCTCAACCCCTCACAGTCTTGTGCTATTCGGCAATTGGTATCTTCCTCCTCTTTATTGCAGGAAATATACGAGTCTTTCTATCACAAGCTCTTAAATTATCTTAAAATCCTACTTTTTTTACTTCGGTTAATGAAATTTTTTTGAATGTATGCTGTCGATAGTGCCTCTGTGCGTCTATTCCGACTTATGTGGCTTATTGCCTCCAGAAGAATGTGATGCACCTATGCTGGTTCTTGCATGCAATTGAAACATACTTCAACTTCCCTCGGCAAAACCGTGGATGATGATTAACCGTTGAAATATGCCATGAAGGATCCACTGCAGACTGACCCTCGAACTAAATGAGGAGAGCGCTGACTCGTCATTTAGTGGACTTTCAAGTGAGGAATGTTAGTACGTCGTGACTGATAGAATGCCTTATATTTATTATATACACTTAACAAAACACTGGATCACGCATACATAAGGTTTTCGCAGACAGTTCAAATTCCGTAATGTTATCCATGTAAACACTTAAGATGTGAACATCGGCAAAAGCACGTTCGGCTCTGATAATGGCTAATCAAGAGCGTGCGTTTCCGATTTTGATTCCCTTTATGCATTCTCCCAAAACATGCCCTCCTGACAAGTCTAAGCTAAGTCTACCTGGTGCCTACAAATAAATGTCATAACACGCATGTTTAGATATGCTTTAAAGGCGTATGAGTAGCTGTCTTCGAGACGAAATCAAACCTTCAAGTGCAACTGCCTTAACCGCATCTTCAAGATGCTGAAAGGCGTCTAATTACTGTTTAGAAGCCTTTCGTATGGAGTTTGAATAAAATTGTCTTCCACTGTCTTTGTCGGCTAGTTTCGATAATGAGAACTCAAAGGCAAGGTAAGGGCATTAACTCGTGAAAATGTCGTCTAGAATACACGCTGCAGCAAAGTAGGCCACGAGGACATCAAATGTGTGCGATCAAGTTTGGTCATTACTGTCGCAGCTGCGCCTACCGCTGCCGACAATTGTTTCGGACGGGGGGTCGCCATCTTAGACAAGAAGATATATCTGTGGTGTGCATACTGTTATTTAGGGTAAAGAATGCTGCAGATTAGTGGGAACATCTGCCAATCGCAGACTTCAATAGGCCGGCTCGACTGTATGAATGCGGTTTCGTCGCAGTATCACCCCCCTCCTAATGGTAGCTGCTTCTGTCTTTCCAAAATAAGCATTGAACAGGCCAAGAAGTCATAGCGGACTCACCGACAGTCGAATCGTTAGATGAAGCTGTGTTCTGTGGAACGGCGACAGTCCCTGAATGCATAAATTGAAAAAAAGAAAGAAGTGCTTTAGCGATAGTGAATTAAGCAGTGTGTTTGACAACGGCAGTCAAAGGAGGAGCATAGCCCTCAGAACCTTCATAATGCACTGTGAAATTAATCCCTAAATTAAGTCCCACATTTGGAGTAAAGTCTCTTTTACATGTGCGCATTCGCCTCCACTGCGCCCCCTATGTGCTCTAAAGTGAGTCTGAGCTTTCCGATGCAGGGTTATTGTCGCAGGAGGATGTGTGGGCCATACATCTAACCGACCTGCAGAGTTATGGCATGCCAACCAGGCACGGGAAACACGATGGCAGCAACGACAACCAAATGTCCATAATCATAGGGCCAATCAACTGGCAAGGTTATGTAAAGGTCAGTCTGATTTTGTCTACCACAGCAAGCCTTGAACCCGGACAGCATACCCGACTTGCCAAAATGTCGACGCATTTATACCAGCCACCTCCTCTGCGGCTAGAACGTACGTCGCTGAAGTGTCAGGGCCAACAGTCACCTATTGTGGGTGGTCATTGCTGTCGTAGGTGTCACCTTCTGTTGGGAGTGCCTACACCCAAAAGCAAGAGCCTACCAATCACTGGAGAGCACGTGCGTTTGCTCTCTCTACAGCGCTGTCATCTTAATCGGACGCCTCGCAATTGGCTACTCCCCTCTTCCCGAAGGTCATTGGGCCGAATGCCGGCCCAATATGCGTCACCTTTCAGTTAGTCGCGACTTGCAGTGTTTTTTCTAGTGCACTTTCCGTGGCCGGCCGTGTTTGCTTTGTCTGCTGCTTTGGTATTGGGGACAAGGGTCGAGTGCGTATACGCTCCACGGGATTTCAGGTACCAGGCGGGTCATAACACCTCCCACAACCGAAAGGTGATTTGGACAGACGATTGCTGGCTTAGGCCAGGTGATATCGATTTGGTGTGTGCATGGAACTAATTCAGGTAAGGAATACTGCAGACTGGCGGGAACAACTGTTGCTCACAGAGTACAGCAGGATGACTGGACTGTACGTCTGCGGTTTCGCCGCAAGGTCTCCACCTACCATTCAGTGTTCGACTATTCCAAGGAAGGACCGAGGAAGGTATTCTTGTTAGACGATTTGGAGACCGCTTCTCCGGATGGATCTACGTTCTGTACGATGAGACAGCACCTCAATGCACTAACTTTAATTCCGATCCTATTTGAGGAATTCGAAAACTTCGTCAGTATACCAATTGACACGAGTTCTTATAACTTATTTTTCTCACACTCCAGTTGACCGCATTTGGAGAAGCCAGTCACTAGTTAATCTAAATGTCTGATTTTTTTGATTTGCTTGTCCAACTTATTTAGGTCGAAACACTTTGATAGGGGATTCATATGGGACCTCTTCCACGAACACTTTTCCGGGTGTTTGGTGTGTGATTCAGTTAACAAGCTCCTTTTCGATATATATAGAGGATTTTTTGGTGTTGTTTAATATAAGGCATGACAGTCCATAAGGATAATTTACCATGATTTTCACACTGCTAGACGGAGGCAGCATACATGCCCATCAAACAACCTGAATACTAGAGGCTATGAACAATCCACAAATTATAAACGTATTGTTGACTTCGAAGTCCGATTTGGTATGCTAAGACTTCAAAAATGACTGTGCTGTTGATGCGAAATCCATATTCTCCGACTGTACCCCTAAAACGGGCCACGCGGTAAATGCAGCAGACTAAATCGGTCGTCGAATGTTTTCGAGCCAAGCATTATGCCACTTGAATCACGGCCCCACATCTTAGAGAAGGCAGAATAGTCTTGATGGCCTTGATTAGGAAAACACTAAGTGGTACCCGCTGGTCTCGCACATTATAAGTTTAGGAACAGGAGCGGAACATGACAAAGGTTTCGAGATAATTGTAGACTGTCGTGTTTATAATCGTGCAACATAGTTCACTACAGAAGTCAGAGGAACCTGGATGCAACCCGAAAAAAACTATTTATAAAAACGGCAATAATAATGCATCTTAGTCTGACACCAGTGGACTGTCAATATCGTCAAGGAATGTTTGGAGCAGAGCGCTCTGGTGACCAAGAGTTCAGTTATCCTGTTGTGCAAAAAGATATCGTAAAGCGAACTAGTCTGCAAAAAAATACTTTGAAATTAAGACATTTGTCTGTGGTACTGTCTGGTAGAACAGTCAATCCAGAAGATCCCGTTTTAATGTCCTTTGCAGTTTGAGTGGGTTTCGAGTATAATAAGGCGGGAATAATGTTAGGGGGCGCTCACCGATCGTTCATACGGAACTCACTCGTTCCGTTGTGCCTTAAGGGCTCTCTCTCGAGCCCAACCACCAGCCGCACAGCGGCGCATGATATATAGGCAGAATGATATAACCGACAAAGACAAGGGAGACTGGAATGGCCATTTCTGGTTTATTAGCCGTCGTCAGCCAGCCATACCCAAGCCCGAAGTGTGGAACAACCGAGCCTCGAACTCGCGACCTGTTGGTTTAGAAGCCAACGCCTCTACTCACCGGGCCACGAGCCCGTTGCCTTGTCGGTTTTCGATCGGGAATATACAATGTTAGGGGGCGCTCACCGATCGTTCATACGGAACTCACTCGTTCCGTTGTACCTTAAGGGCTCTCTCTCGAGCCCAACCAGCAGCCGCACAGCGGCGCATGATATATAGGCGCCGGTGAGCGTCCCCTAACATTGTATATTTCCGATCGAAAACCGACAAGGCAACGGGCTCGTGGCCCGGTGAGTAGAGGCGTTGGCTTCTAAACCAACAGGTCGCGAGTTCGAGGCTCGGGTGTTCCACACTTCGGGCTTGGGTATGGCTGGCTGACGACGGCTAATAAGCCAGAAATGGCCATTCCAGTCTCCCTTGTCTTCGTCGGTTATATCAAGGCGGGAACACTACGCTAACTTAAAACCACTTATATCCCGTGAGATGGGCCACTGCCCCATGTCCTACAATATCTTGGCACTTCCTTCCTCTTTGACTCAGAACGGTAATCAAGCAAAATGAACGTCCGCTCGCTGGTTTACCTACCCCTGCGTATTATATTCATTTGTGAGGCTGCGTGGTTTTACGTGCAGTCCTTCCTGTCATTCATGCAGATCCTCAGATCGCAGATTTTCTCCGAGATTCCTGCACTTATTTGTCGTATCATGCGGCGCAAGGGGCATTTGAGAAACCAGTTGAATGTGTTTTTTATAGTAGTATTACGAGCAACAGAACCTCAATAACTTGTACTAGCGCGAAAATTCCCTCCACGCAGTACTGACAAACAGCACCTGGGTGAAACCTACTAAAAATCCACAATCGACTTTTGTGCCCTCCGAATCTCTTCCGGAAGTACACTCTAGTGATAGTTCACTTTGTCGAATGCCAGAAAATCTCATGCTTCTCGCTGACGTTGACAGGTCCTTTGCACCTTTCTTCCGGACAAATGACATAAATTTTGCTAATGACAGCTGCCTACGGTTCAGAAGTGTTCCGTTTTAATTCGAATCATTTGAGACTGGTTTAAACACCCAACGCCTGTTATTAAATTAGGGCTTTATAGTGGCCGTAACAATTCACAAATGCTAACGGACCGGCCGTTCGCACACGACAACCTGCGTGGGCTCAAGATCCTCAACCTCGGAACTCATGTTCATCCGGAAATTGGGATAGACTGGTGGGGGTCAGGCCTGGGTGACTTCGCCTGCGCCATAATAGCATCCGAAAATGGGACAAATGTCACATTTAAGGGCCCAGTAACCCAGTAGTTGAGGGATCGAACCTCCGGGGTGTCAAAACTTGGCGTTTGAAAATTTCGGGCTATTGATGACTAATAAGACAGTAATGACCATTTCAGTGTGCGTCAGGATGCGACCAGCAAGCCAAAATTTCATACTTTTTGTATCGCGTTACTTTCGTCGACACTTTAAGCGCTATCAAGCCAACTGTTTTTTCTGCCAAGTGTGAAGAGGAAAATTTTGCCCCAGACTAAGGCATTTGTTTACGGACTGTTCATTGTCAGCACTCTGTCAGTCAGAATAAATTGTGCTGATTGATATCATCACACCTCAAACAAGGAACTACTTAGTAACTCTCTAACAAGCGTGGCAGTTGAGTTCATACCATAAGTATACGCTCATTTGGTCATGGTTTATGGCATGGAAATTAAGTCACTGAGGATGCAGTCTAAAACTTGCGATATGAAAAAATGCACCAATCTTGGGGCACCTATTTAGTATTGATGAAGGGACAAGCACCACTCATTAAAGTGCTGGCATATTACATGCGATTAATAAATTTCCCATTAAAATGCTCATACAAAAGAACCCATCATTTCAAATCGACGAAACACTGCGCATTTTTAATATTCAAGCTCAGTGATATGCAGACAAATTGGTTGGATTTGCCTCCAGCTTACCCGCGCACCCATAAAGCATTGTATGTGATCTTCAGGTGCCCTCTCAACTAGGGGTATTTGTTAACTATAGTGGCAAACAACGCCCAGTTCGGAACATAAATTAGTAATTCATAATAAAGGATGCATCCTAGTCTTTGGATCAAAATTTCAAAGACACCTGGGAAACAACTACAACTTATCTTGTGTGCATTTTTCCGCCTCATTTGTTTTTCCAAATTCAGTCAGAGATGCCAAACCCGATGCACAAAACTCGGTTATTATGCCGTTCTGCAAAACTATGTATATGTCTCAACTTTTTGCGCGGGGAAACGCCTTTCACTATCTTTAAAAATCCATCCAACGCATTCACTGATTTAGTCGGTGTCAGTCTATATGCTTTGAGCGCTTTCAATAATAAAGTCTCTGTAATCTCTTAAGAAAATGACTCCTGAAGCCTATAATACATTCAAGAAAATATTGGCCATGTTAATAATTTAAAAGAGGTGTTAATTAACCTGAATTTGGCGGGTTACTGTAATAGTAATGTCGATGCCTTAAACTATTTTATCGAAAATTCTAAAGGCCACAATTTCGCTTCATTCAAACACAACGATTAAGGCCGGCATTTCCGTATAATTAGGGCACGTCATTGAATTGAAACATAACACCGTAATTATGTCGGAAATTTCCCCAAGTGCTATATACAGAGAGGGTGGAGGAGAATAGCATTCAAACGACTATAAATCACGGTGAGCGTATGATCCACACTAATTATTTTTTCAACTTGATCTAAAAAATATTTTCTACGTAAATAGATTCAAAGGGCTCGTTCAGTTTTTCATACGTGTCGGTAAATATCGCAAGTATGCAAATGATCAAAATGCAACTTTACGAAATTATGAAGACGTACAGAGGATTCCGAAAATGAGCATGAACACGTTAGAGACCATCGCAGTGTCCAGCGCCGGCGCGAAAGAGTAAGCTATTCTAAAGCTGATGCGATTCAAGACCACCGACCTCTGAAAACCGCAGTCTGGCGTCTCAACTGGTACGCGTACTTATATGGACTGCAGGGGGTTGATGTCATTCGAGTCGTCACGCACAGATACGCTCAAAGGTCAGCAAAGTCCAAACTACTAAATTGAACGCCCACTGCAACGAACTATTTAAACCATAACATGATCAGACCAATAATTCACTCTAATTTGGGAGTGTTTCTCACAGGACAATGTTCTTATGAGTTGCTAAAACAGGTTACGAAATTAACTGCAGTGGTGCAGAACAGTGAATCCTGGGCTTTATTAGAAAAAAACTTCTTTCTTCAAAATCCTGCCGGACTGTCGGGCATGTTTGCGGACCCCACCAGTAATGGTTTTCGGCAGTCCCAACTACCTCCTGAGTGTCCAATGCTACATGAATGTTGCCCGATTGATTTGAGCTAGGGTGGCATCTATTGGATCAAAATATCGACAACACCTGGCCAGCCTGAAGTGCCTTGACTGAGTGGTTGTGTTTTATTTGAGTGACACTGCAATGACTGATTGAAGGGAAGGTTTTGAACTCCATGTGCCGTGTGATCACGAAATGCCTGCTCCTTTTTGAGACTCGCAAAACTTTGGGCAAAAACAAGTGGTACGCAGGTCTGTGACAGGTGTTAAAGTCGCCACAATAACGATCCCATTATTTCGGACTTTGACGTGCGCTTTACACGTTTTAATGGCGAAACAGGAATGGAGTCATCCCATTTGCCCAGGAGCCGGTCTACTTTTCCCTTCCTGCGGCCAACCTGAATTGCCTGTATATTAGCATGTTTTACCAAAAACCACGGTTTGGAGGGTCGCCAACACAGGGCATAACCCTTCCCAGATTACAAGATTACGGCATCCCTGAAATCCTGTGGGACATCCCTTGTCGCCACATCTTCTGGTCTAGTGTGGTAAGATTTTTCATGAGTGGTGGGACGCCTCATTTGTAAACTTCGACTTAAATTGTGTCTGCCCTCAATGCTTTTTCACTGGAGAGCTGTCGTGTCATCCTGAGTGTCTCAGTGAGAGAGGCCAGACGATCGAGGTCGTCCATTTGAGGAAATCTGTTGACGACTTCCTCGCATATTGTTGGCGAGTGGGTGGGGACGCCCCGAAGGTGTGCAGCCTAATCCTTCAGGATCGGTGACTTCCTCGTCAGAAGGATAGCCCCATCCTGGCTCAGCGGTGACACACTTCCCTTGGCTTGTGGATCGTAGACTGCTTTCATGACCGTGATGTAATTCCTCATATCACCACTTTCGACATATCCCTGGATCTCCTTAGCTTTACAAGTCAGCTAGTTATCCTGTATTCCCCCAGCCTCCGTTGTGGTAGGTGTCGTTATCATAAGTATGCTGCTTTATTGGCGTTGTTGCAGCTGGTGGGTAGAATGTGGGTAGACAGCGCTTCTCGGAGAGGAGAATGCGGACTTCCTCGTCATTATTAACCAACCCGATCCTGGTATTGACAGTTTGTCCGGTCAGGCGTTTCTCCCGCACTGGCCTGGATTTTATCCCGCAGCCCCTCCGTCACTTGGTCTCGACATTAATATGCGCCCCTCACCCCGTCTGGGATTAATGAAGCTACTAAAATTCAACTGACGTTCAGCTGTGTCAGGTAATACAGTATTTGTCTTACCTAATATTAACTTATCTGGCGCTTGCCTGCGCAACCATAATGCCCCATTCAGCGATCGGCGTCACACAGCCTTAGTCACGAAAACGCCGCGCTGGCCACGCTTCCAAACTAGGACGTAGTTCAGTAGATGCAGGTGACGCGAGCGAGTGTACATCCGCGTCGCTTTCCTCCATATCAGAGGACGGAAGAATGTGCTGGTCAGGAGGAGATTGTGTTCAGCACAGACCTGCAGGATGTTAAGGCCATTGCTGTTGCAGTTGCCGAGGACTTTTTCCCAGACAGCGTGGGGTGTGCCGACGGGGGCGTCGAGGTAGCAAAAGACATCCCGCTTGTCCGTTTTTGACACAGTTGTCAAGAGGACGTACAGGTCTCCGTAGAACTTATTCTTCACATCATCTTCTCTGGCCAGTGGTGAGACATAGGCGTCGACAATGGTGACGAAATTGTTCACGCGGAGTGGTTACCTCATGGCCATTAGACGATAACTGACCCTCTGTGGCAGGTATTACAACCCACTTAGGACGTCCTTCCTGGTGATGTATACGGACATCCTCTCTTAAAGAAGATGTGTTCCGAAATCGCCTCCTCACGTTAGCCCTGTTCAGAGAAGTGAGTCCTATGAATAACCAAAGGTTCAACTTTGTGACGGGTCAGTTAACGGGCCAATAGGGCGTCCTAATTTCGAACTATTTGACGTCGGAATACCCTAAATGAAAACAGCACGCCCAGGCTGGAAAAGCGGGAAGTGTCACTATCAGCCCACATAAAGGCATGGAGATGGGAAAGGGTGTTACAATTAGATAAGTTTGCAGAGTAATCCCTTGAATGAGCTGCCAGGCGATGGATGATGTCCACACCTTACTCAATCGTTATGCGTTCTGTAGTCTTGGACACATTCTTTGTCTATGGTAGCAAGGACTAAAGAAGTGGGGCCTCTCTCCCGGCGCAGGCGGTGACGGCGACGGTTGATGAGATTCTCGTCATTTGGCCCCTGAGATACAGTGGTTTTTGTGGGCCTTCAAAGGGTTCACTACAGTGTGTTTTTACTCTTTCGAAGAGCGCTCTAGCAGAGCTACGTTTGCACACCGTGGGTTGGTATCTATGATAGCTGAGGACTTGGGCTGTGTTAGTCGCCTTTCTATACATTGTGACGCTAAGCGCACTACCGGGTCTGCACGTAAAGAGCACATCATGGAAGAGAAATCTTTGACCTTCTCCTCTTCTCTTATGAACTGGACCCCGTTAAGCAGGTTATAAAAGCCCAATACACAGTCTCTCTCAGTTATGACAGATGTGTTGGCTGTGAATCGGTGCTAAAACACAGGTCTGTATTGGGCGAAAGTGAACTTTTCCAGCTCTTGTAGGACCAATTCATCACTTAGGCTGGCTATAGGGGAACGCGTCGTGTTCCTTTGTTCTGCTCATATGTTCTGCACTGAAGGTGAAAAACTCTCTTTGGCAGAATGCAAAGAGTCGCAGTAGTTTCAGAGGGTGTCCGCCGACCTCTGGCACCACTTTGGGATTGGAATTGCGCACAGACCGGTGTCAACCTCAGGCGTCAGGTAATGAAACCGAAAGACCCACTGCAACGTCGAGAAACATGCGGAGTCACTTATCAGATCTGGTGCAGTCGCTGACAGGACGACAACGTCGGAGAACCCGGAAGACATCTCCAAAAGAGAATGGCCGAACACGCAGCAGCAGTGCAGAGAAATGACGCCAACTGTCAAATTACGGCTCATTTGACGAGATCCGGCCACACATTCAAATTCGATGAGACCGAAATCCTAGCAAGAGGTGACAACCACGTGAGTCGGGAGCTGCTTGAGTCATGGTTTACTGCCTCCCAGCCCATTAACAAGTGCAACAACCTTCCCCTTCCGCACTCGGTGCTGGGACTTCACCTAGGCGGGCTTACCAGCCACACGGAGAGAGCACAGGCGAACACTGTTCCAAACGCCAGGGTCAGTGAGTCAGATGGTCGAGCAATCATTAAACCAATATTGTGCACTCGTAATGAAATTGCAGCGATTAACAACGCGAATTTCGGCGAGCGAATGGTCATCGCACAGAGTGCAATAATCCCCCGATGAAGGGGGGAGCCGTGAATATTCACAGGTATGTGGTAGCATGTCGACTGCATCCTATAAATACTGCAGCAGCCTATCTGCTATTGTCTCTGGTGATGGATTCAAGCAGGGGTCCGAAACGTCAGGCGAAATAAGCTCTTGTTCTAGCGAGCGTGTCTCCTACTTCAAGGCAACTAATATTCCCGATCGTAACTAACAGACCATGGGACCCACAGCTCCACAGCTCACAGCTGACAGACTTAACAATCCTGCATAACCAAAGAGCGTGAATTCGAATCTTAGGTTTCCCAAACCTGTGTTTGGGTAGGGGCTGGCTGATGACAGAAAATGAGCCAGAAATGGTCATCCCATTCTCCCTTGTCTTTGCCGGTCCTCCCCCTCTGAGTACATTAGTAGTCATTGTGTTACTGATTGTGATGGCTTCAGATCTAGCCCCAAGGCTCAAGGGGACGTTCATGTCTTTCAAACTGGTCATCGAATGTCCCCACCGAATTGTTCATAATTATATGTATTCAGGGCGACGGCCTTTGGCAAAGGCTGAAGTGCAATCCATAGGTGTAGAGTGGAAGACAGGCTGTCGGATTTCGCTTGTACATAGTGGGTCTCCGATTCAGTCAGACGACCTTAACAAACTGCACTGCAACAGACTAGATCGGCCAGACATTTTTGTTACCTTAAAATTGCTCGAGGCATACCACAGTCTTCGAGGCTTGTTGGTCCAGATGTAAGACGCACATTTCCCGGCAATGGCACGCCCTTCCACCCACTTCAACTTGCACCAAATGCCCTCACTCCCACACAGTCCTTTGCAATTTTCTTAACGTAATCCATGAGCTGCTCCCTAGCTTGGGGAGATTCCAGTGTCTGAATACGTTTGGTGATGTAATGCCTCCTGGCGAGGTCATAAGTGGGTCAACCTCAACTGTCTGGCGTGTTTACAAGGGCTGACTTCGTACAGATTAGGATGAACGCCCCCACACTTTTGATCGTCTGCGCGTTCTAGGAGGATGGAAAGTGCAGCGACGAGGTAAGGCAGTGAGGCATGGGCCATTTCATTCAACAGCAGAGGCCACAATGTGTGCGAAAGATTCGAAGCAATGGCAGAATGCGAGTAAACTCGGATTCTGGCGCATTCCGACAATCTTAGATTTGTGCTATTTTTTGACGTCCGTATGTCGAAATAGTTATGCATCAGTCGGCAGATAGTGACCACGGTTGCTGAGTAATAGTTGCCCAGTGTGTATGTAGACTTCCTGTGTACAGGTCGGTCTTTATTTAAGAAAAATAGGGGCTCCTTATAAGTTAGTGTATCCTGTCCTATTAGAGATGGGGGGATGAGGTGAGTAACCAGTAATGATAGAACTGTAATACTTTGACTTTTAAAGCAAACTAATTAAATACTTGAATTCCAGCAGCTTCCGTATTTCCCTGAATTATGCTTACCAGGGACTCGCCCTTTTCTCGAGAATGCATTGTCGAGGATTTCCACATCATATTTGGTGCATCCTGAGCATGGCTGTGAATGTTGGGACTAGTTGATCAAGAAGACAAGACCGGCTTCTTCGTCCTTGTTTCAACAACTGAACGATTATTTCATCTTTTAGAGCTAGTAACTTATCGGGGACCCTGCTTTGATTTGGAGGTGAGTCGATGTCGTGGGCAAAACGGACATGCCCACTTCTATCTAGCGATCGTCACAGATTGTTGAGCAGTGCTTACGCGGCTTTACTGTTGTCGTGCTAAGCCGACAGATTTAAATGCTCAGTGACCAACTGA